>CM055123.1:121429549-121464549 GCA_029206835.1 Rana muscosa | reverse complement strand
AATACTCCGCAATGCCCGGCAATACTCCGCAATGCCCGGCAATACTCCGCAATGCCCGGCAATACTCCGCAATGCCCGGCAATACTCTGCAATAACCACTTCCCGCCCTCCGGCCGTCATATGACGTCCTTGACTTTGTGCGGGGATATCTGAATGATGGGAGCAGCTACAGGCATCATTCAGATATCAGCTTTTTCAGCCGGCGATTCCCTACACCATAAGAACAATCATAGCGGCTGTTCCGCCGCTTGATCATTCTTACGGGAGGCGAGAGGGGATGTCCCCCCCCCCGCCGCCCTCCGGTGCTTCTACCGACTCACCGCTACGATCAAAGCCAGGATTGTTGTTTTTTTTTTGTTTTTTTTTCAGGCTTCCCAGCCTAGAGGTGAGATGTGGGGTCTTATTGACACCCCCCCCCCCCCATATCTCACTGTAAAGAGGACCTGTCATGCCATATTCCTATTACAAGGGATGTTTACGTTCCTTGTAATAGGTATAAAAGTGATCAAAAAAATGTTTAGGGCGGAAAAACATGTCAAACTAAAATAAATAAAGTAAAATGAAGAATAAAATATATATATTTTTTTTAAAGCGCCCCTGTCCCCGTGAGCTCGCATACAGAAGCGAACGCATACGTAAGTCCCGCCCACATATGAAAACGGTTTTCAAACCACACATGTGAGGTATCTCTGCGAACGTTAGAGCGAGAGCAATCATTTTGGCCCTAGACCTCCTCTGTAACTCAAAACATGTAACCAGTAAAAATATTTAAAGCGTCGCCTATGGGGATTTTTTAAGTAGCGAAGTTTGGCGCCATTCCACGAGTGTGTGCAATTTTTAAGGGCGACATGTTAGGTATCTATTTACTCGGCGTAACTTCATCTTTCACATTATGCAAAAACATTGGGCTAACTTTACTGGTTTTTTTTTTTTTAAGCACAAAACATTTTTTTTCCGTAAAAAACGCGTTAAAAAAATTGCTGCGCAAATATCGTGCGAGATAAAAAGTTGCAACAACCACCATTATATTCTCTAAGGTCTTTGCTAAAAAAACATATATAATGTTTTGGGGTTCTATGTAATTTTCTAGCAAATAAATTATGATTTTTACATGTAGGAGAGAAATGTCAGAATTGGCCTTGGTGCTCCAGAACGCCTGAAGGTGCTCCCTGCATGTCGGGCCTCTGTATGTGGCCACGCTGTGTAAAAGTCTCACACATGTGGTATCGCCATACTCGGGAGTAATAGCAGAATGTGTTTTGGGGTGTAATTTGTGGAATGCATATGCTGTGTGTGAGAAATAACCTGCTAATATGACAATTTTGTGGAAAAAAAAAAGAGAAAAAAAAAATCTTGATTTTGCAAAGAATTGTGGGAAAAAATGACAACTTCAAAAAACTCACAATGCCTCTTTCTGAATACCTTGGAATGTCTTCTTTCCAAAAAGGGGTCATTTGGGGGGTATTTGTACTTTTCTGGCATGTTAGGGTCTCAAGAATTGAGATAGGCTGTCAGTACTTCAGGTGTGATCAATTTTCAGATATTGGCACCATAGCTTGTGGACTCTATAACTTTCACAAAGACCAAATAATATACACCAATTTGTACTTATTTTTACCAAAGATATGTAGCAGTATAAATTTTGGCCAAAATTTATGAAGAAAAAATAGTAATTTGCAAAATTTTATAACAGAAACGAAAAAAAAATCATTTTTTTACAAAATTTTCAGTCTTTTTTCTCTTATAGCGCAAAAAATAAAAAACCCAACAGTGATTAAATACCACCAAAAGAAAGCTCTATTTGTGTGAAAAAAAGGACAAAAATTTCATATGGGTACAGTGTTGTATGACTGAGTAATTGTCATTCAAAATGTGAGAGCACCGAAAGCTGAAAATTTGTCTGGTTATTAAGGGGGTTTAAGTGCCCAGTGGTCAAGTGGTTAAAAAAAAACCGATTACTCGAACACGAAAATTTTAATCAGTAACAGCCCTAATATATATATATATATATATATATATATATATATATATATATATATATAACTAATATCCTATATAACTAATATCATATATATATATATATATATATATATATATATATATATATATATATATATATGTGTAAATACAGTGTTAAAAAAACTTATATTAAAAGTTCAAAATAAAACTGTAGCAGCGCCATGGACAAAAGTTCATATGTACGTCTTCTATACAAATTGCTCATATAGGTAATGAGGTAGTGGATGGTGGGTCTAATAGTAATTAGTCCAAATCTTAGTTCCAGTGCTCCTTTCACCAAAGTGTATTTCACCACGTGGGGGGATTTTGAAAGACCCCTTCAGGGGATGCACTCACCAGATGTTAGATTAATGCAAGCATAGATAAACCATCCTCCTTCAATATTTCTATCTTCTTCACCACAATATAACATCAATGGTACCACAGGCATATGTGAGGGAAAAGAACACATCCATATAGGGCAGTATTGTTTGAACAATTTATTATAAAACAAACCCCCAAGTGTCCCCTTTACAAATGTGTGTACCAAAAGTGCATAATAAACAGGCGATTATAAAGAATGAACGCTTCCGCGCTTTAAACTTGCCCCTGATGAACGCCAACTAGTAGTTCCTATTGGCGTCTGCCTGTTTGGCAGGTCCTGGAGCGCAAAAGCGTCACTTCCGGTTTGCTAGGTGTGTTGGTCACGCCCTGACGTTTCGTCACTTCCTGACTTCTTCTGAGGGCGTGACCAACAACCGTAGCAACCGGATTAAATACACATTGAAGTCACGCCCCCGGCTTTACGTCGGATCACGTCCTGTGTACCCGCGTCATCGCGCATGCGCACTAGGGTGTCCGCGTCTATGCCTTGCTGTGGGCGGAAGTACTCAATTGTGCAGGTCAGAATGCGCCGCTCTGATTGGCGCGTGCACTCGGTCTGCTCCCTGATTGGGTAGTGTGTGTCTAGTATGGTCAATTTGCTGTCAAGGCATGGAAGAGCAACAAAGTTTCAAAGTTTATCGCGGCTCGGGTTATCGGATGTGTGCTGTTAGACAAGGGTCTCTATATAGCAGATCCGTGTAGCCCGGTTTTCAATGTGAAAAAACTGATCATAAAAGATAACATATGAGGCTTGCATTGGCTATATGAGGTACCTCAGTGCCATGTCCCATAAAAATGCAAAGCATCAATTTCTATATGTTACTACTTATGATGTTTTTATAGCGCTCGCAAATTAAAAATTAAAAAACTAAACGAAAAAACTAGAAAACTACAACAACCACTCCTGGGCACCTATAAATCATAATCTATACCATACCATATATACAAAATTGATATATATAAATATTCCGTATAAAATATGTATATTTCACATAAATGCCACTGAATAAAAGACCTCTGGATAAAATCAACTGCATTTGGAAATACAAATGGACCTCATGTGTGCAAGATTTATGTAAAAGATTCATAAAAAAGTGGCCAAAAAATTGCACATAAAATCCACGGATTTCCCAACGTAAAAATCACAGTATGTCTAAAATGCAGTATAAAATATAAAAATATATATAAAGGTATAGGTTTAATTGGGGTACGGCGCTGTTCACTACGCCTAGTGAAAGGGTTAGTATTCCTAAGTGGTTGCTATATAATTAAACAACAAATAGTGAACAATTATGATCAGCCCACCTTTCAACAGTGGTATTGACACTAAGTGCATAGGACCAACATCAAAATCTCCCTGTAGTGAACATAATGGCAACCGAAAACAAATATAAGTGTCAGGCTAAGTCTGTGCTAATTGCAAAGAATGCAATCAGCTACACGACCAGTAACACTTAAATGTGTACACAAAACTATCATCTAGACCACAGTTTAATGCGACACACCTATGCACAGTGATAGATCCAAATGTGATAAGTGCAAATTGGCTCAAACCAAGAGCACCAGTCTGCAGCTGCAGATACCTAGCTCTGCCAAAAAACAGCACAATCCAAAATTGTATATGCACACAGGATAACAAGGCAAAGCTCAGAAAACAAAAACACAAAACAAAACAGTAAACAGTCCTCTTCTTAAAGTTCAAAAAGTAAACGTTCTGCTCTTCACTTAGATGTCAGTGTCCCCCACATGTGTCCCCACTCACCAGATCCTTTCACCCCCACAGGGGTAAACAGCTTAAAGGGGTATCCGGGTCACACGTCCAGAGGGGAGATGTCAGCTGGGCAAGTTCTTCATATAGGTTGTGGAAATCCGTGGAAGGGAAAATTCCCAATTACCTCATAGGTGCAGACAGAAAAAGAGAGAGGCTTCCATAGTGCAGATGAAAAAAACTTACGGCTTTATTAAAAAATATATATAAAAAATATACACTGCAGCAAGTCTACAAATAGACTAGCTACACGGCAAAAGGCCAAAGAAACAAACAAAAACGGACAGCACAGCAGTCCTCAAACTCGTATAGGAGCAGCGGTCAGTACCGGCTGGTAACGCTGCATGCGTTCCAAATGCGTTCCAGCAGTACTTCCGGGTTAGCGTGGTGTGCGTATGACGTAGGCGGAGCTACGTCATACGCACACCACGCTAACCCGGAAGTACTGCTGGAACGCATTTGGAACGCATGCAGCGTTACCAGCCGGTACTGACCGCTGCTCCTATACGAGTTTGAGGACTGCTGTGCTGTCCGTTTTTGTTTGTTTCTTTGGCCTTTTGCCGTGTAGCTAGTCTATTTGTAGACTTGCTGCAGTGTATATTTTTTATATATATTTTTTAATAAAGCCGTAAGTTTTTTTCATCTGCACTATGGAAGCCTCTCTCTTTTTCTGTCTGCACCTATGAGGTAATTGGGAATTTTCCCTTCCACGGATTTCCACAACCTATATGAAGAACTTGCCCAGCTGACATCTCCCCTCTGGACGTGTGACCCGGATACCCCTTTAAGCTGTTTACCCCTGTGGGGGTGAAAGGATCTGGTGAGTGGGGACACATGTGGGGGACACTGACATCTAAGTGAAGAGCAGAACGTTTACTTTTTGAACTTTAAGAAGAGGACTGTTTACTGTTTTGTTTTGTGTTTTTGTTTTCTGAGCTTTGCCTTGTTATCCTGTGTGCATATACAATTTTGGATTGTGCTGTTTTTTGGCAGAGCTAGGTATCTGCAGCTGCAGACTGGTGCTCTTGGTTTGAGCCAATTTGCACTTATCACATTTGGATCTATCACTGTGCATAGGTGTGTCGCATTAAACTGTGGTCTAGATGATAGTTTTGTGTACACATTTAAGTGTTACTGGTCGTGTAGCTGATTGCATTCTTTGCAATTAGCACAGACTTAGCCTGACACTTATATTTGTTTTCGGTTGCCATTATGTTCACTACAGGGAGATTTTGATGTTGGTCCTATGCACTTAGTGTCAATACCACTGTTGAAAGGTGGGCTGATCATAATTGTTCACTATTTGTTGTTTAATTATATAGCAACCACTTAGGAATACTAACCCTTTCACTAGGCTTAGTGAGCAGCGCCGTACCCCAATTAAACCTATACCTTTATTGCTAGGATCTTATTTAAAGGTCCCATTAGGGGGGCTGCAGCTCTTCACATTTATTTATCTCACATTTATTTCACGGCGAGGCATCACACCCTTGCACTTAATCTTAAGCGCAGGCACATTATATTTTATTTCATAAAAATATATATACTCGTACATAAAACCAGATGGAAAAATGTGTTCATATATATATAAGAACATTTGAGAATGTGGATTACAAGCACCTATAGCTTTCCCCATGGTCCCTGTGTTGACTATTTTTGGCTGGGGATTGATATGTTTAGGATCTCTGATTGCTGGTTGGTCCTCATTTTCATGGGACCATGACTACTTATCCCCTTATGTTCCTGGCATAGGTGATCCCCTCAGGGTTGGGGTGAGGATTCTACATTCTGACTAGGGTTGAATAAAGTGGATATATGTAATAATGGTGTGAACGGGACGGATGAGACTAATGTATGTGAGGATGTCCCTCGTGATGTTTTATGAGTCACTTATAAAGCAATTGATATCAAGTTTTACGTTTAATCCTTTGGGCATCAAAACCTCTGTTAAAAAAATCCATTTGGTTTCTTTCTTGGATAGTTTGCGAACTCTGTGTGAGCCCCTCCAGTTCGGCTCAAGGCTTTCTATGCCCCAGAATTGGAGACCTGAAGGATCCTGGTTGTGTTTGAGTTTAAAATGTAATGACACGTTGTGGTCTTTAACCAATCTTTATATTGTGGACGTGCTCTGCTATCCTAATTCTCAGTAGTCTCTTTGTGCGTCCAATGTAAAGAAGCCCACAAGGGCATTTTAGAGCATACACCACAAAGCTGCTATTACATGTATTGAACTGTTCGATATCGAATTGTTTATGATTAGAAGGAGAAACAAAATTCTCTAGACCTCTAATTGGCCGTGCCACTTCTCTGCACGCTTTGCACCTCCTACAGGCAAAGAAACCATTTTGATTCCAGAATGTCAGAGCTTTGCTAGGAGGGTCTAGGATTTTTTTCACTACTCGATCTCCATGGTTGGGAGCTTTCCGGTATATAAATTGTGGTTTCAAGGGCAACACAGGGCCCAGTTTTTTGCCTAAAAGTAGTATGTGCCAGTGTTCATTGAAGATTGCTTCTACTTCCCTAAATTGAGTATGAAATTGTGATATAAAACCCCATTCCTTTGAGTTGGTTCCACTGGTGCTGGTTTGGGTTTGGTTTGTAAGCACGTTTCTCTAGGTATTAGTTCAACCTCTTCTACAATTTTCTGCAGGGCTTCAGGGGCATAGAATTTTGCCACAAATCTGTCTGTGAGGACTATTGCTTGTGAGGAAATTGTCATTATCTGAAAAATTACGTTTTACTCACATGATTTGACCCTTCGGTATGTTTTTCAGCCATTGTGGGTGGTGTCCACTTGTAGTCGGGAGGTAACTATTCCTATCTGTTGGTTTGAAAAAGACCTTGGTTCCAAATTCTAAATTGTGCCGAAAGACCGTGACGTCAAGGAAGTTTATCGTTTCTCTGTGCCATTCAGAGGTTAGTCTGATGATGTTGTTATTGCTATTTAAAACCTTTAGAAATTCCTGTAATGATTCTTCTGGACCAGCCCAAATTAAAAACAGATCGTCAATAAAACGTTTATAAAAAATGAGCTCAGCTCTTCTGTCTTTAAAAATCACTTTGTCCTCCCATTCCGCCATAAAAAGATTTGCGATGCTGGGGGCAAATTTAGCCCCCATTGCAACGCCCCTCTGCTGCAAGTAAAATTTATTGGCGTACCAAAAATAGTTGTGCGAGAGACAATAGTCCAGGGCATGGCCGATGAATACTTTTTGGTTATGTGGAAGGTCCTCCCTCTTACTCAAAGCCCAATTCAGGGCCAATAAGGCATCATCGTGTTGAATTATTGAGTAGAGGGAGGACACATCCGAGGTTACCAACAGAATTTCCTGGGCCTCCCTTATTGTAACTTTTTGTAGGCAATTGAGAAAATCCTTGGTGTCTCTCAAATAGGCTTGCGTAGTTGTCACACTTTTTTGCAGGAATGTGTCCAAATATTGTCCCAATCTTGATGCGATCGAATCTATACTATTCACAATAGGCCTAGGCGGTGGGTTGGTGGAGTCTTTGTGAATCTTAGGTAATGTATAGATTGTAGGAATTTTGTTACTAGCTGGTATCAGGTAATGTCTTTCCTTATCTGAAAGTACCCCCAACTTGGTGCCCATTCCTACTAAAGTTGTTAGCCGATTCCTAAAGGTCTGTGTTGGATCACATTCCAGAGACTTATAAGTGTTTTCATCTGCTAACATCTCAAGGATCTGTGTATGATACATTTCTTTCGGTAGTATGACGACTCCACCTCCTTTGTCAGCTGGTTTGTAGAAAATATTGGAGGAGGATGGTTTATCTATGATTACATTAATCTAACATCTGGTGAGTGCATCCCCTGAATGGGTCTTTCAAAATCCCCCCACGTGGTGAAATACAGTTTGGTGAAAGGAGCACTGGAACTAAGATTTGGACTAATTACAACTAGACCCACCATCCACTACCTCATTACCTATATGAGCAATTTGTATAGAAGACGTACATATGAACTTTTGTCCGTCGCGCTGCTACGGTTTTATTTTGAACTTTTAATATAAGTTTTTTTAACACTGTGTTTACATATATTGACGTTTGATTTTTAAGCAGCTGCTGTCAACATTCATACATTTTTTCCTAGTGCTTTTATCTTGACGAGTTTATCTATGAGCGCAGAGTGATACTAAGAAGGAGGGCCAGGTCACTTTAGTATCTTTTATTGAGATTATATATATATAGCCGCGGTTTGCGAGCAGTATTACCGTGGTGTACCATTGATTTCAATGGCAAGGAGCGGTAAAGGAGCAGTATACACACCGCTCCTTTACCGATCCAAAGATGCGGCTTGCAGGAGATTTTTTGGTCTCCTGCCAGCGCACCGCCTCAGTGTGAAAGCCTTTCACATTGAGAATGCTGGGGCAGGACTATTTCAGGCGTTATTTATGCGCTGTTTTTAGCGCAAAAACGTCTGAAATACGCCTCAGTGTGAAAGGGGCCTAAGTATTCAGACCCTTTGCTGTGACACTCATATTTAACTCAGGTGCTGTCCATTTCTTCCGATCATCCTTAAGATGGTTCTACACCTTCATTTGAGTCCAGTTGTGTTTGATTATACTGATTGTCTTGATTAGGATAGTGCATGTCAGAGCAAATGAGAATCATGAGGTCAAAGGAACTGCCTGAAGAACTCAGACAGAATTGTGGCAAGGCACAGTTCTGGCCGAGGTTACAAAAAAAAATTCTGCTGCACTTAAGGTTCCTAAGAGCACAGTGGCCTCCATAATCCTTAAATGGAAGACGTTTGGGATGACCAGAACCCTTCCTAGAGCTGACCGTCCGGCCAAACTGAGCTATAGGGGGAGAAGAGCCTTGGTGAGAGAGGTAAAGAAGAACCCAAAGATCACTGTGGCTGAGCTCCAGAGATGCAGTTGGGAGATGGGAGAAAGTTGTAGAAAGTCAACCATCACTGCAGCCCTCCACCAGTCGGGGCTTTATGGCAGAGTGGCCCGACGGAAGCCTCTCCTCAGTGCAAGACACATGAAAGCCCACATGGAGTTTGCTAAAAAAAACACCTGAAGGACTCCAAGATGGTGAGAAATAAGATTCTCTGGTCTGATGAGACCAAGATAGAACTTTTTGGCCTTAATTCTAAGCGGTATGTGTGGAGAAAACCAGCCACTGCTCATCACCTGTCCCATACAGCCCCAACAGTGAAGCATGGTGGTGGCAGCATCATGCTGTGGGGGTTTTTTTCAGCTGCAGGGACAGGACAACTGGTTGCAATCGAGGGAAAGATGAACGCGGCCAAGTACAGGGATATCCTGGATGAAAACCTTCTCCAGAGTGTTCAGAACCTCAGACTGGGCCAAAGGTTTACCGTTCAACAAGACAATGACCCTAAGCACACAGCTAAAATAACGAAGGAGTGGCTTTACAACAACTCCGTGACTGTTCTTGAATGGCCCAGCCAGAGCCCTGACTTTAACCCAATTGAGCATCTCTGGAGAGACCTAAAAATGTCTGTCCACCAACGTTTACCATCCAACCTGACAGAACTGGAGAGGATCTGCAAGAAGGAATGGCAGAAGATCCCCAAATCCAGGTGTGAAAATAGTTGCATCTTTCCCAAAAAGACTCATGGCTGTATTAGATCAAAAGGGTGCTTCTACTAAATACTGAGCAACGGGTCTGAATACTTCGGACCATGTGATATTTCAGTTTTTCTTTAATAAATCTGTGTTTTTCTGTCAATATGGGGTGCTGTGTGTACATTGAGGAAAAAAATTAACTTAAATGATTTTAGAAAATGCCTGCAATATAACAGAGTGAAAAATTTAAGGGGGTCTGAAAACTTTCCGTACGTACGTACGTACGTACGTGTGTGTGTGTGTGTGTGTGTGTGTGTGTGTGTGTGTGTGTGTGTGTGTGTGTGTGTGTGTGTATATATATATATATATATATATATATATATATATATATATATTATGTTTGGGGAATCCAAGTAATTTTCTAGCAAAAAAAAAGATATTAACTTGTAAACACAGTCAAAAAAAATAGGCCTGGTCCTTAAGTGGTTAAAGTGAGTGCTCCTAATCTCAGCTTGTTACCTGTATAAAAGACACCTGTCCACAGAAGCAAGCAATCAATCATATTGCAATCTCTCCACCATGGCCAAGACCAAAGAGCTGTTCAAGGATGTCAGGGACAAGATTTTAGATCTACACAAGGCTGGAATGAGCTACAAGACCATCGACAAGCAGCTTGGTGAGAGGATGACAACCGTTGGTGCGGTCATTCGCAAATGAAAGAAACACAAAATAACTGTCAATCCTCCTCGGTCTGGAGCTCCACACAAGATCACACCTCGTGGAGTTTCAATGATCATGATATTGGTGAGGAGTCAGCCTGGAACTACATGGGAGGATCTTGTCAATGATCTCAAGGCAGCTGGGACCATAGTCACCAATAAAACATTTGGAAGGACTGAAATCCTGAGTGGGACAAAATCCCTCCCGAGATGTGTGCAAACCTGGTGGCCAACTACAAGAAATGTCTGACCTCTGATTGCCAACAAGGGTTTTGCTACCAAGTACCAAGTCATGTTTTGTGAAGGGGTCAAATACTTTTCACTCATTAAAATGAAAATTAATATTACAACTTTTTTGAAATGCGTTTTTCAGGATTTTTTTTGTTATTCTGTCTCTCACTGTTAAAATAAACCTACCATTAAAAAAATAGACTGATCATTTCTTGGTCAGTGGGCAAACGTACAAAATGGTCAGGGGATCAAATACTTTTTTTTCCCTCACTGTACACTTATGTCTGCACCCGCTAGCGTTTCATTTTTACAGTGTTACATGGACAAGAATTCTCACTCTGCTCTTTGTATGCAACTTTTTTACTATTTGTGTGTGTATTATACACATTTTTTTGCACATAAGCATATATTTTTTAGATTCTATGATACGGTTTTAGAATGACAATAGCGCGGTACAGTATATGGGAAGTTTTTGTTTTATGGTGGGCGATTTAAGTATGGCAGCTGCTTTACACATACATACAATAAAAATAAATGTGTTTTCCCAGCTTCACTTTGACTCAAGTCAGGTTTTCCAGTTTTAGACGAGCTACTTAAATATTCAGTTTCAAAACTATGATTCACGCATTTCTCTCATTGAATCTTGTGTAAAAGTGAATCTTCAGTAAAACATTGATAAATAGATCCTTAAGGCCATTAGAAAATAATTTTCATAAATTCTGAGTTACTTACTGAAGTGATCTTATTTTTTTGGCGAGTGAAATACCATTGCTGCGTCTCTCTCAGAAGGTTTTCCCCTCCGGCATTGGCCAATATGATGGCATCAGCATAACGACCATCCTTTAAGCACAGGTCCACGGCTGCCTCAAAGTTTCCCATCAACAGAGCCTGACTTATCAATCCATCAGTGTCTAAAACAAGAAATAAATAGCCAATAGCATCTAATACCTCTCAAAATGTATGGAGTGAAAAAAAATAAAGCACTAGCAGTTCCATACCAAAGGATACTGGGATTTCAAACTTGGCTGAGTCATGAGGAGGTAGATTAAAAAATTCCATAGATGAGGAGGATGAAGTAGTTTGCCCAGTGAAGCTGCTGGAAGCCTACGTAAATACCAAAATAAGATATTACATGTAGAATACCAGACCAATTTAAGAACATTAATAATGCTACTACTGACATTTCAAGAAATCTAGACCAATACAAATGGTACACCAACATTATAACATTACAAATTTGAAAGTTCCAACAAAAAAAATAGGATTTTTGTACTCACCGTAAAATTATTTTCTTTGTAGTTCATGGACGGACACAGCAGCATATTCTTGACAGTAGGGTATTAGCCTTCTAACAGGAGAGAACTAGGCAGAACCATGTTAAAGTGTTAAAACAGCATTAAACAGTACAGTACCACCCAGGGGGCGGTCCCTCTAGGTACAACCCCTCTCCCTGCTTCTAGCAGTTCAGTTCGTCAAAAAGCAGTACAAACATAAAAAGGAGGGGTGGGTGCTGTGTCCGTCCATGAACTACAGAGAAAAGGATTTTACAGTGAGTACAAAAATCCTATTTTCTCTTGTGTTCATGGACGGACACAGCAGCATATTCTTGACAGTCGAGGATGGGAGTACAATGTCCTCATTGAGATGAAAAGCCGAAACGACCTTAGGGAGAAATGAGAGCTGCGGGCATAGCACCGCCTTATCCCTGTGGAGGATCAGATAAGGGGCCTTGCAAGATAAGGGGCCTTGCAAGATAAGGGGCCTTGCAAGACAAGGCCCCCAGCTCAGAAACCCATCTGACTGATGCAATAGCCACCAAAAAGGCTACTTTCTGAGAGAGCGTCAAGGGAATCTCCCTAATGTTTTCAAACATTAGGGCCGCTGAAAGACAGCCAAGGCTGAAATCTGTCCTTTTAAAATCGTACTTAAGGCAAGCTTTTGGTCCACACCACGCTGTAAAAACAGCAGGATCCTGGAAACCGAGTACGCGCGCGGACGCCACTTCAGCTCCTCACACAGATTTACGCCTTCCACGTACAATGATAAATCTTTTGGGAGGAAGACTTCCGTGCCCTCAGCAACGTAGAAATAACCGAGTCCGACAGGCCTCAGCCCCTCAACACCTGGCTTTCAATAGCCATAACATTAAAGCCAGTGACTGTAAAGCAGTATGAAGTATGAGACCTTGCGACAGAAGGTCTTCTCACATCGGTAGTCGCCAAGGAACATCCACCACCAGACATACTAGGTCGGCGTACCAGGGACGCCAAGGCCAATCTGGAGCAATCAGGATCACGAGATCCCCTCGGTCTCCACTCTGCGAAGTAGACAAGGGATAAGCTTTAGTGGGTTAAAGGCATAAATCAGTCGATACTGTCCCCACAGAGCCACCAACGCATCTGTCGCGTCTTCCCGGGGGTCCTTGGACCTGGCCACAAACCTCAACACCTTCCGATTGAGTCGAGAAGCCAGAAGATCCACGTCTGGCGTGCCCCATCTTTTGCAAATGAGTTGAAACACATCTGGGTGTAGCGACCATTCTCCTTGGTCCAGCAAGTGGCGACTTAGGTAGTCTGCTTGCCCGTTTTCTACGCCCGGAATGTAAATGGCCGATAGCGCGGGCACTCTCCGTTCTGCCCATCGCAGAATGTGAGCGACCTCCGAGGCTGCAGCTGAGCGCCTTGTCCCCCCTTGATGGTTGACATATGCCACCGCTGTGGCGTTGTCCGACTGGATCCTGACTGGACGCCCCTGAAGTCTCTAAGACCACGTGAAGAGACAATGCCTGATTGCCCGAAGTTCCAACACATTCATCGGTAGGCAGGACTCTTCCTGCGTCCAGCGACCCTGTGCCGACTGGACACCCCAAACTCCCCCCCCAACCGGTCAGGCTGGCGTCGTCGTGATCACTGTCCAGTGAAGGGGAAGAAACGACTTTCCGGACCGAAGGGTCGGAGATCTCAGCCACCATACCAGGGAACTCCTGACTAGATGGCCCACCCGGATCTGACAATCCGGGGACAACAGAGACTTGTCCCATTTGGACAGGATCTCCTTCTGTAAAGCACAAGTGTGGAATTGAGCATACGGTACTGCCTCGAAGGAGGCTACCATGAGGCCCAGGACTTGCATGCAAAAAACGCAGCGACGACCATCTGTGGGATGCCAGCAGCTTCACCGCCGCCTGAAGAGTCTAATTTTTCCACAGGGAGAAAAACTCTCGCCTCCAAGAAGTCTAGAACTAAGCCCAGGTACTCCAGGAGCTGAGTCGGTACCAACCCCGACTTCTGGAGGTTCAGAACCCAGCCAAAGTCTTGAAGGGCCTGAGTGGCAATCGCCACATCCACCTCTAATTCTGAGCTTGAAGTAGCTCTCAGAAGAAGGTCATCCAGGTAACCCACTATAGCGATACCTCGCCGTCTCAGCAAGGCCAGAATTGGGACGAGCACCTTGGTGAAAATCCTTGCCAGGCCAAAGGGAAGAGCCACAAATTGGCAGTGGTCGTCCCTGACCGCAAAACGCAGAAACCTCTGATGCCCGACAAATATGGGGACATCCCCCGGATGGAATGCCGCGACTACACAGCACACCGATTCCATCCTGAACCTCTGAACTTTCACAAAGCAGTTCAGGGCCTTGAGATCCAGGATCGGTCGGACCCCCTCCTCCTTTGGGACTACAAACAGATTTGAATAAAACCCCTGAAACCTTTCCTGCAATGGCACAGGCACGATCACCCCGCGTGCCAGCAGATCCTGCACTGCCCCAAACAGGACCACCCGACGAGTCGGAGGAAGCTGAAGGTTCGAGGGAAAAAAATCTGTTTGGAGTGCAAGAGAGAAACTATCTTGTACCCTAAGGAAACTTCGCAAACCATCCGGTCAGAGAGCAGTTTAGACCACCGAGCCGCGAACGCGCAAAAACGACCCCCCACCCAAGTTTCGGGTGGAGGGACACCTTCATGCGGTCGCAGGTTTGGTCGCAGGCTTGTTGGTCTTGCGAAACCAGGGACGCCTTTGTCCCCCAGCAGGTGCCTTATCGGTCTGGGAGCTCTTACCTGCAGCTCCAGGCGGACGAAAAAAACGCGTATGAGCGGAAAAGGAGGGCCCATGTCTACGCCGTGGCTCCTTACCCTTCCTGGATTGCGGGAGCAGAGTACTCTTACCTCCCGTGGCATCCTTGATGATGTCATCCAGTGAGGCTCCAAAAAGCCTCTCATCCTTAAAAGGTAAATCAAGCAAGGCCTTCTTAGAAGCCTGGTCCGCGGACCAACATTTCAGCCAAATCAGGCGGTGCAGTAACACTGCAGAGACCGAGGCCCTGGACAGCAATGGAATCGTGTCCAACGCCGACTCGCACACAAACTTAAGGCCCTGTACCAACTGGTCGGCTAGTGCCACACAGGCCGAGGAAGCCTGTTGCTTCTTTAACTCGTGGTGCACTCAGTAAGAGTGAGACACCAAGGCCCCGGCCACAACTGGACGCACTGCTGACCCCACCACCATGAACAGGGTGCGGGCCACTGCCTCAGCTCTCCTGTCCGCATGGTCCTTGAAAGCAGGAGCCCCCTCCACCGGAAGCGTGATCACTTTGTTCAACCTGGACACAGGGGGGTCCACTATCGGAGAAGAAGTCCATTTCTTCAGGAAATTCTCCTCAAAAGGGATAACGGACCGCTATACATTTAGGGACCGAAAAGGTCCTTTGTGGACGTTCCCATTCCTTGTATAGAAGTTTTTCTAGATAAAGGTACACAAGGAAACACCGGGTGTAGCGGGTAGGCTTGCGGAACCCGAAAGGGACCGACATCTCTGCGGATGCCTCTGTCTTATCCTCCAACTTAAGAGTATCCCGCACCGCAGTGATAAGTGCTCCAACAAGTGCCCTATCATGCGCTGACCCGGACCCAGAGTGATCCTCACTGTCCGAACGGTCGTGGTCCGCGTCCTCCGATACATCAGAACCCGGGCCGGGAGAAGTAGCTGGGCCCGAATCCAAGTCAGAGACATCCCCGGAAGATGGTGGGGGGAGGGGTCGTTTTTTACCCCCCTTTCACCCACACACCGCTTCCACCCTGGCAACAAAAGCCTCCAGGACTGCCGACATAGCATCCACAGAAAAAGCAGGGGCACCAGTTGCTAACACGGGTATGTCTGGGGAGGAAGCATCAGCCTCTGACGCCATGCTGACCCACGCGCCTGACACCCTTAGGGACGTAAGAAAAAAAGGCACACAGCCCACCCTCCTAGCGGCTCCAGATGCCGAGGGGCCCCCCCAGAGGACTCACCACCTAAGCAGGCCCTGCACCGCTGCCATTCGCACTGTCCCATCAGAGGAGCTCTCCCTACACAGCCGCACGTTTCACTGTCTACCTGAGGAGTGGCTTAGGCTGTTTGCGCCGTTCAGTTACCTAAAAGCACCGCTATAGGCCGAAATCCCCAAGAAATGGCCGCCGGACGGCCGCCCTGTAGAAAGGAGCGCGCGAACTACAAGAAAATGGCCGCCGCTATGAAGAAAACAGCATAAGGCGCGCAAACTACAGGAAAATGGCCGCCGATGGCAAACACCACAGCAATAAGCGGCGGACACCACCAAAATGGCGGCCGGACACATGTACAAGTACACAGTAAAAAAAAAAAAACAGGCAGCGAACACCCGGGGCTCCCGAAAAACACGGACCCCCCCCCCCTCCCCACATGACACCAGACAGCACTCCTAGGAGAGCGGACCCACAGTGCAGCCCCCCGCTAGAGAGTGGATCCCCCCCAGGCGGACCCCCGGCTAACGCAGCAGGCCTAGCTCAGAGAGCATAGGGAGGAGGGAAGGAAGGGAGAGAAGGGAAGGGAAGGGAGGAAAAAGACCCCCAGTCGACCTCGTTGGGATGCCCAGCCGTTTCAACCTGCCGAGGCAGGGAAAATTGCTAACTTACCAGTCCTGTGTGGATTGCTGGAAGCATCCCTGACAGATCCACCACCCGAGCAGTACGGAGGTAGCTGTCGGCCCAGCACACTGACACGGACAGTAATTAGCCCGGTTATATGTGTGCCCCGGAGCGTGTAGCTCACTGGCCACCCCTGGAGCAAACAGGGCATGTCGTGGCCGACCCAGCGCGTAGCTAAAGGCCTGCACACGCTCGATGGCCGAAACTGGGGTGACTACAAGGATCTAGGACATCCAGCCTGTCGCCTAGTCGGCAGTTGATAGAAGATTGCAGGATCAAAGCAGAAAAAAAAATAGAAAAAACTCCAGGACCAAAGGGCCCATAGGGAGCCAGGTCCTTCTCCTATGCTAGGCAGAAAAAAACTAAGCTGCTGGATGCAGGGAGAGGGGTTGTACCTAGAGGGACCGCCCCCTGGGCGGTACTGTACTATTTAATGCTGTTTTAACACTAACATGTTTCTGCCTAGTCCTCTCCTGTTAGAAGGCTAATACTCTACTGTCAAGAATATGCTGCTGTGTCCATCCATGAACACAAGAGAAAAGTCTTTAGCCTAAATCTTAATTGTCCAAACAGATCATCTACTCAAAAGACAGCAATTTTTCAGCATGCAACAGATAATTGGTAATCTGATAAATCTATATACAACGAGTTTCGAAGATTCAATACTAAACTGGGGTTGATTTACTAAAACTGGAGAGTGCAAAAATGAAAGTGGTTGTAAACCCACTTTTCGAAAAAACGAAAAAATAACACCTGCAAGAAAACGACATAATGAGCTAGCATGCTATGCATACTAGCTCATTATGTGGCACTTACCTCCGATCGAAGCCTCCGCCGCACTCCTCGTCCCCCTCCGCCGCCATGTCCGCTCTGACCGTCTTCCTATTATCGCCGCTCAGGCGCTGTGATTGGCCAAAGCGGCGATGACATCACACACGCGAGCGGGGCCGTCATTCTCCGTTGAGAAAACCGTCAGTCTCCATTGAGAGAACCGGCAACGCTCAGTGCGCCTGCGCCGTTGTCTATGGCGTGCATGCGTCGTAGACATCGGTGCAGGGTTTTCTGCAAATATCTCCTTAACCGTGAGGAGATATTTTTTGCACCTACAGGTAAGCCTTAATCTAGGCTAACCTGCAGGTGCAAGATGTGTGGTTAAGTTTACAACCACTTTAAACAAGCTGAAATTAGAAGCGGATTGGCTACAATGCACAGTTGCACCAGATTTTGCACTCTCCAGTTTTAGTAAATCAACCTGGTAATCAAAAAGAAAAATGCTGCAAAGATATAAGTGGAAAAAATAGGATTTCTTTATCGTACACCACGGGACACAGAGCTAGTCATTACATAATGGGTTAAGGGTCACCAGCGGTGATTGGACACTGGCACAACCAATGGAAGACAGTTCCCCTCCATATAACCCCTCCCATCAGGGAAGTACCTCAGTTTTTTCGCCAGTGTCGAAAGGTGTTGGACGCGTTAGGAGGTGCTAAAGGAAAGCTCTACCAAAGAGACCCTCTGGGGGTAAAAGAGCTATGCTTTCGGATCCATCCAAGACGCCTACAAATGAGCTGAATCTGGATGGGATCCGGGCCTCATCCATGAGGCGTCGCCTGTAATGTCTCTCTTCGGAGGACTGGGCTCTAAGATCCAGCACTTTCGCTATTTCGCTATAAAGTCCTGGTAAGAGTCTTGTACAAGGCCCAGGGGAGAGGTATCCTTTAAATAGGAACCCATATCCCTGAAGGTTGGCACACATAGCCCACCGTGAAGGGTGAAGTTTGGTATCTGTCTGAAAACTTTCAGCAGAAAAACCTGCGGCGTGGATAAGGTGAGATTAGAAGGTCCATAACTAGGTTGGGACCTTTTTCAAAAAGTGGATGTCTTCTTTTTTTCCAACACTGGGGGGAGTAAAGAGCTGAATATACTCACCTCACTCTGTTCAGTGTCGGCTTCGGCGAAGTACACTGCTCGTCACCTCCGCTGCTGAGCTTGCTTGAGCACCCCGCTCCTCCTTCCGGTGGCCGATACAGACACCTGCAGATGCAGGTAAGTGGGGACAGGGGCTGATGAGAGTCCTCTCTCACTATGGCCACCACCATAGCGCTAAAGGCCGCGCGCGCGGGAGCGCGCTTTATCGGAGGGGGGGGGCCGAGGCGTGCGCGTGGCGCGCGCAGGCACAGAAACGGCGCCAAATTTAAAAGACTGTCAGTGTAAAAAGCACTGCAGCAGCAAGCAAGCTCGTTAGTTCTCTTGTTCCTGGCAGAGAAACACAGCAGCTATACAGGGACGTAAGACTCCATGTGGTTGGATTGGGTACTTCCTAGAAGACATCCATGTTATGCATAGTTATGTGTTAAAAGTTGCATACTTAATGTATTTGCTAAACTGAACACGGTAGTATATGCATTTAGGTACCTTGTATTTTGTCTAAACAGTAAGTCTTCCAGGGGAAGTAATGCGGACAAAAAGAGATAAAAGAGCACCGCCGCCTGAGACAGGGGACTCTAGCTGTGCTGACTCGGTACCTTCCTCTCCTGTGTTGCCAAAAGCACCTGTACAGGATGAGCCATTACCTCTGTCAGGTATGGCGGCTTCCCCAGTGAAGCCTGGGCCTGCATATGTCACTGAGGACACTTTATCAGCTGCCCTAAATAATCTGGAGGAGAAAATTGCTACTTTAATCGCTAAATCCTCTAAAAAGGACAATAAGCGAAGCAGATCTCCTCCAGTATTGAACCTCCCTTCAGAAGTACCTGAGGACGAGGAGGATGAGGAGGAGGCTACATCAGCAGAGGATGAGGAGTCAGACGGATCAGGGATATCGGATGAGCCTTTTTCGGTATCCCAGATTTTAAAGTCACAGGTGCAATGCTATGCAGGAGCCGTGCGAGCTGCATTTAGGTTACCCTCTTTGGAGGTAACAGAATCACCTGTCTCCTCCCTAGGATCATTAAGATCCCTGCAAGGTGCATGCTCCTTCCCGGTTCATCCGTTACTAGAGGATCTATTGTACGCAGACTGGCAACATCCAGATAAGCGTTTTTCACCTCCAAAAAAGTTTAACATTCTTTATCCTATGGAGGAAAATTTTTTAAAGAAATGGAGCCTGCCTACGGTAGATGCGGCTATTTCTTGTGTAAATAAAAACCTGACATGTCCAGTGGATAATGTACAAGTGTTTAAAGATCCTTCTGAGAAGAAGTTGGAATCCTTACTGAAATCCTCCTTCCTTTTGGCCGGCTCAATTATCCAACCTGCAGTAGCAGCAGTCGGTATGGGTCAGGTCGTCAGCCAACAGGTAAAGCAGGGGCTGAAGGAGCTGCCTTCAGAGCAGGCTAAAAATTGGGAGAATTTGCCTAAAGCCTTATGCTTCACAGTGGATGCCATGAGAGATTCTATCATACAGGCATCACGCCTTACACTCCAGCTGGTACAGATGAGCTTTGGCTTAAGCATTGGTCAGCGGAAGCCCCATGCAAAAAGTTGTTGGCAAGTTTCCCGTTCCATGGCGAACGCCTTTTTGGGGAAGATTTAGAAAGATATATCCAAAAGATATCAAGTGGTAAAACGACACTTTTACCTGAGAGAAAGAAAAACAAGAGACCTTGTTTTAAACACACTCTCTCTCCAGCTCCCGGGAAATCTGACTCCAGCCAGTGGCGACGGCCTTTTCAGCCGCCCAAAAAAGCCAAAGAACAGGCTCAGAAGAACAAGAAGCCGTGGGGTTCAAGAGCTAATAAGCAAGCCCCCAAAACCTCTCATTGAAGGGGCGCCCCCGCTCGGCCGAGTGGGGGGAAGGCTTCGTCAGTTCTCAGCGACTTGGCGGACAGAAACCCAGGACAAATGGGTGGTATCCACAATATCCTCAGGGTACAGACTGGAATTTCGAGAGATCCCATCTTCTCAATCCCGAAGTTCAAGACTCTCCAAGGATCCACAAAAAAGAGGATCCTTCTTCAAAGGTTTGAATCACTTAATAGCTCAAGGTGTGGTTACAGAGGTACCCCAAAAGGAGCAAGGTTCAGGTTTTTACTCAAACCTCTTTGTGATTCCAAAACCGAACGGAGAAGTCAGACCCATCCTGGATCTAAAAAATCTAAACCAGTTTCTGAACGTTCGCCATTTTCGAATGGAAACGATTCGATCCGTGGTCGCTACTTTAAAAGGCGGAGAATTCATTGCGTCCATAGATATCAAAGACGCATATCTACACATACCAATCCTCCCCGCTCACCAAAGATTCCTAAGGTTTGCGGTAGAAGATCGTCACTTTCAATTTGTGGCCCTGCCATTTGGTGTAGCCACCGCGCCCAGAGTATTCACAAAGGTGCTAGCTCCTCTGTTAGCAAACCTAAGAACACGGGGCATTGCGGTAACAGCCTATCTAGACGATCTACTATTAATAGATCAGTCAAAGGAGGGATTGGATCACGCTGTAGACACTACAGTAGGATACCTGGAGCATTTAGGATGGATTATAAACTTACAAAAATCCTCTCTCCAGGCCCAAAGAAGGATAGTGTACCTGGGCATGATCATAGATACAGCCCAAAACAGGGTATACCTGCCAGAGCCAAAGATACAGTCTCTGAAAGACCTGATCCACAAGGTCAAAGCAAACAAGAGGCCGTCTATTCGCCTTTGCATGAGACTATTGGGAAAGATGGTAGCCTCCTTCGAGGCGGTCCCTTACGCCCAGTTTCATTCGAGACTACTTCAAGGCAATATTTTAGCCTCCTGGAACAGGAAGAGCCAAGCTCTGGATATACCCATGCGCCTGTCCTCACAAGTACGCCACAGCTTCAATTGGTGGCTAGAAGCCAGGAATTTACGGAAGGGAAAGTCCTTCCTCCCAGTGGCCTGGAAGGTGGTATCTACGGATGCCAGCCTATCGGGCTGGGGTGCAGTATTCGAGGAGGCTTCTACCCAGGGAACCTGGGCCAAGACTCAGGGGATCCTGCCCATCAATGTGCTAGAGATCCGGGCGGTATATCTAGCCCTCAAAACCTGGACATACAGGTTACAGGGCTACCCAGTTCGGGTTCAATCCGACAATGCTACGGCAGTAGCTTACATCAATCACCAAGGAGGCACCCACAGTCGGGCAGCCCAAAGAGAGGTGAACCGGATCTTGGCATGGGCAGAAGAGCATGTACCTTGCATCTCTGCAATCTTCATTCCAGGGATAGAAAACTGGCAAGCAGACTACCTGAGTCGTCAGCAGCTGCTACCAGGAGAGTGGTCTCTTCACCCAGAGATCTTTCAGGCCATATGTCTGAGATGAGGAAACCCAGATGTAGACCTGCTAGCTTCCAGGTTCAACAAGAAATTGGACAACTTTGTGTCCAGAACGAGAGATCCTCTAGCCTACGGGACAGACGCTCTAATAACTCCATGGAATCAGTTCTCACTGATCTATGCATTCCCTCCGATCCCTCTTCTACAAAGACTGCTTCGCAGGATCAAGGAGGAGGGAATACCAGTAATCCTAGTGGCCCCAAACTGGCCCAGGAGGCCTTGGTATGCCGAGATCGTAAAAATGGCGATAGGAAGGCCCTGGAAGCTTCCACTTAGACACGACCTGTTGTCACAGGGTCCAGTATTCCACCCTTCCTTACAAAGGCTAAATTTGACGGCCTGGCTGCTGAGACCCACATTTTGAAAAAGAGAGGGGTCTCTGGCCTGGCTCTTTCTACGCTCATTAATGCTAGAAAGCCAGCCTCCAGACTCATCTATCATAGAGTCTGGAAAGCATACGTTTCCTGGTGTGAATCCAGAAGTTGGAATCCTCTGAAATATGAAATAAGTAGGATTCTTGCTTTTTGCCAGTTAGGAGTGGATATGAAATTAGCCCTTAGCACCATCAAAGGGCAAATATCGGCTCTATCAGTCTTCTTTCAGAGACCATTGGCATCTCACTCCCTAGTTCGGACATTCATTCAGGGGGTACTGAGGATAAATCCTCCAGTCAGGTCTCCCTTGTGTCCATGGGATTTGAATTTGGTATTGTCAGTGTTGCAAAAGCAACCTTTTGAACCTATTCGCCATATTCCTTTAATTATATTAAGTAGGAAATTGGCCTTTCTGATTGCTATAGCTTCTGCTAGGAGAGTATCAGAGCTAACAGCTCTTTCTTGTAAAGAGCCTTATCTAATTTGTCACAAGGACAAGATCGTACTACGACCCCATCCGGCTTTTCTGCCTAAGGTGGTGTCGGCTTTTCA
Organism: Rana muscosa; assembly: GCA_029206835.1. NCBI lineage: Eukaryota > Metazoa > Chordata > Amphibia > Anura > Ranidae > Rana > Rana muscosa. The sequence continues at coordinate 121,441,729 of CM055123.1, read as the reverse complement.
CTTGAATCAAGACATTGTTCTGCCTTCCTTTTTTCCAAACCCGCGGACGGCGGGGGAAAAATTATTACACTCTCTAGATCTAGTGAGAGCGGTAAGGGTGTATCTGCAAGCAACCGCTCAGATACGTAAAACAGATGTTTTGTTTATTTTACCAGATGGTCCCAAGAAGGGCCAAGCGGTATCAAAATCCACCATTTTCAGGTGGATTAGACAAGTAATTGTTCAAGCTTATGGTTTAAAGAACAGGACTCCTCCTTTTCCTGTTAAGGCGCACTCTACCAGGGCGATAAGTGCTTCATGGGCAGTGCACCACCAGGCTTCGATGGCTCAGATCTGTAAGGCTGCAACTTGGTCCTCAGTCCATACATTTTCCAAATTCTATCAAATAGATGTGAAAGGACATGAGGATTCCGCCTTCGGGCGAAGTGTGCTGCAGGCAGCAGTATAGGGCTTCTGGTCCGCAAGCGGCCGGTTTGATCTGTGTCTCCCCCCCTTCATATGAGCATTGCTCTGGGACGTCCCATTATGTAATGACTAGCTCTGTGTCCCGTGGTGTACGATAAAGAAAATAGGATTTTTATAACAGCTTACCTGTAAAATCCTTTTCTTGGAGTACACCACGGGACACAGAGGTCCCACCCTTCTTATGGGAACCTTACTGCTTTGCTACAAAACTGAGGTACTTCCCTGATGGGAGGGGTTATATGGAGGGGAACTGTCTTCCATTGGTTGTGCCAGTGTCCAATCACCGCTGGTGACCCTTAACCCATTATGTAATGACTAGCTCTGTGTCCCGTGGTGTACTCCAAGAAAAGGATTTTACAGGTAAGCTGTTATAAAAATCCTATTTTTTTACTCACCGTAAAATCCTTTTCTCTGAGTCCATGGACCGACACAGCTTCTCTATTGACAAAGTGGGTATTATCCGTTAATTAGGAGTGACTAGGCAGAAAAACTTGAAAAGTGTTGCATCACACCTTCTACAGTACCGCCCAGGGGGCGGACCCTCTGGGTATAACCTCTCAGTCTGCATCTCGCAGATCAGTTCGTCAAAAAACAGTACAAACTTAAAAGGAGGGGTGGGTGCTGTGTCGGTCCATGGACTCAGAGAAAAGGATTTTACGGTGAGTAAAAAATCCTATTTACTCTTTCGTCCATGGACCGACACAGCTTCTCTATTGACAAAGTGGGACGTCCCAAAGCAGTGTCAGAGAAAAAACGATGGGTGGTAACAGCATAAAAATAAACTTTCACCCCAAACACAAAACAGCACTCCTCCAACGGAGGAGTTGCAACTCTAAACAGCCGCTTGCAAAACCTTGCGGCCGAAAGAGGCATCCGAAGATGCACCTACATCAACTTTGTAGAATTTTGTGAAAGTGTGAGCGGACGACCAAGTCGCCACTTTACATAGTTGGGAAACAGACGCTTGATGTCGGAAAGCCCAAGAGGCACCTATTGCCCTGGTCGAATGCGCCGTGACAGGAAAGGGGGCGCCTGACCCTTTAAGGCGTAAGCCTGGATTACTATCTGTCGGATCCACCTAGAGATGGTGGCCGATGAGACTGCTTGGCCCTTCTTGGGACCAGCCACCAAAACAAACAGTGAGTCTGACTTCCGGAACAGGGAAGTAGCAGATAGGTATACTCTCAAAGCTCGGACAATGTCCAAGGAATGCAACGCCGACTCCTTAGGATTCGACGGATGAGGACACAAGGATGGAAGTACAATGTCTTCGTTGAGATGAAAACCTGAAACGACTTTCGGAAGAAAGGAAGGCTGCGGCCGCAGCACCACCTTATCCTTGTGGAGAATCAAATAGGGAGCCTTGCAGGACAAGGCTGCCAGCTCAGAGACTCGTCTAACTGACGTAACAGCCACCAAAAAGACCACTTTCTGAGAAAGTGTCAATAGGGGAATATCTCTAATCTTCTCAAACGGTGCCTTCTGAAGCACCGAGAGGACCAGGTTCAAGTCCCACGGGGGGTAACGGGGGGTAACGGGGAACGGACCGGAGGGGCCACATGTCGAACCCCCTGCACAAAGGTACTCACGAGACAGTGAGTCGCCAGGGGTCGCTGAAAAAAAGACAGCCAGGGCAGATATCTGACCCTTAATCATACTTAGGGCAAGCCTTTGGTCCACCCCATGCTGTAAAAACAGCAGGATTCTGGAAACCAAATAGGTACGCGGATGCCATTTCATTTCCTCACACATGGAGATGTAGGCCCTCCAAGTGCGGTGATAAACCTTCCTAGAGGACGGTTTTCGAGCACTTCTCATAGTAGAGATTACTGAGTCTGACAGGCCCCGGTCTCTCAGTACCTGGTTCTCAACAGCCATGCCGTTAAAGCCAATGACTGTAAAGCAGGATGGAATATGGGACCTTGCGATAGCAGGTCCTTCCATAGTGGTAGGCGCCAGGGGACGTCTGCTACCAGACGTACTAGATCGGCGTACCAAGGACGCTGAGGCCAATCTGGAGTGATTAGGATCATTGGAATTCCCTCTGCCTCCACTCTGCGGAGCAGAAGAGAAAGAAGCCTTAAGGGAGGGAAGGCATAGATTAGCCGATACTGACCCCACGATGCTACCAACGCATCCGTTGCGTCTGCCCATGGGTCTCTTGACCGGGCCACAAATCTCAATACCTTCCGATTTAGTCGGGAAGCCAGAAGATCTACGTCTGGTGTGCCCCATCTTTGGCAGAGGAGTTGGAACACCTCCGGGTGTAAGGACCATTCTCCCTGGTCCAACATCTGGCGGCTCAGGTAGTCCGCCTGCCAGTTTTCCACACCCGGAATGTACACGGCCGACAGTGCCGGTACGCTCTTCTCTGCCCACTTCAGGATGCGAGCAACCTCCGATGCTGCAGCTGAGCTTCTTGTTCCTCCTTGATGATTGACATATGCCACCGCTGTGGCGTTGTCTGACTGGATCCTGACTGGATGCCCTTGCAGTCTCTGAGACCATTTGAAGAGGCACAGCTTGATCGCCCGGATCTCCAGGACATTGATCGGCAGGAGGGCTTCCTCTGGGGTCCCGCGACCTTGTGCCGACTGGACACCCCAGACTCCCCCCCAACCTGTAAGGCTGGCGTCCGTCGTGATCACTATCCAGTAAACCGGAAGAAATGACTTCCCGGCCATTAGAGCCGGTGCCGTCAGCCACCATACCAGGGATCTCCTGACTAGGTGGCTCACTCGGATTTGATAATCCAGAGATGAAGGGCATCTGTTCCATCTGGACAGAACTTCCTTCTGTAACACTCAAGTGTGGTATTGAGCATATGGGACCGCCTTGAAGGAGGCTACCATGAGGCCCAACACTCGCATGCAAAAGCGGAGTGGCGACCAATTCCTGGAAGTCAGCTGCCGTACTGCAGCCCGGAGGGTCTGCAACTTCTCCACAGGGAGGAATACCTTTGCCTCCGAGGAATCCAGAATCAACCCCAGGTACACTAGGCGTTGAGTGGGCACCAATACTGACTTTTGCGTGTTTAGTATCCAACCAGTGTCTCGAAGAGTCTGACAGGTAATGGGCATGCTTACCTCTAATTCTGAGCTTGAAGGGGCCTTCAGCAGAAGGTCGTCCAAGTAACCTGTGATAGCGATACCCCGCTGTCTTAGAAGTGCCAGAATCGGAGCACGCACCTTGGTGAACGTCCTGGGTGCTGAGGCAAGGCCAAACGGGAGGGCCACAAACTGGTAGTGGTTCTTCCCGATAGCAAATCGCAGAAACCTCTGGTGTCTGGAGTATATGGGGACATGCAGGTATGCGTCCTTGATGTCCAAGGAGGCCAGAAAGTCCCCCGGATGGAGAGCCGTGACTACAGATCGAACCGACTCCATCCGAAATCTTTGTACTTTCACAAAGCAATTGAGGGCTCTGAGATCCAAGATTGGACGAACCCCCTCCTTCTTCGGCACAATGAACAGATTTGAGTAAAAACCCTGACCCCGCTCCTGTTCTGGAACTGGAATAACTACCCCGCGTTCCAGTAGACCCTGGACCGCCCCATACAGGGCCTCCCGACGGGTTGGTAGTAGCTGGAGATTGGAGGTGATGAATCTGTCCGGTGGACAAGAGAGAAACTATCTTGTAGCCTGAGGAGATTACTTCGCAAACCCACCTGTCGGAGACTAGAGCAGTCCACTGAGTCGCGAATTTGCAAAGACGTCCCCCCACCCGAGAGCTGGGTGGGGGCAGACCTTCATGTGGAGGCAGATTTGTCCGCAGGCTTGTTGGGTCTGCGGGACCAAGGATGCTTTTGTCCTTGGGTAGGCGCTTTATCGGCCTGGGGTCTTTTCCCTGTCGCCTTAAGGGGGCGAAAAAAATGCTTACGTGCAGTAAAGGAGGGCCCTTGCCCTTGGCGTGGTCCCTTACCCTTGCTAGTTTGGGGAAGCAAAGTGCTTTTACCTCCTGTGGCATCCTTGATGATGTCATCCAGAGAAGCCCCAAAAAGTCTGTCGCCCTTAAAAGGCAGATCCAACAGGGCTTTCTTGGAAGTCTGGTCCGCAGACCAGCCCTTTAGCCAGATCAGGCGGCGTATTGCTACTGCATAAACCGAAGCTCTTGACAGCAGGGGAATAGTATACATGTCTGACTCGCAGACAAACTTAAGGCCCTGGACCAACTGATCGGCCAAAGTTATCTCATTAGGAGGAGCATCTCGCTCCTTTAACCCCTGGAGTAGCAATTTTGCCCATTCAGTAAGTGTCTGAGACACTAGGGCCCCCGCCAATGCCGGGCGTACTGCCGAGCCTACCACTGAGTATAGGTAGCGAGCGAGTGCTTCAGCCTTCTTATCCACAGGGTCCTTGAAAACAGGAGCCCCTTCTACTGGAATAGTGGTGGCTCTATTAAGTCTGGACACCGAAGGGTCCACTATAGGGGGGAGAGGTCCATATCTTCAGAAAACTCTCCTCAAAGGGGTACCGTACTGTAAACCTCTTTGGGGCTGTAAAGACCCTCAGTGGGTTCTCCCATTCCTTGTATAAGAGTTTGCAAAATAAGACACACAAGGGAACACCTTAGCAGTGCGGGCAGGTTTACGAAACCCAAAGGGGACTGGAGTATCTGCTACTTCTGCAGTATTTTCCAACTTTAGCGTATCCCGCACTGCAGTAATAAGGTCAGATACCAAAGCCGTCTCGCGTACTGACCTGGACTTGGAGTCCTCCTCACTGTCCGATTGGTCACGGTCTGCAGTCTCTGATGCATCAGAATCTGGGCCATGAGCCGTAGCTGGACCTGGTTCTGCATCAGAAATATCCCCAGAAGATTGCAGGGGACGGGGGCGTTTATTACCCCCTGTATTCCCGTGTGCTGCTTCCACCCTGGCAGCAAACGCCTCTAGGATTGCCGACATAGTGTTCATAGACACCTCAGGGACACCAGCTGCTAAATCTGGTGTTTCAGGGGAGAAGACATCTGGCTCAGATGCCATGCTGACCACACGCTGACACCCACAGGGCTCCAGGCAAGATATTAATAGGCCACCCTCCTGTGCTGCAGAGAGGCTAGGTCACCCAGAGGACTCACCACCCTGGATAGGTACTGCTATGCTGCCGTGTGCTGCGCCTGTGATGCTGTCCCCCTGCTGCTGTGTCAGTCTGCTTCTTTTATCAGCACTTCCTGTGTGAATTTTCGCACCAGTGTAATGCACCCTAGAGGCCGGAGGCTCTCGCAAAATGGCTGCCAAAAACGTCTGTATGGAAGATGATGTGGGCTCCAAGAAAATGGCAGCGGAGCCGAAGATACAGGTCAAGCAGCCGTAGCCCACAAAAAGATGGCCGCCGAATGGCAATCTATGCATACAGGGTGGACAAACATGGCCGCCGATCACCTGATAGGGGCCAGTGGGTGTGGCCGAACCACAGGAAGATGGCCGCCGGGCAGTCACAAGAGGCCAAACTTGGCATGGACCACCTCAAAATGGCCGCCGACAGCATGGAGGAGGAAGGACGGACACACACACACACCCACACACACACACAGGTACGCAGAAATTACATTTCTTTTAAATGTTAGTTACAGCCAGCCCCGCTCCAGTGGAACCCCCTAGGTGACCCCCAGCACCCAGCAACCTTTAGCTAGAATCCCAGGGAGGAGGGAAAGGCAGGGAGAGAGGGAAGAAAGGGGCCACAACCACTTACTTGATCTCTCCAGGAATGTCCAGCTAAATCACCCAGCCGAGGCAGGGGAGTTTTACTTACCTATCTGCATGTATTATGCTGGAAGACATTCCAAACAGATCATCGTCCGCGCACGGAAGGTGACTGTTGGCCAGGCATGCTGTGATTGGACCCAGAAGGGACGATCATATGTATGCCCTGGAGCATGACGCTCACCGGACAGGCTGCTGCGACTCGGCCGTAAGGTCAGCCGAAGCTGAGCGGTCCGATGCAAGCCTTGGAGTGTAAGCTCAGCGGCCAGGCTGCTGCGACTCGGCCGTAAGGTCAGCCGAAGCTGAGCGGTCCGATGCAGGCCCTGGAGCGTAGGCTCACCGGCCACCCGTGGAGCGACGGGCATGTCGTGGAAAACCCAGCGCGTAGCTAGGGTCGGCACACGATCGATGGCCGAAACTGGGGAGACTACAAGGATCGAGGATCCAGCCTGTCACCCAGTCGGCAGTTGATCGAAGATTGCAGGAAACAACAAATGAAATATATATATATATATATATATATATATATATATATATATATATTTATATATTTATTTTTTATTTTTTCCCCCCGGACCAATGGGCCCGAAGGGAGCCATGTCCTACTCCTTGCTAGACAGAAAAAAACTGATCTGCGAAGATGCAGACTGAGAGGTTATACCCAGAGGGTCCGCCCCCTGGGCGGTACTGTAGAAGGTGTGATGCAACACTTTTTACAAGTTTTTCTGCCTAGTCACTCCTAATTAACGGATAATACCCACTTTGTCAATAGAGAAGCTGTGTCGGTCCATGGACGAAAGAGTAAAACATGATTACACTGCTATTCCTGGAGTTTAATGAAGTTAAACTTCTATTAAGTGATCAAGTATATCTAAAGCCATATTTGTTGTTTTGTACAGCCATTTGCCAGATTAACACGCAAATTAAAATTAGGCATTCAACCTGCTGCAATCCATTTAGTATCATTTAATAGCCAACGTAGTTAGTCAGGATGAAAAGTCCATCCAGTTCAACCAAAAAAATAAAATACAATCTCATATACACAATCATTCACCCACAGTTGATCCAGAGGAAAGCGAAAAACCCTAGCAGAGCATGAACCAATTTGCTACAGCAGGGGAAAAAATTCCTTCCTGACCGTCTGAGAGGCAATCAGATTTTCCCTGGATCAACTTTACCTATAAATGTTAGTATCCAGTTATATTATGTACATTTAGGAAAGAATCCAGGCCTTTTTTAAGGCAATCTACTGAGCTGGCCAGAACCACCTCTGGAGGGAATCTATTCCACGTTTTCACAGCTCTTACTGTGAAAAAACCTATTTGGAGATGAAATATTTTTTCCTATATATGTAAAGAGTGCCCGTGTCCTCTGTGATGACCTTAAAGTGAACACCACCAAGTTTACCATGTGGACCACTTATGAATTTGTACATGTTGATCATATCCCCCCTTAATCTCCTCTACTCAAGAGGGAATAGATTCAGTTCCTCTAATCTTTCCTCATAGCTGAGCTCCTCCATGCCTCTTATCGGTTTGGTTGCTCTTCTCTGCACTTTCTCCAGTTCCCCGATATCCTTTTTGAGAACTAGTGCCCAAAACTAAAACTGCATATTCCAGATGAGGTCTTACCAATAATTTGTACCGGGGCAAAATTATATATCTCTCTCTCTCTCTGGAGTCCATAGCTCTCTTAACCACTTGCCGACCGCCGCACGCTGATGTACGTCGGCAGAATGGCACGGGCAGGCACGGGCGCACCTGTACGTCCCTTTAAATTTGCCGCCCAGCAGCTGCAGGGGCGCGTGCGCGCCACATGCCTCATGAGTGCGCTCGCGGGTCCCGGGAACTCGATGTTCCAGGGCGGCCCGCGATTGCGGTCGGCAAAGGCAGAACAGGGGGATGCCTTTGTAAGCAAGGCATTCCCCTATTCTGCCTAGTGACACTGTTACTGATGACTGTTCCGCCATAAAGTTGCAGTAACGATAGTTTTTTTTTTATCTATTTTTGTTTATAGCGCAAAAAGTAGAAACCGCAGAGGTGATCAAATACCACCAAAAGAAAGCTTAGGAGCCACATCGCACGACCGCGCAATAGTCAGTTAAAGCGACGCAGTGCCAAATCGCAAAAAGTGGCCTGGTCTTTGCCCAGCAAAATGGTGTGGGACTGAAGTGGTTAATACAAGAAAAGGACTTTGCTCACTTTGGAAACCGCAGCTTGGCATTGCATACCATTATTGAGCTTATGATCTACCAAAAACCCCAGATTCTTCTCCACCATTGATTCCCACCAATCGTACTCCCCCTAGTATGTATGATGCATGCATATTCTTAGCCTCCAAGTGCATAACTTTACATTTATCAACATTTAACCTCATTTGCCACTTAGTTGCCAAATTAGACAGTGCATGGAGGTCGGCTTGTAAATTGGAGACATCCTGTAAGGACGTTATTCCACTGCACTAATGTCATCTGCAAAGACAGAAATTGTCCATTTAACCACTTAAAGCGGTTGTAAAGTAATTTTTGTACTTTTAGCTACAGGTAAGCCTATAATAAGGCTTACCTGAAGGTAAAAAAAATATCTCCTAAACCTTTACGGTTTATGAGATATTCCCCCCGCAGTGCGCCGCTGACAGCAACGGCGCATGCGCACAGGGGATTCTCGGGCTGAAGGCTCGGCAGACGCCGGAACGAAGTCTCCCGCGCGCATGCGCGGGAGTGAGACATCGCGGCTCCAGTCACTCACAGCGCTGGAGCCGCGATACCCGGAAGACACACCGAGGCAACATGTCATCTCCCTCGGCGTGGACCAGGTGAGTTAACGATGCCTCGTTCTAAGGTAAGTATTTCATAATGAGCTATTATGCGGGGCATACTAGCTCATTATGCCTTTCCCTTGCAGGTGACTAGAAAAAAAAAAAAAGTGGGTGACTTTACAACCGCTTTAAGGACCAAAAGGACCAAGCCTCTTTCTGAGATTTGGTGTTTTTTTTGGCTAGAAAATGACTTATAACCCCCAAACATTATATATTGTTTTTTGTCCAACACCCTAGAGAATAAAATGGCGGTCGTTGCAATACTTTGTCACACCCTATTTGTGCAGCGGTCTTACAAGCGCGCTTTTTTTGGAAATAAAATACACTTTTTGAACTAAAAAATAGGACAACAGTAAAGTTAGCCCATTTTTTTTATTTTGTGAAAGAGGTTACACCCAGTAAATTGATACCCAACATGTCACGCTTCAAAATTGCACCCGCTCATGGAATGGTGACAAACTTTTACCCTTAAAAATCTCCATGTTTAAAAAATTCTACAGGTTGCATGTTTTAAGTTGCAGAGAAGGTCTAGTGCTAAAATTACTGCTCTCGCTCTAACGATCGCTGCGATGGTTTGAACACCGTTTTCATATGCGGGCGCTACTCACATATGCATTCTGCACGCGAGCTCGGCGGAATGGGGTGGGTTAATTTATTTTATTTTTTATTTTTACACTCGTCTTTAAAAAATAAAAAGTGTTACTTTTATTCCTATTACAAGGAATGTAAACATCCCTTGTAAAATAGGAAAAAAGCATGACAGGACCTCTTAAATATGAGATCTGGGGTCAAAAAGGCCTCAGATCAAATTTTTACTTTAAAATGCAATAAATTAAATATATATGTCATTTGAAAAAAAAATTAAAATAAAAAGTTCCTTTAACCACTTCAGCCCCGGACCATTTGACTGGCCAAAGACCAGAGCACTTTTTGCGATTTGGCACTGTGTCGCTTTAACTGACAATTGCGCAGTTGTGCGACGTGGCTCCCAAACAAAATTTACGTCTTTTTTTCCCCACAAATAGAGCTTTCTTTTGGTGGTATTTGATCACCTCTGCAAGTTTGCTATAATAAATATCCCCCAAAAAATATATAAAAAAAAAACGTGTTTTTTTTTTTCCCCTCAGTTTAGGCCAATATGTATTCTTCTACATATTTTTGTTAAACAAAATCGCAATAAGCGTTTGATTGGTTTGTGCAAAAGTTATAGCGTGTACAAAATAGGGCATCGTTTTATGGCATTTTTATTAATAATTATTTTTTTTACTAGTAATGGCGGCGATCAGCGATTTTTATCGTGACTGCGACATTATGGCGGACACATCGGACACTTTTGATACCATTTTGGGACCAGTCATTTATACAGCGATCAGTGCTATAAAAATGCATTGATTACTGTGTAAATTATACTGGCAGTGAAGGGGTTAACCAGTAGGGGGCGCTGAAGGGGTTAAGTGTGTCCTAGGGATGTGTTCTAACTGTAGGGGGGGTGGGCTACGTGTGACACGACACTGATCACCGCTCCCGATTACAGGGAGCGGTGATCAGTGTCCTGTCACTAGGCAGAATGGGGAAATGCTTGTTTACATTAGCAGTTCCCCGTTCTTCCTCTCTTACAGAATATGTAAAAAGGAAATAAAGGATGCAAAAATTCAAAACGAACGACAGATTGCAAAACATAGTAGGACAAACCCCAAAAAATTATTCAAATATATAAATAGTAAAAAGGTGAAGTCTGAGCATGTAGGCCCTTTACAAAATAATCTAGAGTGGGTGACTGAGGACAAAGAGAAGGCTAATTTATTAAATATTTTCTTAAGCTCTGTGTATACAAAGGAGCATGGGGGAGTTCATGTCCATAATGAGGGTGGTAGTGACACAGCCCCAAATCCACAATGGCTCAAAAGTGATATGGTCCAGAAATATTTAGATGGAATAAAGGTGGATAAAGCACCTGGCCCAGATGGCATACACCCATGGATCCTAAAAGAATTGAGCTCTGTAATTTCAAAGCCATTGTATATAACTTTTAGGGACTCATTAATGACAGGAATAGTACCACTGGATTGACGCAGGGCCAATGTGGTGCCTATATTTAAAATGGGAACAAAGTCTTTACCAAGTAACTATAGACCTGTTAGTTTAACTTCTATAGTTGGGAAGATACTGTAGAGATTAATAAAAGACCACATAGATGAGTTCTTGCTGGAAAAAAACAAACATTTTAACCAACAGACAGCATGGATTCATGAAAGACAGAAGTTGTCAGACAAACCTGATTTCTTTTTATGAAGAGGTAAGTAAGACCTTGGACAGAGGGGGTGGTGGTGGACGTGGTATACTTGGATTTTGCAAAAGCGTTTGATACAGTTCCCCATACACGGATAATGTGTAAGGTAAAGTCTACAGGATTGGAAATATCAGTTTGTAAATGGATAGAAAACTGGCTAAGAGACAGAATTCAGAGAGTAGTGGTTAACTGTCTTCAATTGGTTGTGCCAGTGTCCAATCACCGCTGGTGACCCATAACCCACTATGTAATGACTGGCTCTGTGTCCCATGGTGTACGATAAAGAAACAGGTTTGTTTAGACAACTTCTGTCTTTCATAAATCCATGACTAAAGAGCACGTCTTACCTGACTAGATACAGACTGGATGCTCTGAACCAGATCTTCACCATCTGAAGGGCTGTTTTTGTTTTGCCAACCATCACCCAAAGCAGAAGAGATCTGTAATGCAGAGATTGCACATTTGAACACAGTTTTGCGACACATGGTAAATGTACACAAGAAACAAAATTTATCTTCTTTAATAACCACAATACTTCTGCAAGGAGAATGCACGACTGCTCTTAACAGTACATTGGAAAAGCTAGCAAAAAACTAACAGTGGCATCACCGTACAAGCTGTACAGCATTTTGGATATTATGGACTGAAAACAAGCTAAATCATAATTTATTATTTTCAGAGTCTGCATAATCAGAGATGGTTGTATACATTAATTTTTACTACCCTTTGAAATGACAAAAATAAGCCAATCTACATTAGTTTTAGATAAAGAATACATTCATACAAGCAAAATCTCAGTGATAAAAGGCTAGTTTAGAGGTTGACAACCTTTTTCATAATAAGTGGTAATTTACAAATATTGGATTAACCAACATGACCAGCAAATAATAGCATGCCAAAGCTT
>CM055123.1:119452049-119554549 GCA_029206835.1 Rana muscosa | reverse complement strand
AATAAGCAGCTGTTTAAAAATAATTAAATATAGGAAAAGTGGTAAAACAATAAAACAGTTAAAAATTCTGGATCGTAGGTTTTACACAAAACAGCGCTAAAATATAAAATCATAAAAAGACCCGTGGACAATGCCACTGTAAAAAAGTCCAGAACGTAATAAAGAGATAGCCAGTTCAGAGTAATGAGATGAGTATCAGCAATTGTCCAAGTGAGCACCTTCCACCACCAAAGACATTAATTTGCAATCCACCGCATGATGAAAAATCCCCTCAGGGGTTCACACTCACCAGAGGCAAGATTTAAATGAGCCTTAAGCAAGAAGAAACATCAGCTACTCTGTATAGAACATCATCTACAATCAGGGTCCACCAGTGTAATTGGGCTTCAAAGCAGATCATAAAACAATGAGAAAATAGCAACACAATAGTGTAATCCTGTTTATTTTAATTCTGTTACCCAAACAGAAGGAGACCCCTTTAGCCTATCTACGTACATAAAATAGCAGAAAAATTAGCAAGGAATGGCCCAAGATGGCGCTATCACCATTTCCAGCGTCCCATGGAGAGTGTGTGTGTCCTCACGGATCCTGCAGACACTTCCGGGTGGTAGCTATGGGCGGTGGAGCGCGGACTTGGAACGCAAACGTCACTTCCGGGTCACAGGTTGTCGTGGTTACGCCCTTTTCTGCTATTTTGAACTGTTTTATTGTTTTACCACTTTTCCTATACATATATATATGTATATATATATATATATATATATATATATATATATATATATGTAGCGGGGTCCTCAAATTGATGGGATACACCTGGGCAATAGTGTAACCCAGGTGTATAATTGTGTTAGGATTCAGACCCCTTTTTGTTTCGTGGAGGATTGGAGGATGTAATATTCTCCTTTGCCTGTGGGTGGCGGAGTACCCACAGGCTTCAGGTAGAATCATCCCCTGCAGTGCTCCCTGTTTGGTCTCTTCCCGGAGATGGTATGGCTGGGGCGGGGAACCCGCCGGGCCGTTGAAGGGAGGAGATAAAAGGGGGAGACGCCCTGACCACGAGGTCGTCGTCGTCTTGCGGAGAAGGAGGTCCTCGGAGGAGGAGGGTTGCGGTCCGCACCCAGGGCCCTTGGGCCTGGGTGCGGGAGATCCAGGAGTCTGGTCCAGGTGCCCATGGCCTGGTCTGGAGTCATGTTGGCGTCCATCCCAGGCACCTTTAGCCTGGGGTGAGGTACTATCGAGGAGGCCTGGGGCCCAGTACCTTCGACTGGGTCCCGCTAGGGTGGACTGTCCGAGGGTCCCTGAGCGGAGGGACTCGTACCTGAGGTGAGGAGGCCGGGGAGGTTACCCACTGGAGACCCGGAGCAGCACCAACCCGGTGACAGTGGGCCTCTGGGAACTCTCTTGGGAGGACACATCCCCCTGATAGGGGCCACAGCGCATCGAAGAGGGCTCCATTGCTGTTCATAGGGGTTGCTGGAAGAGACCCCATCCTTCCTGTTCTGTAACAGCCGGATTGGCTTAGGCGCCGCTGGTCATAGTACAGTGGCATAGAACTCAAATTTTAGGAAGTGCCTCGATCTGCTCGCCCCACCGTTGGCAAGGTTATAGGTCCCAACCAGTTTGCTGCAAAAGAACTGTTTATTGTGCTTTGCGTATTGGAGTGTCAAATAAACAAGTGTTGGACCTTTCTCCGGTGTGTGAACTCCAGTTACTGGAAGCAAAGGGGAGGCTGGTGAGCTTGCAATTACAGACTCAGTGCATTCACAGAACACACCGGCCCGAGGAAACATCAGTAAGTGGCCTTCACCTCCCTACTACAATGGGGAGGACATGGGCCGTGGCGCATCTCACTCTCACAACCCAGGAACCCCTAGACATGAGTTGGTGTGTAACCGATGAAGAAGTTGGAGAGAGGGTGAGGCCGCTACACGTGGGGGCTCGTGAGTCCGGGATAGAGTGTGTTCTAAAGATGGACTTGAGAATGTTTACATTTGAACTTTGCTGCCCAGAGGAGTTCCGAGCAGATCGGCCAAATTACTGGCCAAAGTGCGTCCCTGCTCGGAGTTGTGGAAATGACCCTAACACGGGAAAGGCCCATGCGGAGGAGCGGAAAAAGGAGAGGTCCAGCCGTGTGACGTACTGCACGTGGGGACTGTTAACGCACTGCGCCACGAGGCACCCCATGGCGACATCGTTCGTGGGCGGAGTCAAGAGGAAGCCCGCGAAAATGTACAGCTCATGGGAGGAGTCTGGCCAAGTGTGGGGATACACGTGGAGACTCCGGCGCGGGGTCAGTGCATGATGGAGCAGCAAACAGTCGGGATGACCTCAAGTGCCCCATGCCCGCAGGTACCTGGAATGTGTGCTGGCAGTGTCTAAGAGGTTTGAGGACTGCAAAGCTGAATGGAAATTGGGGCGCCATATCCATGCTGACAAGATAGTCATTTGCAGAAGAGAAGGAGAAGATGTCGAGTATTCGATAGAGGCATTTGACAAACACCTGAAACCCCTGTACCTGCCGGATCCAAAGTTTTACTTATAGGAGAAAAGAACTCCTGTTTATTTCTTTTGTGCACTTGAACTTTCTGGAAGAGCCATTCCCAGACACGCAGGACTGTGCCCTGTTTTTGTTTTTGTTTGGGCTTTTCTTTTTCTCGTTGGAGACTTGGGGACTGTTGTGTTTTCGTGTTTCCCCTTTTCTTCATGTGCCAAAGGCAAGGACATTTGGGAATAGTGGCAGAGTAGGGAAAAGCTGGAAGAACGAAGATTCGTTGAGTGTCATGACCGCGGCGTTGTCACCAGGTGGCAGTGTTGCGCAACAAATGTTTGAAAATATTTCACCCACACATCACCTTGCTTGTTGGAGTGAGTTGGTCTCTCGGCTGACGGGCCCACTCATCCCAAATGACACGAAATTATGTTAGGATGTTGTTTTTCTTTCCCCTGCAGGAGAATCGTCAGTCAAGATCATTGAGAGTGGGTGGCTCTTAGACAGTGTGGGAGAGGGGCTGTGACTAGGCAGATGTTTAAAATGTTTTATGACATAAGTTGTTTTATATGTTCCCCATTCCCTGAGCAGGTCTTGGCACTTGGGAAATTTAGAGGAATTGCTTCAGGGGTTTCACTCCATGCCACCACTTTATGGGAGGTATGGGTGTGCACCTGACGCTGGGGACCAGCGTCAAATTACAGGGGGAGTGTGTAGCGGGGTCCTCAAATTGATGGGATACACCTGGGCAATAGTGTAACCCAGGTGTATAATTGTGTTAGGATTCAGACCCCTTTTTGTTTCGTGGAGGATTGGAGGATGTAATATTCTCCTTTGCCTGTGGGTGGCGGAGTACCCACAGGCTTCAGGTAGAATCATCCCCTGCAGTGCTCCCTGTTTGGTCTCTTCCCGGAGATGGTATGGCTGGGGCGGGGAACCCGCCGGGCCGTTGAAGGGAGGAGATAAAAGGGGGAGACGCCCTGACCACGAGGTCGTCGTCGTCTTGCGGAGAAGGAGGTCCTCGGAGGAGGAGGGTTGCGGTCCGCACCCAGGGCCCTTGGGCCTGGGTGCGGGAGATCCAGGAGTCTGGTCCAGGTGCCCATGGCCTGGTCCGGAGTCATGTTGGCGTCCATCCCAGGCACCTTTAGCCTGGGGTGAGGTACTATCGAGGAGGCCTGGGGCCCAGTACCTTCGACTGGGTCCCGCTAGGGTGGACTGTCCGAGGGTCCCTGAGCGGAGGGACTCGTACCTGAGGTGAGGAGGCCGGGGAGGTTACCCACTGGAGACCCGGAGCAGCACCAACCCGGTGACAGTGGGCCTCTGGGAACTCTCTTGGGAGGACACATCCCCCTGATAGGGGCCACAGCGCATCGAAGAGGGCTCCATTGCTGTTCATAGGGGTTGCTGGAAGAGACCCCATCCTTCCTGTTCTGTAACAGCCGGATTGGCTTAGGCGCCGCTGGTCATAGTACAGTGGCATAGAACTCAAATTTTAGGAAGTGCCTCGATCTGCTCGCCCCACCGTTGGCAAGGTTATAGGTCCCAACCAGTTTGCTGCAAAAGAACTGTTTATTGTGCTTTGCGTATTGGAGTGTCAAATAAACAAGTGTTGGACCTTTCTCCGGTGTGTGAACTCCAGTTACTGGAAGCAAAGGGGAGGCTGGTGAGCTTGCAATTACAGACTCAGTGCATTCACAGAACACACCGGCCCGAGGAAACATCAGTAAGTGGCCTTCACCTCCCTACTACAATGGGGAGGACATGGGCCGTGGCGCATCTCACTCTCACAACCCAGGAACCCCTAGACATGAGTTGGTGTGTAACCGATGAAGAAGTTGGAGAGAGGGTGAGGCCGCTACACATATATATATATATATAGATACAGTACTGTTCAAAAGTGTTAAGCAGGTGTGAAAAAATGCTGTAAACTAAAAATTAAAAAACAAAATAAGGTGCTTCTAAGTGCAGTAAAGCAAGACTTTAATTGCGCAAAGGAAGTTTAAAAACAATTACAAGAAGTAAAATATACACATGTGACATGTTCATCAAAAAGATGTCCAGCAGGAGATTTCCTATAAGATGTAGCAGAAGCAGCATGTGTCCCAGTTGACCAGTAGGGATGAGCTTCGTGTTCGAGTCGAACATACGTTCGACTCGAACATCGGCTGTTCGATCGTTCGACGAAGATCGAACGATTTGGGCCGTTCGCGCCAAATTCGAGTGACGCGAACGGCCCACAATGCACTACGCCATCGCAGTGTCATCCAGGCGCTGTGATTGGCCAAGCATGCACTGTGACCCCGCATGCTTGGCCAATCACAGCGCGGCAGCGAGGAGAGCAATGATTGGCCACAGGCAGGATGCCTGTGGCCAATTATTGCTGAGGGTGTTTAGTACACGCCCCACACTATAAAAGGCCGCCAGCACGGCGGCCTAGTGTAGTGTGTTCCGGAGCAGGGATAGAGCAGCATAGGCAGGGACAGTGACTGTTATTTCTTTCTTGCTTAACCTGGATTCCTTTAGTTTAGGGAAAGAGAAGGATAGGTAGGGAGAGTGTCAGTGTGTTTTGTGCTTGTGCTATAGTGTGCTTAAAAAAAACATTTATTCTAGGGACAGAAAACTGTAGGTAGGGACAGTGTCAGTTTCTTTCACTCTGCAAGTCCTTGTTTCCAGGGACCTGGAAGGACAGTGAGTGAATTGTCCTTGTGCTATATTGTGCTTAAAAAAACATTTATTCTAGGGACAGAAAACTGTAGGTAGGGAGAGTGTCAGTTTCTTTCACTCTGCAAGTCCTTGTTTCCAGGGACCTGTAAGGACAGTGAGTGAATTGTCCTTGTGCTATATTGTGCTTAAAAAAAACATTTATTCTAGGGACAGAAAACTGTAGGTAGGGAGAGTGTCAGTTTATTTCACTCTGCAAGTCCTTGTTTCCAGGGACCTGGAAGGACAGTGAGTGAATTCTCCTTGTGCTATATTGTGCTTAAAAAAAACATTTATTCTAGGGACAGAAAACTGTAGGTAGGGACAGTGTCAGTTTCTTTCACTCTGCAAGTCCTTGTTTCCAGGGACCTGTAAGGACAGTGAGTGAATTGTCCTTGTGCTATATTGTGATTAAAAAAAACATTTTTTCTAGGGACAGAAAACTGTAGGTAGGGAGAGTGTTTTTTTTCTTTCACTCTGCAAGTCCTTGTTTCCAGGGACCTGGAAGGACAGTGAGTGAATTGTCCTTGTGCTATATTGTGCTTAAAAAAAACATTTATTCTAGGGACAGAAAACTGTAGGTAGGGAGAGTGTCAGTTTATTTCACTCTGCAAGTCCTTGTTTCCAGGGACCTGGAAGGACAGTGAGTGAATTGTCCTTGTGCTATATTGTGATTAAAAAAAACATTTTTTCTAGGGACAGAAAACTGTAGGTAGGAAGATTGTCAGTTTATTTCACTCTGCAAGTCCTTGTTTCCAGGGACCTGGAAGGACAGTGAGTGAATTCTCCTTGTGCTATATTGTGCTTAAAAAAAACATTTATTCTAGGGACAGAAAACTGTAGGTAGGGACAGTGTCAGTTTCTTTCACTCTGCAAGTCCTTGTTTCCAGGGACCTGTAAGGACAGTGAGTGAATTGTCCTTGTGCTATATTGTGATTAAAAAAAACATTTTTTCTAGGGACAGAAAACTGTAGGTAGGGAGAGTGTTTTTTTTCTTTCACTCTGCACGTCCTTGTTTCCAGGGACCTGTAAGGACAGTGAGTGAATTGTCCTTGTGCTATATTGTGCTTAAAAAAAACATTTATTCTAGGGACAGAAAACTGTAGGTAGGGAGAGTGTCAGTTTATTTCACTCTGCAAGTCCTTGTTTCCAGGGACCTGGAAGGACAGTGAGTGAATTGTCCTTGTGCTATATTGTGATTAAAAAAAACATTTATTCTAGGGACAGAAAACTGTAGGTAGGGAGAGTGTCAGTTTATTTCACTCTGCAAGTCCTTGTTTCCAGGGACCTGTAAGGACAGTGAGTGAATTGTCCTTGTGCTATATTGTGATTAAAAAAAACATTTTTTCTAGGGACAGAAAACTGTAGGTAGGGAGAGTGTTTTTTTTCTTTCACTCTGCAAGTCCTTGTTTCCAGGGACCTGGAAGGACAGTGAGTGAATTGTCCTTGTGCTATATTGTGCTTAAAAAAAACCTTTATTCTAGGGACAGAAAACTGTAGGTAGGGAGAGTGTCAGTTTATTTCACTCTGCAAGTCCTTGTTTCCAGGGACCTGGAAGGACAGTGAGTGAATTGTCCTTGTGCTATATTGTGATTAAAAAAAAACATTTTTTCTAGGGACAGAAAACTGTAGGTAGGAAGATTGTCAGTTTATTTCACTCTGCAAGTCCTTGTTTCCAGGGACCTGGAAGGACAGTGAGTGAATTGTCCTTGTGTTATATTGTGATTAAAAAAAACATTTTTTCTAGGGACAGAAAACTGTAGGTAGGGAGAGTGTTTTTTTTCTTTCACTCTGCAAGTCCTTGTTTCCAGGGACCTGTAAGGACAGTGAGTGAATTGTCCTTGTGCTATATTGTGATTAAAAAAAACATTTTTTCTAGGGACAGAAAACTGTAGGTAGGGAGAGTGTTTTTTTTCTTTCACTCTGCAAGTCCTTGTTTCCAGGGACCTGTAAGGACAGTGAGTGAATTGTCCTTGTGCTATAGTGTGCTTAAAAAAAACATTTATTCTAGGGACAGAAAACTGTAGGTAGGGAGAGTGTCAGTTTATTTCACTCTGCAAGTCCTTGTTTCCAGGGACCTGTAAGGACAGTGAGTGAATTGTCCTTGTGCTATATTGTGATTAAAAAAAACATTTTTTCTAGGGACAGAAAACTGTAGGTAGGGAGAGTGTCAGTTTCTTTCACTGTGAAAGTCCTTGTTTCAAGGGACAGAGAAGGACACCTGAAGGTAGCCCTTATTGCTTTTTTCCCATCTCCCTGCAGGCCATCTATTAGAATGTCTGGAAGGCAAACAAGGAGAGGCAGACAGTCAGGAGGCAATAAAAGAGGGCAAGCAGGCTCTGTGTCTGGGGGCAACAGTGCTGGTCGTGGACGCGGTGCATTGTCATCAGCACATGGCCATGGGACACGCTTGTCCTTCTTTTCGGCAGCTGGACATGTTGAGCCACATCATGCCGAAGACTTGGTAGAGTGGATGACTAAGCCCTCCTCCTCCTCCTCATCCTCTCTCACCCAGGCTCAGGGTACTGGAAAAGCAGCTGCCAAAGCGTCGTCTTCCCTGGTATCAATGTCAGACAAATCATCAGTCACTCCTTCCCTAGACCCACCATGTCCTCCTCCTGAGGAGTCCCCCGAACTGTTTCAGCACAGTGTTGGGTACATGCTCCAGGAGGATGCCCAGCGTTTCGAAGGGTCTGATGATGAAACCCAGCTAGAGGAAGGCAGTAGCGTGAGAGCAGACAGAGGGGATGCTCAAGAAGGACACCAATCTGGCAGTCATGTTCCAGCAGCTGCAGCATACTGCCAGATTGGCTCCAGTGATGAGGAGGGAGGGGATGATGAGGTCACTGACTCCACGTGGGTGCCTAATAGGAGAGAGGAGGAGGAGGAGGATGAGGAGGAGGCACATCTCCAACGAGGCAGGATGCCCTTTGGTGGCCAGCGTAAGGGCAGTACACCGACGGAATCACACCGCAGAGCTCCGCCTGTGCAGGGCGCTGCCTCTGCCCGTCATTCAAAAAGTTCTTTGGTGTGGGCCTTTTTTGAGGCTAGTGCATCAGATCGCACAGCTGCTGTTTGCAACATATGTCTCAAGCGTATATCGCGTGGCCAAAACATCAGCCGCTTGGGTACCACATGCCTGACCAGACATATGTTGACCTGCCATGCAGCTCGTTGGCAAGCCTACCTCAAAGACCCACACCAAAGAACAAAGCGGACCTCTCCTTGCACCGCATCAGCTGGGATCTCCAACCCCACTATAACTTCAGTCCTCTCTGAAACATGCACTGAGAGGAATGAAGGTGTAGAATTAGGTGTGTCACAGCCAAGTACTTGCGCCCACTCTGCTAGCAGTACACCGACGTCCGATTCTAGCAGGCAAATTTCCCTGCCCCAGCTGCTGGACCGTCGAAAGAAGTTCACTCCCAGCCATCCACATGCCCAGCGGTTGAATGCTAGCTTGGCTAAATTGCTAGCGCTTCAACTGCTGCCTTTTCAGTTGGTAGACTCGGCCCCCTTCCGTGAGTTTGTGCAATGTGCAGTTCCTCAGTGGCAGGTTCCCAAACGCCACTTTTTCTCACGGAAGGCTATTCCGGCTCTCTACCGGCATGTGGAAGGCAATGTCTTGGCCTCGCTGGACAGGGCGGTCAGCGGTAAGGTGCATATTACCGCTGACTCATGGTCCAGCAGGCATGGACAGGGACGTTACCTTTCTTTCACGGCCCATTGGGTCACTCTTTTGGCAGCTGAGAAGGATTCAGGACAAGGTGCAGTAGTGTTGGAGGTTGTCCCACCGCCACGCCTCCAAAATGCTACTACTGGTTGTGACACACCTCTCTCCTCCACCCCCTCCTCTTCTTCTTCCTCCATGGCCTCTTCCTGTGGTTTGTCCTATGAACCAGCGGTGCTCCGTAGCCGTTCACGGGGCTACGCAAGTACGCAGGCAAAAAGATGCCATGCCGTGCTTGCGCTGGTGTGTTTGGGGGACAGAAGCCACACTGGGGCAGAGGTCCTGTCTGCTCTGCAGGGCCAGGCCGAGAGGTGGTTGACGCCACGCCAGCTTAAGCCAGGAATGGTGGTTTGCGACAATGGCACCAACCTCCTCTCCGCCCTCCGACAGGGACAACTGACCCATGTGCCCTGTGTGGCTCACGTCCTTAACCTGGTGGTGCAGCGCTTCTTGGGCAGGTACCCGGGCTTACAGGATGTCCTGAGGCAGGCCAGGAAAGTCTGTGTGCATTTCCGCAGATCTTATAATGCCAGTGCTCGCCTGGCTGAGCTGCAAAAGGAGTTGAACCTGCCCAAGAACCGCCTTATATGTGACATGCCCACCAGGTGGAACTCAACGTTGGCCATGCTGCAGCGGCTGCACACGCAGCAGAGGGCCATCAATGAGTACCTGTGCGACTACGGCACCAGGACAGGGTCAGGGGAGCTTGGTTTTTTTTCTCCACGCCAGTGGGGCATGATCAGGGATGCATGCACTGTCCTGGCACCATTTGAGGAGGCCACGAGGATGGTGAGCAGTGACAGTGCATGCATCAGTGACACTGTACCTCTTGTCCACCTGTTGGAGCACACGCTGCGTGGAATAATGGACAGGGCACTTGAGGCAGAACAGAGGCAGGAAGAGGAGGACTTCCTTGCCTCTCAAGGCCCCCTTTACCCAGACAGTGTTCCTTCTGTCCCACCCATCGCACAGGAAGAGGAGGAGGAGGAGGAGGAGGAGGAGGAGGATTGTGTCAGCATGGAGGTGGAGGCTGGCACTCAGCATCATCAGCAGCAGTCTTTTAGGGATGATTTACAGTCCCAAGAAACCAGTGGACTTGTACGTGGCTGGGAGGAGGTGGCTGCGGATCATGTCGTCCTTAGTGACCCAGAGGACTCCGGAGCGAATGCCTCAGCAAACCTACGCTGCATGGCCTCCCTGATCCTGCAAAGTCTGCAGAAGGATCCTCGTATTCTTCGGATCAAGGAGAGGGACCATTACTGGCTGGCCACTCTCCTTGATCCACGGTACAAGGGTAAGGTTGCGGACCTTATGTTACCGTCGCAGAGGGAGCAGAGGATGAGACAACTCCGGGAGGCCTTGCAGAAAGGTCTGTGCAACGCGTTCCCAGAGACTGGGAGGTTGCAAACTCCTGGTCCTGGACAACGAGTTGCTGAGGCTTCGGCCAGTCAAAGAAGGAGCGGTGGGGAAGGTGGCCGTCTGACCGATGCGTTCAGACAATTCTTTAGTCCGCAGCCCCAAAGTATGATCGGTTCCAGCAACCATCGCCAGCGTCTGATAAACATGGTGCAGGAATATCTAGGGGCAAGGTCAGACTTGGACACCTTCCCCACCGAAAATCCTCTGGCTTACTGGGTCTTGAGGATGGATCACTGGCCAGAGCTTGCACAGTATGCAATTGAGCTACTGGCCTGTCCTGCATCCAGCGTTCTTTCGGAACGCACATTCAGTGCTGCTGGAGGATTTGTCACGGATCACAGGGTGCGCCTGTCCACCGACTCGGTTGATCGACTGACTTTCATCAAGATGAACCAGTCTTGGATCACCACCAGCTACCACACACCTGATGCTGATATAACAGACTAATTGATTTTAACATGTCACATCCCTTCAAGACTGATGCTGATGCTGAGTGCCTGTGCTGTTATGTTGACTGGCTATCCTCCTCCTCCGAGTCCTCAATGATACGATTGATGATGATAGCTTGTAAGATCATTTTTGTTTATGGGTGCCGCCACCAGTGCCTAACGCCCAATTTTTCAGCCCCTGTTTAACAGGGGCGTGTAATTACAATTTTTGAAGCAATACTTTGCAACAGGGCTCATTGCTGTGCTCCAAGTACAGTATCTGTGAGGAGTTGCAGTGTTGTGCCACCAGTGCCTAAGGCCCAATTTTTCAGCCCCTGTTTAACAGGGGCGTGTCATTACAATTTTTGAAGCAATACTTTGCAACAGGGCTCATTGGTGTGCTCCAAGTACAGTATCTGTGAGGAGTTGCAGTGTTGTGCCACCAGTGCCTAAGGCCCAATTTTTCAGCCCCTGTTTAACAGGGGCGTGTCATTACAATTTTTGAAGCAATACTTTGCAACAGGGCTCATTGCTGTGCTCCAAGTACAGTATCTGTGAGGGGTTGCAGTGTTGTGCCACCAGTGCCTAAGGCCCAATTTTTCAGCCCCTGTTCAACAGGGGCATGTAATTACAATTCTTGATCTAATAATTCACAGCAGGGCCCATTGCTGCACCCACCAAGAGTAACTGTCAGGGCTTACAGTGTTGTGGCACCAGCACCACCATCAAAGGCCCAATTTTTACTACCACTGTTCAACAATTATATGTAATTAAAATTCCTGATATAATAGTTGACAGCAGGGCGTTCCAGCACCAACCAAGAGTAACTGTGAGTGCTTACAGTGTTGTGCCAACACCAACAACTAAGGGGCCTATTTCTGCAGAGTATATACGGCAGGTCCCTACTTTCAAACATCCAACTTACAAACGACTCCTACTTGCAAACGCAAGAAGACAACAGGAAGTGAGAGGAAATCTACCACTAGGAAGGAAAATTCTCTCCTGTAAGAATAAATATGGGAGAAAGGTGTCTCCTCTGTACTGATGCTTTATCAGCAATCCTTGTTTCAAGAAAAACACCACATTTCAAAAACAGTTGTCATTGGGACGGAAAGTGAGGTGAAATGTTCTGAACAGGGGCACAGACAGCAAAACAAATGTTACAGGGGTGATAACCCTTACCTATGTTTTCCAAAAAGTTTAAAAATAGATTTTTGGTCTGGAGCTACACTTCAACAATGTACCTGTTCAAAATTACAAACAGACTCTACATAAGAACAAACCTACAGTCCCTGTCTTGTATGCACCCCCTTGTATAGGGCTGTTCAGAGTATATAGGGCCTTTTTTATTTTATGTGCGGGGTTCCCCTTAATATCCATACAAGACCCAAAGGGGCTGGTAATGGGCTGGGGTAGGGGGGGGGGTCATGGGGTAGCTATGCCATTTTTCTTAAAGAATTTCATCCATATTACCGGGACCAGACATTACATTAAAGCCGCAAGCAGTTTTAAATGGCTTTTTTTTCCTTTAGAAGTGTCATTTTGTGCAGGGACAGTTCTAAACACGGGAAACACGTGGCACTTCACAGGCATACTTTAGACACCCCCCAGGTACGATATTTAAAGGAATATTTGACTTTTTTTTTTTCACTTTATGCATCATTAAAATGACTGCTCCCGAAAAACGACCGTTTTTAAAACTTCTTTTTGCATTGATACATGTCCCCTGGTGCAGAACCCGGGTTCCCAAACCCTTTTTAGGACAATAACATGCATAATAGTTGTTATAATTAGCACTTTAGAATTCGAACGTTCGCATCCATTGTATTTAATAGGGTTCTAATGTTCGTTCGAACTTTCGGTCCGTTCGCGGGTTCTGGTGCGAACCGAACCCGGGGGTGTTCGGCTCATCACTAGTGACCAGCGGTGAGGAGCTGCGTTATAGATATACAGGACAGCAGCCACGCTGTCAGGACCAGCGTGGAACGCAGATACCCAGATGGGACGTCAAAGTTTCAGAGCATGCGTGACAGCTTCTTCTTCATGACCATTGGCTGACGTCACATTAATCATCCTTTGGGCAATTAAATTATTTTACTACACTTTGAAGCATCTTCTTTTGTGAGTTGAGGTGTTACTCAAGACATCCGCCTGCTTTTCCCGTCACCTACTTGGACGATACTGTGAACTTTTTTCCCCTGGATTGCCTATTTTACCTAGATAGCCCTATATTTCACCTGTTCTATAAATTAAGAATGTTTTCAGAACAGTTAATAGTGTATTTTTATCAATGAACAAAATGGAAAGTAAATGAACAGAAGAGAAATCAAAATCAAATACATTTTTGGTGTAACAACCCTTTGCCTTCAAAACAGCATCAATCCTTCTAGGTACACTTGCACACAGTTTTTTTGACAGGTAGGTTGTTCCAAACACCTTGAAGAATTAACCCCAGATCTGCTGTGGATATAGGCTCTGTGGGGGCAAACCATCACTTCCAGGACTCCTTGTTCTTCTTAACGCTAAAGATAGTCCTTAAAGTGATACTAAACCTTCACATGTAAAAAAAAATAAAAATAACAAACATATCATACTTACCTCCACTGTGCAGCTCGTTTTGAGACCCTTGTTCCCATCAACATGGGAACATGGTGCTTTTAGGGGTCACAGACCCCCAAAGCATCCTCCCCATGTTGAGGGCATGTGGCCTGGTACGGTTCGGGAGGGGGGGCGCTCTCTCGTCCCCCCTCTTTTCCTGCGGCCTGCCAGGTTGCTTGCTCGGATAAAGGGTCTGGTATGGATTTTTGGGGGGAACTCCACGCCAATTTTTTTTTTATTTGCCGTGCAGTTCCCCTTAAAATCCATACCAAACCTGAAGGGTCTGGTATGGATCTTTGGGGGGAACCCCATGTAATATTTTTTTTAAATTTGACGCAGGGTTCCCCTTAATATCCATACCAGACCTGAAGGGTCTGGTAATTGAATTTGGGGGGACCCCCACGCATTTTTTTTTTTTAATCAATGACTTTTCTCTGTATTGCCGGGAGCCGACAATTCATTATAGCTGCGAGTGCTTTTAAATGACTTATTTTCCTTCAGAAATTTCACTTTGTGCAGGGACAGTACTAAGCATGGGAAACAAGCACTGCTTTACAGGCATACTATACACACCCCCTAAGTACAAAATTTAAAGGAATATTTCACTTTTATTGTTTCAATTTAAGCATTATTAAAATCACTGCTCCCAAAAAAACGTTAGTTTTTAAAACTTTTTTTGCATTGATACATGTCCCCTGGGGCAGGACACGGGTCCCCAAACACCTTTTATGACAATAACTTGCATATAAGCCTTTAAAATTAGCACTTTAGATTTTTCATGTTCGAGTCCCATAGACTTTAACGGTGTTCGGATGTTCAAACAAATGTATTTCCTGTTCGCAGGTTCTGGTGCGAAACGAAGTGGGGGGTGTTTGGCTCATCCCTAGTGAGTGGGTGCACGAGCCTGAGCTGTTGTGCGTGCACATGCGTGGGTGCACATTGGCACCAGGAGGGCTATTTAAACTGCACATGTCATTGTGTCAGTGGCATTTGGACTTACCTGCTCTTGAGCATCTGAGAATATGTTCCTCTGTCTGATCTTCTGTTGCTGACCTTTGCTGAACCTGACCCTGCCTGAATGCTGTCCGTACCAACCTAGGATTGCCTCTGAACTATTTTTCTGCCTGATCCCCTGGATTATCTGCCTTGCTGTTACCAACCCTGGCCTGGTTCCTAACTATCCCAATGCCTGCTGTCTGTGTCTTTATTTGCTCAAATGTTGCCAACCTGTAATGACTGACCTTGTCTTGGCCTGCATACCTGCATCTGCACCCGCTGACCCATGCCTATCTCCAGCCTGGTCCTTCCACCTGTGGGCTTCTCTCCAGCCTCTTCTGCTTCTCACAACACACATTTGCACCTGGTGGCAGAAGATTTTACAGACACTCGTGCCACTCTGTTCTCCGGTGATTCCCAGTTACAAACTCTTATTATTGTACCACTCTCCAGCCCTTTGCGAACAAACTTCCTCCTGCTTCAGCCAAATATTTCAAATTTTGACTCATCGGTCCAGAGCACCTGCTGCAATTTTTCTGCATCAGAGTTCCTATGTTTTGGTGCATAGTTGAGTCACTTAGCCTTAATTCCAAGTAAAAGTTATGACTTTTTGGCTACAATTGTTCCATGAAGACTACTTCTAGCCAGACTTCTCCGGACAGTAGATGGGTGTACCTGGGTTCCATTGGTTTCCTCCATTTCTGTGCTCATGGCACTGCTGGGCCTATTCCGATATCGGGAAGTAAGCACAATGTATGTTTCATCTGCTGCATTAAGTTTCTTTGGCCGAGCACTGGATCTACGGTCCTCAACCTTGTCCATTTCTTTGAGTTTCTTCAAAATAGCTTGAAGAGCACAACTTGAAACTCCAGTCTGCTTTGAAATCTTTGCCTGGGAGAGACCTTGCTGATGCAGTATAACTACCTTGTGCCTTGTTGTGCTTAGTTGTGCCATGGTGTCTTGATTTACACAAAATATTGATTTCATTTAAATGTTTCTTCTGTTCGCTCACTTTGCATTTTGTAAATTGATAAATATAAAAAAATAAAAATAAAATTTGGAAAGCATTCTTACTTTACAGCATTTCTTTACACCTGCCTAAAACTTTTGCACAGCGCTGTATCTTGTGTGTTCAGTCTTGCCATGGTGTCTTCCACAACTTCACCTTAGTAACAGAGTTTGGCTGTTCCTCACTCAGTTTTAAGCCACCTACACAGCAGTTTCTGTTTCAGGTAATGTGTGTCAACCTACATATGAAATTGATGATCATAATTACCTGCTTGATGTAATTGGTTAATTATACACCTGAATCTAACCCTAAAAAATCCTTGACTTTGTAGAAGTGTACAAAGTGTGCAAGTTTGCAAATTGATGCTGGTTTGAAACCAGAGGGTACTCACAACATACTGTTTATTGATTTGATTTAGATTTTGTGTATGCATGTATATATATATATATATATATATATATATATACAGTTCTGTGAAAAAGTATTTGCCCCTTCTTGATTTTTTTTTTTGCATTATTCTCACACTTAAATGATTCAGATCATCCAAAAATTTTAATATTACACAAAGATAACTCAAGTAAATCCAAGATGCAGTTTTTAACCTCCCTAGAGGTAATCCCGGGCGTGACTCGGGGTTGTTTTTTTATGCTAGGATCGGTAACCCCGAGTCACGCTCGGGGTAGACATTGCAGAGCCCACAGTGGAGTTTCCTTACCTTCTCCTGGCGATCCAGCGATGATGTCCTCTGCTGTGATCGCCAGCGAAATCTCCGGCGAGTGTCGGCACTTTCGACCCCATCTGACTTCCTAGTTCCGTTCCCTGCGAGCCGCAGCGGCGCATGGGAGCGGAACTGGGCGCCAAATTCAAAAAGGTAAACACATAGTATACATACAGTATACTGTAATCTTACAGATTACAGTACTGTATGTAATAATTACACACCCCCTTGGTCCCTAGTGGTCTGTCCAGTGCCCTGCATGCACTTTTATATAATAAAAACTATTCTTTCTGCCTGGAAACTGGAGATTGTCCATAGCAACCAAAAAGTGTCCCTTTATGTCAAAAGTGGTTTTAGACCAGCTAGAAAACAGCGATAATAAAATAGAATCACTCGCAGAATTGAGCGATATCGATTTGTGGGGAAATTCGTCATCAAACACTAAATCTAATGACAGCGACAATTCTGCAACTGAGCAAATTTCAGTGTTTTTGATTTGATTACATTATTGAATAATTTTTATTATAATTAGATTACTATTTTTTATAATTATTTATAGTTATTTATTATATTATAATTTATGATTTTGTGTTTCAAACTTTATCATACCCGGGATGTCTACTAGACTCTGGTTTGCTCAGGTTTAAGTAAGTAATTACTAAGAATTGCAGGCCTATAATACATAACACCAAATTTCCATGCAAAATAATTGTACCGCTTTTGGTACATAATTCCAGAAAGAATCATACCGCCAGGGAGGTTAAATGATTGTTTCAATTATTAAGGAAAAAAGCTGTTCAAACCTGCCTGCCCCTATGTGAAAAAGTAATTGCCCCCTTCCATGCTGAATCATGAATGAACTGTGATTACCCACACTTTTTTGGAAAGCTGAGTTAAATTTAATTCGCCAAACCCAGGCCTGATTATTGCCAGACCTGTTGAATCAAGAAATCACGTAAACAGAAGCTGTCTGACAAAGTGAAGCACACTAACAGATCACAAAAAGCCACACATCATGCCACAATCTAAAAAAATTTAAGAACAGATTAGAAACAAACATGTATCGGTCTGGGAAGGGTTTCAAAGCCATTTCTAAGGCTTTGGAACTCTAGCGAACCATGAGGAGAGCCATTATCCACAAATGGAGATAACTTGGAACAGTGGTGAACCTTCCCAGGAGTGGCCAGCCTACAAAAATTACTCCAAGAGCATGAGGACGACTCATCCAGGAGGTCATAAAAGAACCCAGAACAACATTTAAAGAACTGCAGGCCTCACTTGCCTCAGGTAAGATCAGTGTTCAGGATTCAACAATAAGAAAGAGACTGGGCAAAAACGGCATCCGTGGGAGATTTCCAAGGCCAAAGCCACTGCTGACCAAAAAGAACACAAAGGCTCATCTCACATTTACCAAAAAACATCTTGATTATCCCCAAGACTTTCAAGCAAATATTCTGTGGACTGATGAGATAAAAATTTTACTTTTTGGAAGGTGTGCTTCCCGTTACATCTGGCATAAAACGAATACAGCATTTCATAACAAAAACATCATACCAACTGTCAGACATGGTGGTGGTAGCGTGATGGTCTATGGCTGCTTTGCAGCTTTAGGACCTGGACGACTTACCATAATTGATGGAACCATGAATTCTGAGCTCTACCAGAAAATCCTAAAAGAGAATGTCCGGCCATCAATGTGTGACCTCAAGCTCAAGTGCACTTGGGTCATGCAGCAGGACAATGATCTGAAACACAACAGCAAGACCACCTCCAAATGGTTCAAACAAAGCGAAATTTAGTCTTTGGAGTGGTCTAGTCAAACTTAAATCCAATTGAGATGCTGTATCATGACCGTACACAGGCCGTTCACGCTGGAAAACCCTCCAATGTGGCTGAATTAAAACAATTCTGCAAAAAAGAGTGATCCAAAATTGCTCCACAGCAATGTGAAAGACTCATTGCCAGTTATCGCAAATGCTTGATTGCAGTTGTTGCCCTCAAGGGTGGCACAACCAGTTATTAGGTTTAGGGGCAATTACTTTTTCACATAAAGCCAGGCAGGTTTGGACAGCTTTTTTGCCTTAATAAATAAAACCATCATTTAAAAAATGCATTTTGTATTTACTCGGGTTATCTTTGTGTAATAATAAAATTAGTTTGATGATCTGAGTCATTTAAGTGTGACAAATATGCAAAAAAAAAAAAATCAGAAAGGGAGCAAATACTTTTTCACAGCACTGTATGGTGTACTGTACAGCTATCATATACTTTAGGTTGTGTATGGTGAGTTACTGTCTGTTATATTCAATAATTTTACATATATTTACATATTTACAGAATATTTTCATACTTTATTTGAATGTATTTATTTATTTATTAAATTGAAGGTCTTTCCTGCCCCGGTGAAGCAAACACAGCCAGGAAAGGCAATGCATAGGCTGTTGGCCCTTCCCCTAATCTTTCTTTCGAGGTCACACATACAGTATCAGAGAGGCAGTCTTGAGAGGCTCTGAGGAGCTGGGTTTTTTCACCTTACCAGTGGTGAATTGTATAGGAGGTAGTTCTATTCAGATCTTGTACGATTGCTGAAGTGTAATATTTGAGACAATAGTACATTTAGAGTACCATTCTGTCTCTCCTTTCTCAAACAAATGATTCAGAGGAGTAGAAGGAGGGATGGGACTCTGGTGATGTCGAGGAGTGTGGAGGTTCTGGCAGTGAGGGGAGGGGGAGAAAAATTGGGATGCTGACTTTTAGGGGTTGCTTCAAGAGAAAAATATGAGGTTCTACTGTCGTCACCCCAGAGGAATTCCAAAATGGGGCACTTTCAGGATGTGCTTTAACAACCTTCTTAATGCATTTTTCTATTGTGATCTTGAGTGTGGCGGGGTACCTCCATTGATACCCAATAGCATGGTTCCTCAGGGTTTTGATGATGGAGAGTAGATTTTTGCACCTCGTAGAGTGTGAGCAGAAAGGTCAGGCAAGACTTGAATGGTCACAGCTCGTTCAGGAAGAGGGTCTTTTTTGTGGAACGCTAACAGAAAAGATTCCTTCGCCAGATAATAATGCATCCTCAGGATAACATCTCTGGGTACCTCTTGGGGGAAGAAGGATGGTTTGGGGACCCTGTGGATACAATCTATGGTAAGATCACCCAAAGTTAAGGATGATGCTACAGCTTGAAATAGATTGCGTACATAGTACAGAAGCTTGGCAGGTTGTACCGACTTTGGAATGCCTCTGAGTTTTAAATTGTTGCGCCTGGAGCGATCCTCTAGGTCTGCTACTTTTGACTTCAGCCAGGCAATGTCCTCATATTGAGATGTGTGTGCGTCCACCATTTCATTATAGGACTCCATACATGCACCCATAGCGTAAACAGGTCTTGTATGTCAGCCTTACATGTTTGAAAGCAGATAAGCATGTCCGCTTGGAGGGAGGAATGAAGGGACAATAGCATGTCCTTCATTATAATGTCTGACATTGACTGTCCTACTGTGGGGAATGAGGCAATCGCATCAGGTTTGGAAGCAATATCTTTCTGGTCACCTACCTTCATGCAAGGTTCAGCAGTCTTCTCTGCCTGATATTCCCTCCATGGCTTGGATTTGGCAGGGCTGCTTGTACTGGGTGATGCAGGAGGCGATTCGCCAGCATTTTACATTGGTTTGACAGTATCTGCGGCTGTGTGAGGGAAAATGAATGTAGCCACCGCTAGAGAACCTTCCTCAATCGCGGGCGAATGTCTCCCACCGCCTTTTCGGATCGGTATGAAGAAACCTGAGCGTTTCTTCAGCTTCGGTTCTTCTCTCAGCCAGTGCAACATGCTGCATGGTATGAGAGGTGGTCAGGGCTGTGATCAATCCACTGGGGAGATCGCTGAATCTGTGGAAAAGGCTGTTTCCATGGATGAGCGGAGGAGCTACTGCTTCAGGCGGCCATACCAGTTGGCAGTTTCCACGCCCCCCAGTTCTAGTAAATCTGAAGGAATTTGTACATAGATTGTACAATCAGACTGCATTGTGTATGGCCATCTTTATACAAGTACATAGGAGGGGGTGAATAGAGACACTCAGCTGTTAGGCCCCGTTTACATCTCCAGATAGTGGAAAATCATATTTCTGCATGTGTTTTACTTTACACTTGAATGGGCTGCCTATGCACAACAAATGACCCAAAGAAACTCCAGAACTTTTTTTTGGGGGCGGAGCGTGGGGCATTTTTTTACCCAGCTTTTTTGGCGTGCTTGCAGCACATTTATTGCACTGCAGACACATGACTGCTAACCAAGCTTAGGGTGCGATTAACATTTAATTGCTAAAGTGTATTTGAAGCATGTTTCCAAAACGCCCAAAAGATGCATCTTCTGTGCAGTTTGCTGAGTGTTCAAAAAAATGCAGATTTGAATGGACCCTCATTGTTCTTGCCTAAACACAATGATATTCAGACCTAATGAACGCCTAGCATAGTGGGAGCTTTTTTGGGCTTATTTTTCCCCACGACACCCATAGCGCAGCCCATGGGACATTTTGGCATTATGCATTTTGGACGTTTTTTACTGCGCATTTTGCTGCGTTTATTGCTCGTTTCTTTACATGGCAAAATGTGTTTGCTTCTGCGTTTGGGGTGCTGTTAAAAATTAATGGCACTGAAATCATGACTGGTTCATTTTAGGTGTATAAAGGTGGCAATACACTATACAATCTGATTGCACAATTTCTGTACAATCTCCTTTAGATATACCAAAACTATATTAGAGGAGAACACACCATCTATCCAATCACTCTGTACTAGGGATGAGCTCGGTGTTCGAGTCGAACATACGTTCGACTCGAACATCGGCTGTTCGATCGTTCGACGAAGATCGAACGATTTGGGCCGTTCGCGCCTAATTCGAGTGACGCGAACGGCCCACAATGCACTATGCCATCGCAGTGTCATCCAGGCGCTGTGATTGGCCAAGCATGCACTGTGACCCCGCATGCTTGGCCAATCACAGCGCCGGCAGCGAGGAGAGCAATGATTGGCCACAGGCAGGATGCCTGTGGCCAATTATTGCTGAGGGTGTTTAGTACACGCCCCACACTATAAAAGGCCGCCAGCACGGCGGCCTAGTGTAGTGTGTTCCGGAGCAGGGAAAGAGAAGCATAGGCAGGGACAGTGACATTTTTTTTTCTTGCTTAACCTGGATTCCTTTAGTTTAGGGAAAGAGAAGGATAGGTAGGGAGAGTGTCAGTGTGTTTTACTGTGCTAATCCTTGTTTGTAGGGACAGGGAAGGACAGTGAGGGAAATTCTCCTTGTGCTATAGTGTGCTAAAGCATTGATCATCAACCATCTTTAAAAAAACATTTTTTATAGGGACAGAAAACTATAGGTAGGGAGAGTGTCAGTGTGTTTTACTGTGCTAATCCTTGTTTGTAGGGACAGGGAAGGACAGTGAGGGAAATTCACCTTGTGCTATAGTGTGCTAAAGCATTGATCATCAACCATCTGCAAAAAAACATTTTTTATAGGGACAGAAAACTATAGGTAGGGAGAGTGTCAGTGTGTTTTACTGTGCTAATCCTTGTTTGTAGGGACAGGGAAGGACAGTGAGGGAAATTCTCCTTGTGCTGTAGTGTGCTAAAGCATTGATCATCAACCATCTTTAAAAAAACATTTTTTATAGGGACAGAAAACTATAGGTAGGGAGAGTGTCAGTGTGTTTTACTGTGCTAATCCTTGTTTGTAGGGACAGGGAAGGACAGTGAGGGAAATTCTCCTTGTGCTATACTGTGCTAAAGCATTGATCATCAACCATCTTTAAAAAAACATTTTTATAGGGACAGAAAACTATAGGTAGGGAGAGTGTCAGTGTGTTTTACTGTGCTAATCCTTGTTTGTAGGGACAGGGAAGGACAGTGAGGGAAATTCTCCTTGTGCTATAGTGTGCTAAAGCATTGATCATCAACCATCTTTAAAAAAAAATTTTTTATAGGGACAGAAAACTATAGGTAGGGAGAGTGTCAGTGTGTTTTACTGTGCTAATCCTTGTTTGTAGGGACAGGGAAGGACAGTGAGGGAAATTCTCCTTGTGCTATACTGTGCTAAAGCATTGATCATCAACCATCTTTAAAAAAAAAATTTTTATAGGGACAGAAAACTATAGGTAGGGAGAGTGTCAGTGTGTTTTACTGTGCTAATCCTTGTTTGTAGGGACAGGGAAGGACAGTGAGGGAAATTCTCCTTGTGCTATACTGTGCTAAAGCATTGATCATCAACCATCTTTAAAAAAACATTTTTTATAGGGACAGAAAACTATAGGTAGGGAGAGTGTCAGTGTGTTTTACTGTGCTAATCCTTGTTTGTAGGGACAGGGAAGGACAGTGAGGGAAATTCTCCTTGTGCTATACTGTGCTAAAGCATTGATCATCAACCATCTTTAAAAAAAATTTTTTTATAGGGACAGAAAACTATAGGTAGG
This sequence comes from Rana muscosa, assembly GCA_029206835.1. Taxonomy (NCBI): domain Eukaryota; kingdom Metazoa; phylum Chordata; class Amphibia; order Anura; family Ranidae; genus Rana; species Rana muscosa. The sequence goes on along the minus strand of CM055123.1, from coordinate 119,531,996 downwards.
GAGAGTGTCAGTGTGTTTTACTGTGCTAATCCTTGTTTGTAGGGACAGGGAAGGACAGTGAGGGAAATTCTCCTTGTGCTATACTGTGCTAAAGCATTGATCATCAACCATCTTTAAAAAAACATTTTTTATAGGGACAGAAAACTATAGGTAGGGAGAGTGTCAGTGTGTTTTACTGTGCTAATCCTTGTTTGTAGGGACAGGGAAGGACAGTGAGGGAAATTCTCCTTGTGCTATAGTGTGCTAAAGCATTGATCATCAACCATCTTTAAAAAAACATTTTTTATAGGGACAGAAAACTATAGGTAGGGAGAGTGTCAGTGTGTTTTACTGTGCTAATCCTTGTTTGTAGGGACAGGGAAGGACAGTGAGGGAAATTCTCCTTGTGCTATAGTGTGCTAAAGCATTGATCATCAACCATCTTTAAAAAAACATTTTTTTATAGGGACAGAAAACTATAGGTAGGGAGAGTGTCAGTGTGTTTTACTGTGCTAATCCTTGTTTGTAGGGACAGGGAAGGACAGTGAGGGAAATTCTCCTTGTGCTATACTGTGCTAAAGCATTGATCATCAACCATCTTTAAAAAAAATTTTTTATAGGGACAGAAAACTATAGGTAGGGAGAGTGTCAGTGTGTTTTACTGTGCTAATCCTTGTTTGTAGGGACAGGGAAGGACAGTGAGGGAAATTCTCCTTGTGCTATAGTGTGCTAAAGCATTGATCATCAACCATCTTTAAAAAAACATTTTTTATAGGGACAGAAAACTATAGGTAGGGAGAGTGTCAGTGTGTTTTACTGTGCTAATCCTTGTTTGTAGGGACAGGAAGGACAGTGAGGGAAATTCTCCTTGTGCTATAGTGTGCTAAAGCATTGATCATCAACCATCTTTAAAAAAACATTTTTTATAGGGACAGAAAACTATAGGTAGGGAGAGTGTCAGTGTGTTTTACTGTGCTAATCCTTGTTTGTAGGGACAGGGAAGGACAGTGAGGGAAATTCTCCTTGTGCTATAGTGTGCTAAAGCATTGATCATCAACCATCTTTAAAAAAACATTTTTTATAGGGACAGAAAACTATAGGTAGGGAGAGTGTCAGTGTGTTTTACTGTGCTAATCCTTGTTTGTAGGGACAGGGAAGGACAGTGAGGGAAATTCTCCTTGTGCTATACTGTGCTAAAGCATTGATCATCAACCATCTTTAAAAAAAAATTTTTATAGGGACAGAAAACTATAGGTAGGGAGAGTGTCAGTGTGTTTTACTGTGCTAATCCTTGTTTGTAGGGACAGGGAAGGACAGTGAGGGAAATTCTCCTTGTGCTATACTGTGCTAAAGCATTGATCATCAACCATCTTTAAAAAATTTTTTTTAAAGGGACAGAAAACTATAGGTAGGGAGAGTGTCAGTGTGTTTTACTGTGCTAATCCTTGTTTGTAGGGACAGGGAAGGACAGTGAGGGAAATTCTCCTTGTGCTATAGTGTGCTAAAGCATTGATCATCAACCATCTTTAAAAAAACATTTTTTATAGGGACAGAAAACTATAGGTAGGGAGAGTGTCAGTGTGTTTTGCTGTGCTAATCCTTGTTTGTAGGGACAGGGAAGGACAGTGAGGGAAATTCTCCTTGTGCTATACTGTGCTAAAGCATTGATCATCAACCATCTTTAAAAAAACATTTTTTATAGGGACAGAAAACTATAGGTAGGGAGAGTGTCAGTGTGTTTTACCGTGCTAATCCTTGTTTGTAGGGACAGGGAAGGACAGTGAGGGAAATTCTCCTTGTGCTATAGTGTGCTAAAGCATTGATCATCAACCATCTTTAAAAAAATGTTTTTTATAGGGACAGAAAACTATAGGTAGGGAGAGTGTCAGTGTGTTTTACTGTGCTAATCCTTGTTTGTAGGGACAGGGAAGGACAGTGAGGGAAATTCTCCTTGTGCTATACTGTGCTACAGCATTGATCATCAACCATCTTTAAAAAAATGTTTTTTATAGGGACAGAAAACTATAGGTAGGGAGAGTGTCAGTGTGTTTTACTGTGCTAATCCTTGTTTGTAGGGACAGGGAAGGACAGTGAGGGAAATTCTCCTTGTGCTATAGTGTGCTAAAGCATTGATCATCAACCATCTTTAAAAAAACATTTTTTATAGGGACAGAAAACTATAGGTAGGGAGAGTGTCAGTGTGTTTTACTGTGCTAATCCTTGTTTGTAGGGACAGGGAAGGACAGTGAGGGAAATTCTCCTTGTGCTATACTGTGCTAAAGCATTGATCATCAACCATCTTTAAAAAAACATTTTTTATAGGGACAGAAAACTATAGGTAGGGAGAGTGTCAGTGTGTTTTACTGTGCTAATCCTTGTTTGTAGGGACAGGGAAGGACAGTGAGGGAAATTCTCCTTGTGCTATAGTGTGCTAAAGCATTGATCATCAACCATCTTTAAAAAAATTTTTTTTATAGGGACAGAAAACTATAGGTAGGGAGAGTGTCAGTGTGTTTTACTGTGCTAATCCTTGTTTGTAGGGACAGGGAAGGACAGTGAGGGAAATTCTCCTTGTGCTATACTGTGCTACAGCATTGATCATCAACCATCTTTAAAAAAAATTTTTTTATAGGGACAGAAAACTATAGGTAGGGAGAGTGTCAGTGTGTTTTACTGTGCTAATCCTTGTTTGTAGGGACAGGGAAGGACAGTGAGGGAAATTCTCCTTGTGCTATAGTGTGCTAAAGCATTGATCATCAACCATCTTTAAAAAAACATTTTTTATAGGGACAGAAAACTATAGGTAGGGAGAGTGTCAGTGTGTTTTACTGTGCTAATCCTTGTTTGTAGGGACAGGGAAGGACAGTGAGGGAAATTCTCCTTGTGCTATACTGTGCTAAAGCATTGATCATCAACCATCTTTAAAAAAAACATTTTTTATAGGGACACAAAACTATAGGTAGGGAGAGTGTCAGTGTGTTTTACTGTGCTAATCCTTGTTTGTAGGGACAGGGAAGGACAGTGAGGGAAATTCTCCTTGTGCTATAGTGTGCTAAAGCATTGATCATCAACCATCTTTAAAAAAAAATTTTTTATAGGGACAGAAAACTATAGGTAGGGAGAGTGTCAGTGTGTTTTACTGTGCTAATCCTTGTTTGTAGGGACAGGGAAGGACAGTGAGGGAAATTCTCCTTGTGCTATACTGTGCTAAAGCATTGATCATCAACCATCTATAAAAAAAATTTTTTTATAGGGACAGAAAACTATAGGTAGGGAGAGTGTCAGTGTGTTTTACTGTGCTAATCCTTGTTTGTAGGGACAGGGAAGGACAGTGAGGGAAATTCTCCTTGTGCTATACTGTGCTAAAGCATTGATCATCAACCATCTTTAAAAAAACATTTTTTATAGGGACAGAAAACTATAGGTAGGGAGAGTGTCAGTGTGTTTTACTGTGCTAATCCTTGTTTGTAGGGACAGGGAAGGACAGTGAGGGAAATTCTCCTTGTGCTATAGTGTGCTAAAGCATTGATCATCAACCATCTTTAAAAAAACATTTTTTATAGGGACAGAAAACTATAGGTAGGGAGAGTGTCAGTGTGTTTTACTGTGCTAATCCTTGTTTGTAGGGACAGGGAAGGACAGTGAGGGAAATTCTCCTTGTGCTATAGTGTGCTAAAGCATTCCTCATCAACCATCTTTGAAATCCTTGTTTTTTGGACAGTCAGGGAAATTGTCGTTGTGCTATTCTGTGCGAAAGCAATCATCCTCAACCATATTTAGAAATCCTTAAGTAAAGGGACAGAGAAGGACACCTGAAGGTAGCCCTTATTGCTTTTTTCCCATCTCCCTGCAGGCCATCCATTAGAATGTCTGGAAGGCAAACAAGGAGAGGCAGACAGTCAGGAGGCAATAAAAGAGGGCAAGCAGGCTCTGTGTCTGGGGGCAACAGTGCTGGTCGTGGACGCGGTGCATTGTCATCAGCACATGGCCATGGGACACGCTTGTCCTTCTTTTCGGCAGCTGGACATGTTGAGCTACATCATGCCGAAGACTTGGTAGAGTGGATGACCAAGCCCTCCTCCTCCTCCTCATCCTCTCTCACCCAGGCTCAGGGTACTGGCAAAGCAGCTGCCAAAGCGTCCTCTTCCCTGGTATCAATGTCAGACTCATCATCAGTCACTCCTTCCCTAGACCCACCATGTCCTCCTCCTGAGGAGTCCCCCGAACTGTTTGAGCACAGTGTTGGGTACATGCTCCAGGAAGATGCCCAGCGTTTCGAAGGGTCTGATGATGAAACCCAGGTACAGGAAGGCAGTAGCGTGAGAGCAGACAGAGGGGATGCTCAAGAAGGACACCAATCTGGCAGTCATGTTCCAGCAGCTGCAGCATACTGCCAGATTGGCTCCAGTGATGAGGAGGGAGGGGATGATGAGGTCACTGACTCCACGTGGGTGCCTAATAGGAGAGAGGAGGAGGAGGAGGATGAGGAGGAGGCACATCTCCAACGAGGCAGGATGCCCTTTGGTGGCCAGCGTAAGGGCAGTACACCGACGGAATCACACCGCAGAGCTCCGCCTGTGCAGGGCGCTGCCTCTGCCCGTCATTCAAAAAGTTCTTTGGTGTGGGCCTTTTTTGAGGCTAGTGCATCAGATCGCACAGCTGCTGTTTGCAACATATGTCTCAAGCGTATATCGCGTGGCCAAAACATCAGCCGCTTGGGTACCACATGCCTGACCAGACATATGCTGACCTGCCATGCAGCTCGTTGGCAAGCCTACCTCAAAGACCCACACCAAAGAACAAAACGGACCTCTCCTTGCACCGCATCAGCTGGGATCTCCAACCCCACTATAACTTCAGTCCTCTCTGAAACATGCACTGAGAGGAATGAAGGTGTAGAATTAGGTGTGTCACAGCCAAGTACTTGCAGCCACTCTGCTAGCAGTACACCGACGTCCGATTCTAGCAGGCAAATTTCCCTGCCCCAGCTGCTGGACCGTCGAAAGAAGTTCACTCCCAGCCATCCACATGCCCAGCGGTTGAATGCTAGCTTGGCTAAATTGCTAGCGCTTCAACTGCTGCCTTTTCAGTTGGTAGACTCGGCCCCCTTCCGTGAGTTTGTGCAATGTGCGGTTCCTCAGTGGCAGGTTCCCAAACGCCACTTTTTCTCACGGAAGGCTATTCCGGCTCTCTACCGGCATGTGGAAGGCAATGTCTTGGCCTCGCTGGACAGGGCGGTCAGCGGTAAGGTGCATATTACCGCTGACTCATGGTCCAGCAGGCATGGACAGGGACGTTACCTTTCTTTCACGGCCCATTGGGTCACTCTTTTGGCAGCTGGGAAGGATGCAGGACAAGGTGCAGTAGTGTTGGAGGTTGTTCCACCGCCACGCCTCCAAAATGCTACTACTGGTTGTGACACACCTCTCTCCTCCACCCCCTCCTCTTCTTCTTCCTCCATGGCCTCTTCCTGTGCTTTGTCCTCTGAACCAGCGGTGCTCCGTAGCCGTTCAAGGGGCTACGCAAGTACGCAGGCAAAAAGATGCCATGCCGTGCTTGCGCTGGTGTGTTTGGGGGACAGAAGCCACACTGGGGCAGAGGTCCTGTCTGCTCTGCAGGGCCAGGCCGAGAGGTGGTTGACGCCACGCCAGCTTAAGCCAGGAATGGTGGTTTGCGACAATGGCACCAACCTCCTCTCCGCCCTCCGACAGGGACAACTGACCCATGTGCCCTGTGTGGCTCACGTCCTTAACCTGGTGGTGCAGCGGTTCTTGGGCAGGTACCCGGGCTTACAGGATGTCCTGAGGCAGGCCAGGAAAGTCTGTGTGCATTTCCGCAGATCTTATAATGCCAGTGCTCGCCTGGCTGAGCTGCAAAAGGAGTTGAACCTGCCCAAGAACCGCCTTATATGTGACATGCCCACCAGGTGGAACTCAACGTTGGCCATGCTGCAGCGGCTGCACACGCAGCAGAGGGCCATCAATGAGTACCTGTGCGACTACGGCACCAGGACAGGGTCAGGGGAGCTTGGTTTTTTTTCTCCACGCCAGTGGGGCATGATCAGGGATGCATGCACTGTCCTGGCACCATTTGAGGAGGCCACGAGGATGGTGAGCAGTGACAGTGCATGCATCAGTGACACTGTACCTCTTGTCCACCTGTTGGAGCACACGCTGCGTGGAATAATGGACAGGGCACTTGAGGCAGAACAGAGGCAGGAAGAGGAGGACTTCCTTGCCTCTCAAGGCCCCCTTTACCCAGACAGTGTTCCTTCTGTCCCACCCATCGCACAGGAAGAGGAGGAGGAGGAGGAGGAGGAGGAGGATTGTGTCAGCATGGAGGTGGAGGCTGGCACTCAGCATCATCAGCAGCAGTCTTTTAGGGATGATTTACAGTCCCAAGAAACCAGTGGACTTGTACGTGGCTGGGAGGAGGTGGCTGCGGATCATGTCGTCCTTAGTGACCCAGAGGACTCCGGACCGAATGCCTCAGCTAACCTACGCTGCATGGCCTCCCTGATCCTGCAAAGTCTGCGGAAGGATCCTCGTATTCTTCGGATCAAGGAGAGGGACCATTACTGGCTGGCCACTCTCCTTGATCCACGGTACAAGGGTAAGGTTGCGGACCTTATGTTACCGTCGTAGAGGGAGCAGAGGATGAGACAACTCCGGGAGGCCTTGCAGAAAGGTCTGTGCAACGCGTTCCCAGAGACTGGGAGGTTACAAACTCCTGGTCCTGGACAACGAGTTGCTGAGGCTTCGGCCAGTCAAAGAAGGAGCGGTGGGGAAGGTGGCCGTCTGACCGATGCGTTCAGACAATTCTTTAGTCCGCAGCCCCAAAGTATGATCGGTTCCAGCAACCATCGCCAGCGTCTGATAAACATGGTGCAGGAATATCTAGGGGCAAGGTCAGACTTGGACACCTTCCCCACCGAAAATCCTCTGGCTTACTGGGTCTTGAGGATGGATCACTGGCCAGAGCTTGCACAGTATGCAATTGAGCTACTGGCCTGTCCTGCATCCAGCGTTCTTTCGGAACGCACATTCAGTGCTGCTGGAGGATTTGTCACGGATCACAGGGTGCGCCTGTCCACCGACTCGGTTGATCGACTGACTTTCATCAAGATGAACCAGTCTTGGATCACCACCAGCTACCACACACCTGATGCTGATATAACAGACTAATTGATTTTAACATGTCACATCCCTTCAAGACTGATGCTGATGCTGAGTGCCTGTGCTGTTATGTTGACTGGCTATCCTCCTCCTCCGAGTCCTCAATGATACGATTGATGATGATAGCTTGGAAGATCATTTTTGTTTATGGGTGCCGCCACCAATGGCTAAGGCCCAATTTTTCAGCCCCTGTTTTACAGGGGCGTGTAATTACAATTTTTTTAGCAATGATTTGCCATAGGGCTCATTGCTGTGCTCCAAGTACAGTATCTGTGAGGGGTTGGAGTGTTGTGGCACCAGTGCCTAAGGCCCAATTTTTCAGCCCCTGTTTAACAGGGGCGTGTCATTACAATTTTTGAAGCAATACTTTGCAACAGGGCTCATTGCTGTGCTCCAAGTACAGTATCTGTGAGGGGTTGTAGTGTTGTGCCACCAGTGCCTAAGGCCCAATTTTTCAGCCCCTGTTCAACAGGGGCATGCAATTACAATTCTTGATCTAATAATTCACAGCAGGGTCCATTGCTGCACCCACCAAGAGTAACTCTGAGGGCTTACAGTGTTGTGGCAACGCCACCACCACCACCACCACGAAAGGTCCAATTTTTCAGCCCCTGTTCAAAAGGGGCATGTAATTACAATTCTTGATCTAATAATTCACAGCAGGGCCCATTGCTGCACCCACCAAGAGTAACTGTCAGGGCTTACAGTGTTGTGGCACCAGCACCACCATCAAAGCCCCAATTTTTACTACCACTGTTCAACAATTATATGTAATTAAAATTCCTGATATAATAGTTGACAGCAGGGCGTTCCAGCACCAACCAAGAGTAACTGAGTGCTTACAGTGTTGTGCCAACACCAACAACTAAGGGGCCTATTTCTGCAGAGTATATACGGCAGGTCCCTACTTTCAAACATCCAACTTACAAACGACTCCTACTTGCAAACGAAAGAAGACAACAGGAAGTGAGAGGAAATCTACCCCTAGAAAGGAAAATTCTCTCCTGTAAGAATAAATATGGGAGAAAGGGGTCTCATCTGTACTGATGCTTTATCAGCAATCCTTGTTTCAAGAAAAACACCACATTTCAAAAACAGTTGTCATTGGGACGGAAAGTCAGGTGAAATGTTCTGAACAGGGGCACAGACAGCAAAACAAATGTTACAGGGGTGATAACCCTTACCTATGTTTCCCAAAAAGTTTAAAAATAGATTTTTGGGCTGGAGCTACACTTCAACAATGTACCTGTTCAAAATTACAAACAGATTCTACATAAGAACAAACCTACAGTCCCTGTCTTGTATGCACCGCCTGTATACGGCTGTTCAGAGTATATAGGGCCTTTTTTATTTTATGTGCGGGGTTCCCCTTAATATCCATACAAGACCCAAAGGGGCTGGTAATGGGCTGGGGTAGGGGGGGGGGGTCATGGGGTAGCTATGCCATTTTTCTTAAAGAATTTCATCCATATTACCGGGACCAGACATTACATTAAAGCCGCAAGCAGTTTTAAATGGCTTTTTTTTCCTTTAGAAGTGTCATTTTGTGCAGGGACAGTTCTAAACACGGGAAACACGTGGCACTTCACAGGCATACTTTAGACACCCCCCAGGTACGATATTTAAAGGAATATTTGACTTTTTTTTTTTCACTTTATGCATCATTAAAATGACTGCTCCCGAAAAACGACCGTTTTTAAAACTTCTTTTTGCATTGATACATGTCCCCTGGTGCAGAACCCGGGTTCCCAAACCCTTTTTAGGACAATAACATGCATAATAGTTGTTATAATTAGCACTTTAGAATTCGAACGTTCGCATCCATTGTATTTAATAGGGTTCTAATGTTCGTTCGAACTTTCGGTCCGTTCGCGGGTTCTGGTGCGAACCGAACCCGGGGGTGTTCGGCTCATCACTAGTGTTGTGCCAACACCAACACCTAAGGGGCCAATTTCTGCAGAGTATATACGGCAGGTCCCTACTTTCAAACATCCAACTTACAAACGACTACTACTTGCAAACGCAAGAAGACAACAGGAAGTGAGAGGAAATCTACCCCTAGGAAGGGAAATTCTCTCCTGTAAGAATTAATATGGGAGAAAGGTGTCTCCTCTGTACTGATGCTTTATCACCAATCCTTGTTTCAAGAAAAACACCACATTTCAAAAACAGTTGTCATTGGGACGGAAAGTGAGGTGAAATGTTCTGAACAGGGGCACAGACAGCAAAACAAATGTTACAGGGGTGATAACCCTTACCTATGTTTTCCAAAAAGTTTAAAAATAGATTTTTGGGCTGGAGCTACACTTAAACAATGTACCTGTTCAAAATTACAAACACATTCTACATAAGAACAAACCTACAGTCCCTGTCTTGTATGCACCGCCTGTATACGGCTGTTCAGAGTATATAGGGCCTTTTTTATTTTGTGTGCGGTGTTCCCCTTAATATCCATACAAGACCCAAAGGGGCTGGTAATGGGCTGGGGTAGGGGGGGGGGGGTCATGGGGTAGCTATGCCATTTTTCTTAAAGATTTTCATCCATATTACCGGGACCAGACATTACATTAAAGCCGCAAGCAGTTTTAAATGTTTTTTTTTCCTTTAGAAGTGTCATTTTGTGCAGGGACAGTTCTAAACACGGGAAACACGTGGCACTTCACAGGCATACTTTAGACACCCCCCAGGTACGATATTTAAAGGAATATTTGACTTTTTTTTTTCACTTTATGCATCATTAAAATGACTGCTCCCGAAAAACGACCGTTTTTAAAACTTCTTTTTGCATTGATACATGTCCCCTGGTGCAGAACCCGGGTTCCCAAACCCTTTTTAGGACAATAACATGCATAATAGTCGTTATAATTAGCACTTTAGATTTCGAACGTTCGCATCCGTTCGCGGGTTCTGGTGCGAACCGAACCCGGGGGTGTTCGGCTCATCACTACTCTGTACCCTTGCACTACATAGTTGATGATAGATGTAAAAGAGATTGTACAATCAAACTGTATAGTGTATGGTGAGCTTTACATTCCTCCAGGCACACACTTCTCCTGTTTTCAGTAGTAAAGCTCTGCTCCACATAGGCTGTGATTGATCAGCTACTGCACACTCAGCCAAATGAGCAATTGATGCAAAAAGATGGTAAGGTGCAAGGTAGGTGCTGGATATGTGTTAATTAGGTCAGCTAGTGAACTCCTTCCTGTGTCTTAATGGTTTCCCAACCTAAAGGATGGATACTAGGAAGTAATGGAGGAGTTTTTTCATACAACAAACTTGAGGTTGAGGTAAAGCCAGTGGCGTAGCGTGGGGTGTGCGAGGGGGGCCTAGGCCCCGGGCGCAACATTTGGGGGGGCGAAAATCTTGTGACAGTATGTGTCACCCTTGCTTCGTACTCCTAATTTTACTTTTCTGTGACCCCGCGCTCCGGCCGCCATTTTCAGTCTCAGGCTGGCCCCTGGCACCCTGTGATTGGGCGAAAGGGGTCATGTGCGGCAGGTGGAGCTGGCCTATCCTGAATCGCGGGAGAGCGGGAGCAGGAGAGCGGGGCTGGCCTTCACTGTGCTGTTACCGCTGTATTCTCCTCCTCCTCTCCGGGTCACCGCTCATGTCCCTGTCGGTGCAGGCAGTCTGCCCAATGTCTTGTTCTCCTGCATGCAGTCTGTGCCCGAACCGACCCCCGATGTCTGTCTTGTTCTCCTCTCCTCCTCTCCGGGTCACCGATCATGTGCCCACCAGGCACCGGGGCATGCAGTCTGTGCCCGCCCCGATCACGATGTCTTGTTCTTCTCCTCTCCTCTTCATCGGGTCACCGATCGATCATGTCCCCGCCGGGGCAGGCAGTGTGACAGGTGGCGGCGCAGAGGCAGAGCAGATCATGGAAAAAAAAAAAGGTAAGAGACTCATAAATCGTGAGTTTTGTTGCTGGCCGAGGGGGGGGAGTAGATATGGTCTGGGGAGAGAGGGAGCAGCCATAAAGTCAGTGTAATGTGTTGTGGATTGTGTATGTGTATTGTGTGTAGTGTATAGTGTGTGTGTGTGTGTGTGTGTGTGTGGTGTATTGGTCTGTGGGTAGAGTATTGTGTAGCGGTCAGTATGTAGTGTATTGTGTAGTGGTCTGTGGGTAGTGTATAGTGTATTGTGTAGTAGTGTAGTGGTCAGTGTGGCATGTAGCGTAGTGGTCAGTGTGGCGTGTAGCGTAGTGGTCAGTGTGGCGTGTAGCGTAGTGGTCAGTGTGGCGTGTAGTGGTCAATGTAAAATGTAGTGTAGTGGTCAGTGTGTAGTGTAGTGGTCAGTATAGGAATCAGGTAGGTTAGTGTGGTGTGTAGTGTCAGTGTGTAGTGGTCAGTATAGGAATTAGGTAGGTTGGTGTGGTGTGTATTGTGTAGTGTAGTGGATTGTGTAGTGGTCAGTATAGGAATCAGGTAGGTCAGTGTGTAGTGTAGTGGTCAATGTAGGAATCAGGTAGGTTAGTGTAAGGGTCAGTATAGGAATGGTCAGTGTGGTGTGTAGTGGTCAGTGTAGTGTATTGTGTAGTAGTATAGTGTAGTGGTCGGTATAGGAATCAGGTAGGTTAGTGTGTAATGTAGTGGTCAGGGTGTAGTGGTCGATGTAGGAATCAGGTAGGTCTGTGTAGTTGTTGGTATAGGAATAATATAGGTTAGTGTAGTGGTCAGTATAAGAATCAGGTAGATTAGTGGTCAGGTAGGTCAGTTTAGGAATAAGGTAGGTCAGTTTAGGAATAGTTCAGTACTATTGTAGGAAGGGAAGGGACTCGGGGAGTGCGAAAAGTCCACAGGTTAGGGGGCGCAAATTACTTGCCTTGCCCCGGGCGCTGACAACCCACGCTACGCCACTGGGTAAAGCCATATCTAGGACATATAGAAAGCTTTTTCTTTTCTGCCATCAAGGTACATTAATGGTTTATTGGTACATACTGTAGGTGAACTTAGCCTTTAACCTGTTTCCATCCGTGCTGTAGCCGAATGACGGCTAGAGCTCGGACCTACATTGCCGGGAGGCCATCAATAGACGTCCTCCCTTTTGCACGCTCCCCGCACGCCCCCCGCCCGGCCCCTTATCATGTGATCAGCTGTCAGCCAATGACAGCTGATCACGTGATGTAAACAGAAGATTGGTAACCTTTTTTTTTCTCCTCACGCTAATAGCTAAAAAAGGGGCTTATATGTAGGCTGCCAGTGGAACCATAAGCAGAAATGAACTCCTGAAATAACACTATTAGTTAATACTATTAGTGAATCTGTATAACACAGTTCAATAAAACTATAGCCTTCCCCAGAAAGGTAGTATACACCAATAATACACCAATCTGTATAACACTGTTCAATAACACTGTAGCCTTCCCCAGAAAGGTAGTATAAACCAACAATACACCATCAGATGAGATCACTTCTAGACAGTCTAAAGGCAGGGACGTGCAGTCAGAAGAGGCAGGTGAGGCAGAGCTACTAGGGTTGTAATTCGGCGTCCTGAGGTCACAGAGACACAGTCCTACCCCACCACTGGTAAAAAAAAAATTGGTCTTTTACGACCTATGGTTCCAGAGATATGGGGCTCCTTGCACAGCCTGTCAGAAGCTACTGAGGCACTGAGCTCAATGGACAGCTTGGAGTCTTGGACCAATTGGTAAAGTGCCATTAGCCCCAGCTGTCCACTAAAAAAGCTGCAGTGGAGGCACGCCTCTCATTGCAGTGTCATAGAAGGGGCATGTGTCTAAAAGACAAATTCTCCCTTCCAGCCTAGCCCTCTTAAAGCGGAGTTCCGCCCAATTTTTTTTCCTAGGGAATAAAATGATGGTCGTTGCAACTTTTTATGTTACACAGTATTTGCGCAGCAATTTTTCAAACGCGTATTTTTGGGAAAAAAACTGTTTCATGAATATGAAAAAAAAAAAAAAAACACTAATGATAAACCGATTTTTTTATTTTTGTATAATGTGAAAGATGATGTTACGCCAAGTAAATCGATACTTAAAGCGGTTGTATACCCCTAAAAAAAAAAAAAAAAACCCTGCAAGGCAAAGGCATAATGAGCTAGTATGACTAGCATACGTGCTCATTATCAATTACTTACCTTAGATCGAAGAACCCGCACCGACCCTCGTTCCTCTCCTCCGCCGCCGCCATGATACCCTGAGTGACTACCGGGTATCGCAGTCCCGGCGCTGTGACTGGCCAGAGCGGCGATGACGTCATGCGCGCGAACGGCACGATCCTCGCACATGCGCACATTTCCGGCAGGCCCTGGCAGGCTCCCATTCTACGGCGCGCATGCGTGTCTTTATTTCCTATTTACATTTTTTTTTGCAAATGAGTGGAGGTACTATGTACTTCTTAGGCCTCTTGCACATGATACTCCTGTTTGAGCATCTACTTTTTCAGGCTTTTTTTTTGTGCGTATTTGCACGTATTTACGCATATTTGTGCATGTAATCATTCACGCATTTTCGTGTATTCTCACGTTTTCGTTCTGCACAATATGTAAATGGGCATTTGCGCACATTTGTGCATATGTGTGCTTATTTGCACGCATTTGCGTGCATGAGGAGTAAATTACCAAAAAAAAAGCTGATTTTTAAATGTATTTATTTTTTTACTGAAGAATGCACGGCTCTTGTTTATGTGCCTGTGTGCATAGGCACATTACAATTAATGGGCTGTATTTTAGCTCAGAAAAAAAAAAGCTGTACTGAGCTTTTTCAAGCTGCAGTGTGCAAGAGGCCTTATTAGTTGATATGTGGGGGCTGGTATCTGAGGAACTCGTTATTTTTAAAGTCCCATCCTACCACCAGACCAGGGTTGTGGGAAAGACGCCCTTGTCCTAATCAGCATGGGGACAAGGTGCTTTGCCAGGGGTCTCACCTGGCAAGATACCCTTCCTGTGTTGGGGAATCTGGTCTGTTGTGGTTCAGTAGAGGATCCCCTTAAAATCCACACTAGAATCAAGGTATGTGGTATGAAATATAGCAGGGAACCCCACACTGTTTTTTTTGTATTTTAAATTGCATATACCGACCTTATTGATTTTTTTTTTTTTTTTACACAATATTCCTTTGTGTACCTTTTCGTATCTGCCAGGAATCCATGGCTGACAGCTGAATTGGCCGGGCAGGGTTACATCACTGGTTAATACTTAGGATGCCGATGGATGCTGTCACATTTAGCAGCAATAGCAATACTGCTGCCAAGTGTTTAACTTCCTGCTGCAGCCAGTTTGTCGACCCTCAGAACAAGCAAAGTTCAGTCTAGAAATGGGTCTGAAGTGGCAGCTCATCCCCACCTCTGAAGTGTTCATGATAACTGCCCAATCTTTTTCAAGTTTCCAGCACATAGACTTAGGATGGTTGGAAGTGGCAAGCACTGGAATTTTCCATTTTTTTCCTCTGACCTCCAGGTCCCAGTATAGACTCATTCCAACCCTCCCTTTCCTCCCGAGTCCCTCATATGTCCAATAGTAATTACTGTATTTATTGGCGTATAACACTCACTTTTTTACCCTGAAAATAGAGGGTAAACTGTGCCTGCGTGTTATACGCAGGGGGCTGTGGAAAGTTTTTTCCGAAAACTTCCCTCTTAAAGTTAGGGTGCGTGTTATACTCCTGTGCGTGTTATACGCCGATAAATACGGTAATCTAGGATCCCATGTCAAACAACATAACCAGGTCCTCAACCTCCTCTACCGGCAGCACAAGTTGCTGAACACACCCCCAGACTTCTGATTGAACAATAAAGAAGCTAATTAGGTTATATTATTCTGCTTTTTCCTCTTGATAGAATTTCTTCAAACTTTTTTTTAACAGCATATAGTTGTTTATTTACCTGCTTGCACATGTGCACTACATTTTTTGTTTTATTCCTAGCAAAAACAAGACTTTGTTATTTTTACATTTTTGAAGTATTACTATTTTATGACTTAACTGTAAACCTCATGTAATTTCTTTGTACCTTGTAACCCAGTAAATATTCTCTTTTTCCAAAGTTTAATACAAGAGTTACAAGCTAAGTATGATTTCTGTATAAATTTAGGATTTCTTCATCACCGACCTCTAAGCCCATCTTCTAACACACTCAACTTCCTCCCCACCGGCATACACAAGCAAGTCAGCCGATTGGGCACATACAGTATCTAACAAAAATGAGTACACCCCTCAAATTTTTGTAAATATTTTATATCTTTTCATGTGACAACAATGAAGAAATTACACTTTGCTACAATGTAAAGTAGTGAGTGTACAGCTTGTATAGCAGTGTAACTTTGCTGTCCCCTCAAAATAACGCAACACAAAGCCATTAATGTCAAAACCACTGCCAACAAAAGTGAGTACACCCCTAAGACCCCTTTCACACTGAGGGCATTTTGCAGGCGCTATAGCGTTAAAAATAGCGCCTGCAATCCGCCCTTAAACAGCTGCTCTATTCACTCCAGTGTGAAAGCCAGAGGGCTTTCACACTGGAGCGGTGCGCTGGCAGGGCGTCAGAAAAAGTCCTGCCAGCAGCTTCTTTGGAGCGCATTAGGAGCAGTGAACTCACCGCTCCTAATGCGCTCCTGTCCATTGAAATCAATGGGCAGCGCCGCCGTACCGCTGGCAATACGCCGCTGTAGCGGCGCATTGCGGGCGGTTTTAACCCTTTCTCGGCCGCTAGCGGGGGTTAAAAGCGCCCCGCTAGCAGCCAAAATGTGCCGCAAATCCAACGGTTAAAATAGCGGCGTTTTGACGCTATTTTACCGCCGATGCTATGGGCGGCACAGTGTGAAATGGGTCTTAGTGAAAATGTCCAAATTGGACCCAATTAGCCATTTTCCCTCCTGGGTGTCATGTGACTAGTTAGTGTTACAAGGTCTCAGGTGTGAATGGGGAGCAAGTGTGTTAAATTTTGTGTTATCGCTCTCACTCTCTTATACTGGTCACTGGAAGTTCAACATGGCACCTTATAAAGAACTCTCTGAGGGTCTGAAAAAAAGAATTGTTGCTCTACATAAAGATGGCCTAGGCTATAAGAAGATTGCCAAGACCCTGAAACTGAGTTGCAGCATGGTGACCAAGACCATACAGTGGTTTAACAGGACAGGTTCCACTCAGAACAGGCCTCGCCATGATCGACCAAAGTAGTTGAGTGCACGTACTCAGCGTCATATTCAGAGGTTGTCTTTGGGAAATAGACGTGTGAGTGCTGCCAGCATTGCTGCAGAGGTTGAAGGGGTGGGGGGGTCAGCCTGTCAGCGCTCAGACCATACGTCACACATTGCATCAAATTTCTTCAGTGTTGTCACATGAAAAGATATAGTAAAATATTTACAAAAATGTGAGGGGTGTACTCACTTTTGTGAGATACTGTATATGGCAGGCGACCAAAACGGCCTCACCCAATTTTGTAGCTTTGGAGACCAAATACAAAGTGCCCACAAGATGGTATCTGGTCCCCGCCAGGATTGCCAAATTCTCCCCCCAATATTATCCACATTGTTTTCGAGGCTGTACCGCACCTGGAACACATGTACACATTTGGTGGGAATGCCCCACAGTGCAATCATTCTGGACTGAAGTATTCAAGATCCTCTCTACCTTATTCGGGACACCATTACCACCTGACCCCACAATAGCTCTCCTGAACAACAAACCTTTGGCAGTAACCCTCCGTCAATTCAAACTCCTCTTATTCATCGCTACTGCAGCCAAGCAGACCATTGCTAAAGCCTGGAAAACCCATTCTCTATGCATCTTAGCGATGAAACACAGAATCACTCAAGTGATGGTCCACGCCAAGATTGAGGCAGTCCTCCTGGACAGAGTTTTTGCTTACGAAAAACTATGGAGACCCTGGATTACTCACTTTCTGCCCCTGACTTCGATGACTATTGCCATGACTTACAGATTACATAGGACACACAGATCCTGGCCCTCTATAGGAACCCCTATTCCTTTTGACCTCCCCCTCCTCTCCTTCCCTCTTCCTTACCCCACCTTACTTAGTTCCTTCTGTCCCCAACCCCCTTCTCCCCCTCCCTCCCGTTTAACTACTTACCGGTATCTCGGCCGAGATAATAAATAGCTTTCAATCCCCTCTCTCCTCTAGCCCCTCCCTTCTTCTTATGACTACCTCCACAGCCTAGTTTTCATTCAACTATGGGGGGTTTACCCACTTTACCCAATGCGTTACATAGCACTACTTGACCGGAACTAGTTTCCGCCTTTCGGTCTTTAACCAAGTTATGTTCTCTTGTTCAGATAACATGTTCTCTAAAACTTCTTAATGTGACTCTTTTCTTTGTCATATGTATTGCAATGTTCATTAAAACATTCTTAATACATTTTGAACAAGAAATTTAGGATTTAGGATTTAGGATTTTTATGTCTCTAGAAGAATCTGGTACACAGTACTGTATTTGTCTTCTGCATGTTATTTATTGTACAGTAATGTTGAAGAATTTCCCAACCGAGTCCAATACTTTTCCCATCAACTTGTCAATATACTGACCTATGTTTATAACAGACACTAACTGCTAACTTTGCACTGATGTAACAGCAGCCATTAAGCAATAAACTTTTATAGGATTCGTCAAAGTAAACTATGAAAAAATGTGTCTGGTTGGTAGTTTTGAACAGTAAGCTAAGTTTGCACTAAAATCAAAAAACACACATGCGCATAGATCTTTCGCTTTCCATATACCGGTATATACAGTATATATATATATATATACAGTGCATCTGGAAAGTATTCACAGCGCTTCACTTTTTCCACCTTTGGTTGTGTTACAGCCTTATTCCAAAATGTATTAAATTCATTATTTTACTTAAAATTCTACAAACAATACTTCATAATAACAACGTGAAAGAAGTTTGTCTGAAATCTTTGCAAATTTATTAAAACGAAAAAACTAAAAAAATCACATGTATATACAGTAAGTGTTCACAGCTTTTGCCATGACACTAAAAATTGAGCTCAGGTGCATCCTGTTTCCTCTGATCATCCTTGAGATGTTTTTACAACTTGATTGGAGTCCACCTGTGGTAAATTAAGTTGATTGGACAGCTTTTGGAAAGGCACACTAGGAGGAAACACATACACAATATTGGTATAATGATCAGCGTTAAACCATCTTATGAAAAAGATTAAAGTTTAAAATTTTAATGAAAAGGCTGATACATGAATTTTTTCAGTATATAAGTATAAAACACTAAAAACTTGCGTGAAAAATGTTGGAGCACTTGCAGAGTGCTAGAGCGGGTGGGAGCGTCCACATGCAGTGTCACAGGAGCACAGGAGGGCCGCCGGAAAGTCTCTATTGAGGGATCTACGAGCGCTGCGTGTTAGCCACAGCAGGAGCCTCGATAAGCCTCATGGAGACGTCAGCTGTGTGTCTCTGGGTGGGAGTGGTCCAGGGCTGCAAACTGGGGAGCCGCCCACACACTGTCTGGCCAATAAGAACGAGTTTCGAAGGCACGGCCTCGCCTTCTTCATCAGCTGCACACACCTGTCTATATAAGGTCCCACAGTTAACAGTGCATGTCAGAGTGCAAACCAAGACATGAAGTCTAAGGAATTGTCTGTAGACCTCCGTGACAGGATTGTATCAAGGCACAGATCTGGGGAATGGTACAGAAAGATTTCTGCAGCACTGAAGGTCCAATAAGCACAATGGCCTCCATCATCCGTAAATGGAAGAACTTTAGTCAGGGAGGTGAACAAGAACGCCGATTGTCACTCTGACATAGCTCCAGCGTTTCTCTATGGAGAGAGGAGAACCTTCCAGAAGAACAACCATCTCTGCAGCACTCCACCAATCAGGCCTGTATGGTAGAGTTGCCAGATGGAAGCCATTCCTCAGTAAAAGGCACATGACAGCCCACCTGGAGTTTGCCAAAAGGCACCTGAAGGACTCCCGAATCATGAGAAACAAAATGCTCTGGTCTGATGAAATTCATGTAGGATAAATTTAGTGCAGCGCAATCATCAGTAAAGTAGTAATTTAACATACATAAAACACAATATAAGTGTACCAAAAAGAAGACGTCCCCTAATATCCAAGTACATCAACACATTTTACTTCTTCCCAGAGATGTAAAAAAAACAACACATTTCAAACTAGGAAAAAAAGAATAAATCTTTAGATTGCATATTAATGCCACCTCTGTGTGCAACGATCACAATAAATCAAAAACAGGTGCTTGTGCAATCCACCACCAGTGTAAAATCCACCGACTTACCGCCATCTGGTTAGGAATGGTAGTGGGATAGCGTCAGCTGCTAAGTCCTTACTCCATACGTGTTGCGTCCTCGTGCGTACTCTTGTGGACTTCTTTAGACCCCACTGAAGAAGTCCACACGAGGATGGAGTAAGGAGACAGCAGCTGACGCTATCCCACGACCATTCCTAACCAGATGGCGGTAAGGCGGTGGATTTTATATTGTTCAATTTTCAGCTGACAAGGCTTTTAGAGCCTTTATGTGAGTGAACCACTATAAGATTTTATGGTAATAAAATAGTTTTTTGCAGAGAGCACTAGATGGTATGTTTTCTGTTTTATATGGCTGGTATTACATGTGAACATTCCACAAAGGAGAAAGCTGAGCTGTGAAAGCTATAAGGATAGCCATCCACACAGATCTTCATATATCCCTCAAGGGGAACTGCATGCTTTGACTCTCTGGTAAAAAATGGAGTCAAAGTTGGAGGTGAGTTGCTAGAGAGGACTGGTGGTGGATTGCACGAGCACCTGTTTTTTATTTATCTTGATCATTGCACACAAAAGTGGCAAGAATATTCGATCTAAGGATTTATTCTTTTTTTCCTAGTTTTGAAATGTTTTGTTCTTTTCACATCTCTGGGAAGAAGTGAATTGTGTTGATATACTTGCATATTAAGAGACTTTTTCTTTTTGCTACACTTATATTATGTTATATTACTACTTTGCTGATGATTGTGTGGTACTAAATTTATCCTATATGAGTTTAAAGGTGAGGTGAAAACACTTTTTTTAAGTACTGGCAGCAATCTATTCACTGTTGGCATTTAGTGTTGATTGATATTTGTTTGTTTATATAAATTTTCTGTGTCGCATTTGGTTGTGCTGATTATTATATACACACAGTGCTTGGTAATTGGCTTTTTGTAATGTAATTGGCCCATTGATGTCACATGGTAGTGGGAAGAGTCCATTGCCCTATGTATGTTTCGACTGGAGCAACTTAAACTTTACACAGGGCTTACTTTCTTTACTCTTGGTCATTGAACAGAGCAGCCAGGAAGTAAAAACAAGTGTGTGCAGTTGAGGAGGGGGGGTAATAATCTGCTGCTTCACTCTGCAATCGAAAGTAGTAATGAGCTAACAGTTTGGACAGAACTTTGGCTAGTTAGGCACTGCAACGAGTCTTTTGCCCGTTAGGCCCCCTGTTTTGCAGGAGCTGAACATTATATATAGAAGTGGTATTGCCACTGCTTCTTTATATGATGGAGTCCTGCTGTCAATGGTTGTTAATGAAGGAATTGGTGCTGGTGTCCGCCGTGTTGCTAGTAATTGTTGACATCACTGGCACAATATTGACTTACATGGCTGCAAATCTCTGGCAATGTAAGAAATGGAACAGATAAAAGCAGGGACATCACTGATGAAATATGACCACTGGCCAAGTATGCTCATGGCCGTTATTTTTAAAGGAGCCTTCCAAATTCCAATAAGATGTTAAGCCCCAACCCATGTGAATGTGTTCTCATCAACATGAGGACAAGGTGCTTTGTTAGGGAACTCCTCTAGAGGACAACCTTGAGGGCACGTGGAAGTTCAGGCTGGTTTACCTATTTCCTGACCAGCTTGGCTGCATGCCCAGATTAAGGGTCTGATATGGATATTTAGGAGAACCACCACTCATTTTTTCTTGTTTATTTGTGTGGGATCCTCCTTAAAATCCATACCAGACCCATAAGGTTTGGTAAAGATTTCCTGGGGGATAGTAGGTGTGTCTACGGCTGACTAGCTCCCGTGTCGGCCCTCATGGAAAGTTTAGAGTTACCCCTTTTTGTGTCCCATCTCACTTTATCTGCTGCTATCCTCTCTTCCTCTCTTCCTCTTCAGACATTGAGTGGGCACTGATTATATAACTCCAGCACATGCATGGTGAAGTCACATTGAGCCAGCACCCAGCTCTATTGGTACCATCTTACAGGAATGGACAGGAAGTGTACACTACATTGCACACCACAAGCAGTATACACCAGAAAAAGAGAAGGTTGTTTGTTGGCCGATGAGACACACAAAGCATCCTCTGTTAAAAAAAACTCCTATCTCTTAGTAAATTTTTTGTAAGAGTAAAGTTTTACTTTAACCTTAACCTGTATAAAGGCTGATGTGGGAATCTCCGTTGCTGCATTGCTAGTTACTTACCTGCCTATGACTCCAGGACTTTCTCTCTCTCTTTCTGCCACTGACCTGGGACAACCATGCAGATTAGAAAGTTAAAGTGTCCCCCGTCTGGAGTTCTTGATTTACTGTTGAATTATCGAGTTACTGTTGAGTTGCTATGTTACCATGTTACCATGCTAAACGTGATCAAGCAAGGTTCTATCCGACTGTGTGACTTTCTCTATATAATTTAATTCTATGTTATATAAGTTGATATCACTTGCTCCAGTCGGAACATCTGACATATTGTACCGTATGTATATCCTGATCACTTTTTTTCTGAAAATAATAAAGAAATATTGAAACTAGAAAGTTAAAGTGAAATCAAATGGGAATGGTAAGAAAGGGCTGGGCCTCAGCCTGTAATGCCCATACCCTGCTCTGCAGGACTGTTATGGCTTTGCATTTTTAGACACTGCTTATTATTATAGATGGGCCAAACACCCACTGGTTCGGTTCGCACCAAAACTCCTGAACATGGAAAAAGTTCGGACCCGAACCGCGATCCCTATTAAAGACTTTGGGACCCCAAACTTGAAAAATCAAAAGTCCCCATTTTGAAGGCTTATATGCAAGTTATTGGACATAAAAATGGTATGGGGCACTGCCCTGGGGGACATGTATCAATGCGAAAATGATTTTTTTTTAAAAGATCTTTTTTTTTAAGGAGCAGTGACTTTAATTTTCCTTAAAGTGAAACAATAAAAACTAAAAATTGCTTTAAATATAGTGCCTGGGGGTCCCCTTAGTCTGCCTGTAAAGTGGCCCATCTGTACCGTGTATAGAACCTGCTGCAGCAGAACTGCCATATAGAAAAAAAAATGACATTTAAATTGATTTTCCTGGCTGCAAGCTTTCTTGAAAAAAACATTGTTGGCAATACAAAAATGTGTGGGAAGAAACGACGTGGGGTCCCCCCCAATCTGTACCAGGCCCTTTGGATCTGATATGGATTTTAAGGGGAACCCCATGCCACATTGTTTTAAAAAAAATCCATACCAGACCATTATCCAAGCGTGCAGCCTGGCAAGCCAGGAAGGGGGGGCGAGCGAGTGCCCCCCTCTTGAACCATACCAGGCCACATGCCTGGCCCCTTTAGATCCTGCACCCCTACTCATTCACCAAAAAAGTGTGAAAAAGAAATAAAAACACACACACCGTTTTTGACAATTCCTTTATTAAAAATGAAAAATCAATGTATATCCATTGGCAATCAGTACGCCCGCCACCGTCGCACCCGAAAAAAAAGAAAAAAGCTCAGTCGGCGACGAAGGCTCCACGCTGACTGCTTGCTCCACCGTCTGACAGTTCGTAAATAGGTAAGGGGAGGAGCCACCTGGAGACATCATCTGGTGGCACTGCCCTCATGTGACGTCACCGACCGGTGCATGCTGGTTCGGTGACGTCATAAGGGGGCAATGCCACCAGGTTACGTCACCAGGTGGCCAGCCCCTTACCTATTTAAAGCGGAGGTCCCGGAAAAAAAAATTAAAAGCCAGCAGCTACAAATACTGCAGATGCTGACTTTTAATAAATGGACACTTACCTGCCCAGGGTGCCCGCGGTATCGGCAGCCGAAGTTGAGCAATCGCTCATCTCTCGGCTGCCCCCGCCGCCATCCTCGGTGAGGGAATCAGTAAGTGAAGCGTTGCCGCTTCACTGCCTGGTTCCCTACTGCACATGCGCGAGTCACGCGGCGCGCTCCCAGTGGTCCCCGCTGTCTCCTGGGACCAGTGTGTTTTCCAGAAGGCAGCGGGGGGACGGGAAGTGGAGTGACTCCCGTTTGAGTCTCTCCCTGGAAGTGGATGCAAATACCTGTATTATACAGGTATCTGCACACACCTCCCCCTGAAAGGTGCCAAATGTGACCCCGGAGGGGGGGAGGGTTCTGAAAAACGGAATGGTAGCAGAGCAGGCAGATGGTGGTAGCCTTCGTCATGGACGGGGCTTTTTCTTTTTTCGGGGTCGGCGGTGCAGCGGGATCGTGATTGATGATGGATCTACAGGAGGACATTGTTTTTTATTTTTAATAAAGGAATTGTCAAAAACTGTGTGTTTTTTTTTTTTACACTTTATCTTGATGAATGAGTATCTGGGGGCCCCTTGTTAAAGGGGGCTTCCAGATTCCGATAAGCCCCCTGCCCACAGACTCCCAAAACCACCACCCAGGGTTGTGGGGAAGAGGCCCTTGTCACCATCAACATGGGGACAAGGTGCTTTTGGGTGGGTTGGGGGGAAGAGCAGAGCCGCCCCTGCCCCAAAAAAACCCTTGCCATGTTGAGGGCATGTGGCCTGGTATGGTTCAGGAGGCGGGCACCTGCTTGTCCCCCCCATTTCCTGGAATGCCAGGCTGCATGCTTAAAAAAGGGTCTGGTGTTGATTTTGGAGGGGACCACACGCCATTTTTTATTTTTATTTTGGCATGGGGTTCCCCGTTCCATTTAAAATTCATACCAGACCCAAAGGGCCGGAGAAACCGGTTGACAGCTGATGACTCATCCGTTGTTAAGGATGTGGCGGCCGGCTTCCCAGCTCTTTACTTAACAACCAGCTATTCACTGTTCCCTGACTGGGCAAAGCCGTTGGTCAGGGGCATTGCTTCAGCCAATCAGGGCTTAGAATGCAGCAGCGCGCAGTGCATTGTGGGGCGCTGAGCGGGTGAACATCCCGCAGAGCGCCCCCGCAAATTCGGGTGTTTGACGAACTTGCGAACAGGCCATATTCGGGCCGAACTTATGCTCGGTCCGAACTGCTCGCCCAACACTACTTATTATATTGTGACTAACAATGACAATTTCCCTCTTTCCCTAGCCCAATGACAAAGCAACATTTCCCCTTCCCACTAGCACTGATGCATTGGCAATTTTTTTCTCCCACTGACACTGATGCAGCAGCATTTTTTCCTTTCGGTGACACCATTGATGCAGGGACATTTTTTTCTTCACATTGATGCCTTGTTATTTCTTAATTTGCTACTGCTATCTCCATTTTTTGCATTACTAATAAAATCTTCAATGCACTGCATTGTGCCATCACCACTGGCACTGTTTGCGCACTGCAACCATTACCGTATATACTCGAGTATAAGCCGACCCGAATATAAGCCGAGGCACCTAATTTTACCACAAAAAACTGGGAAAACTTATTGACTCGAGTATAAGCCTAGGGGGTCCATCTGCATGCCTCACTGTGCCTCACTTTGCCTCACTGTGTCCATCTGCATGCCTCACTTTGCCTCACTGTGTCCATCTGCATGCCTCACTGTGCCCATGCCTCACTGTGTCCATGCCTCACTGTGTCCATGACTAGACTGACGTTTAACATGGGAGTCTATGGAAGGGGTACCCGGGTTTGAAAAATCGGTGCTCCCTGGCCGTAGATCCTCAGGACAAAAAACTTTGCACACTTGTAGAGGAAGAGTGGGGCTACATGTGTGCAAAGTTTGGGATCCAGGGGACCTATGGCCAGCCGGTACTGGGTCCTCAAATTTGGGAGATCAGACGCGAAAAGGTGACTCGAGTATAAGCCAAGGAGGGCATTTTCAGCACAAAAAAATGTGCTGAAAAACTCGGCTTATACTCGAGTATATACGGTAAATATATTTTGGTGATAGCCAGTGGCGGCTGGTGATAAACTTTTTGGGGTGGTGCCAAACAAACCCCCCCAGGTCTGCACTCACCCCTCCACGGTCCCCCCGCACTCAGCCTCTCCGCAGCTTCCTTTGCTTCTCCTCTCGGGCCAACCTGATCCAGCTCCTGTCCTAATTGGCCGGGAGGAGAAGCCGGAAGACAATAGCGAATATTGATTCGCTAGTGTCACAAGTGGGTGGGATCGGGGTGCAGTGCTCAACCTTTTTCAAGACAATTAGAGCCTCGGGCTTTAATCATGTGGCTTGAAAATAAAAAATTAGTCCTGCGCCCCGTATGTGCCGGCCAATCCTGGTGGTAGCACACAACTATTAGCCCCACCTCTTCTGTCCCACCCTCATTCTCAGACCCATTGATTTTCAAAAGTTCCCAGGTACACACGCATGCTGAATTTATTGATTGACATACATACTTATCATCTTGTAGGAAGACCCAACTAGGTATAAGATTTTAAAAAAATATACGACAAGGGAAAAAAGTACATGATAAATATAAATGTACTGAATACTACAGAGCTATGTAATAGTCATACACTCCAAAACAGTATTTCTAAATATTTCCATCTGAATAAAAATAATACCCTATCATTTTTATTTACCCTTAGGACTCACTCAGTACTATTTCTCTGATAACATGTAAGTACCCCTCCTTCCTATGGCTAGCTGGCTGCTGTTGTGCTGCACAGCAATAGCAGCAGCAGTCTATGACAAAAGCATTATCCTTCTGCTGCTAAACAATCCAATAAACCTCTCCACAGGGAGGAAGTTAACCTCTTGTCTGTTCTGCTGATGCCTGGCAGCCCACGTGACTGCTGCCACAGTAAATTCAAATCATTAGTCTCCTCACCCCATCAAAAAACTTCTATTAGTAATGGAGACCTCGGAGGAGACCTTCCACGGAGAGCGCCTGCCTTCCCAATTCCCAGTGGAAAAATTCAGCGCAAAAACTAATTCTACTTTTAATAATCTGTCATCAGGACCAGAGGCAGTCATAAATTATATGGGGAGCATGTGCGAGAGCGTGCCACAAGAGGGAAATCAGGGGGAAAAATCAAAGCCAGAGTTTGACAAACTTTCTTGAAGATAAATAATAACTTACAAACAGGATTACTTGTAAAGTCACAGTTGAGTGAGCAGCTTCCTTGCCGCAATCAGGAGCCTATGCAGAATCCACGGCTTACTAGATTTACCTATAGCTATATGCATATATGAGTGTGTGTATATATCTATATTAAATATGTGCGTGTTTGTGTATGCATATATTATCTATACGGTATAGAATGCATACACACATGCAAACATATGTATGCGTAAATTAAATATAGATTAATAGATAGATAGATAGATAGATAGATAGATAGATAGATAGATAGATAGATAGATTTATCTAAAATATATTTCTGTATTGTGTATCTTCTTTTGTACTGTGACCTGCCGTGCCACTGGAAATAAATCTTTTCATTCTTCCTCGTTCCATTAGGGCTATATCTAAGCACTCATTAGGCTCACAAGAAGGTCGACATTGAGGAAGATGATGCTTTTGCGTAATTCTTCTTCTTAATTCTGTTTTAATGCATTTCCACTGAGAATGTGATCTGTCCCTGTATCGGTGGCTATTTTTTATCCCAGGGTCTCATTTAAGGGAGAGGGGGGAATCACAACAAAGCATAACAGATGTATGCAGTCAAATACCTTGCTGCCTAGCCTTCTGCTGCAATAGGTGGTGCTTTACAATTCTAAAAAAAATATTCTTACCAAGAACAGTTGCTGAACCTTAATGCAATTGCAAGCTACTTATTAAAGTTTAAAGAGAGACTGACATAAGTTTATTTCAGGGGTCTGGATGAGAAAAAAATCTATTTATTTGCAAATGTAATGTCTCAAAGAATTTTGCTTTCCCTATGCTACTCATAAATTTGTATGTAAAAGCAGAGTGAAAGGACCCCAGAAATGAGGATACAGCAAACTGAGATACCGGACTTAATCCACTGCAGCATTTCTATGATCGGACAGGGCAAGCTTTAACGCAGGGCAAAAGGGGCAGCTGCCCAGGGTCAAGTCATTGTTGTGGGGCCAAAAGCAGCTGCCCCTTGAGCCTGCACCAGTGTTGCTATACATTAGACTTTTTTTTTTTTTTTTTGCCGGGGCGCAGGCAGTCCCAGCTCCTGCTCTCCCCTGCCAGGCCAGCAGTGGTTGGTTGCTAGGACCGCCAATCATCTAGCAACCAACCACGTGGTTACTATGACTCCACCCCCCGGCTTTCAGAGAGCGGAACTTTCTCCTGCAGTCCTGGGCTGGCTGCTGCCATGCCTCCCGGCTCACTCCTGCAGTTGTCAGTGGTTGGCTGCTAGCAACCAACCACATTGTTTTCCTGACTCCGCCCCCCAGTGTGGAACTTCCTCTTCTGGCTGATGCCAGTGCCCCGCCTCCCCCGTGCTTTTCATTTTATGAACTCAAAAAAGGTAAGGAACTGCTGGAGGATTATATTTAATGTTGGAGGAGGAGCACCTCTGGGGTCCCTGATATAAGATGGTGTGTGTAGACCCTACTGTAAGGGGGTGGACCTAAGGACCCTGATGTAAGCGTGGGGAATTCCTGGGGACCCTGATGTAAGGATAAGAGCTCTAGGGACCCTGATGTAAGAAGGGGGGCTATGGGGACCCTGATGTAAGAAGGTGGGCTCTGGAGACCCTGTTTAAAGAAGGGGGCTCTGGGGACCCTGATGTAGGGATGAGAGCTCTGGGGGCCCTGATGTATGGAGCTGGGCTCTGGGGACCCTGATGTAAGGTAAGGGGCTCTAGGGACCATGATGAAAGAAGAAGGAGCTCTGGGGACCCTGATGTAACGAGGGGGCACTGGGGACTCTGATGTAAGGAGGAGGGCTCTGGGGACCCTAATGTAATGAGGGGGGCTTTGGGGATCCTGTTTAAGGAGGGGGGCTCTAGGGACCCTAATAAATAGAGGAGATAACTCTAGGGACCCTGATGTAAGTATGGGGGCTATAGGGACCTTAATGTAAGGAGGGGGGCTCTCCTGGCTCAGGGGACCCTGATGTAAGAAGGGGGAACTCTGGGGGCTCCAATGTAATGAGGGGGGCTCTGGGGACCCTGATGTAAGGAAGAGGGCTCTGGAGACCTTGATGTAATGAGGGGGCTCTGGGGACCCCCATGTAATGAGGGGGGCTCTGGGGACCCCAATGTAATGGGGGCTCCAAGGACCCTAATTAATGGAGGGGATAACTCTGGGGATCCTGATGTAAGTATGGGGGCTATAGGGACCTTGACATAAGAAGGGGGAGCTCTGAGAATCCTGATGCCGGGAGGGTGGCTCTGGGGACCCTAATGTAAGGGGGTGGCTCAGGGGACCCTGATGTAAGAGTGAGGGCTATGGGGACCCTGATGCATGGGAGGGTGGCTCAGGGGACCCTAATGTAAGGGGGTGGTGGCTCAGGGGACCATGATGTAAACAAGGGGGCTCTGAAGACCCTGGAGTAAGGGGAGGGACTCTGATAAAGAGGGGGTACCCTGACTGCTGCACTCTATATATTGTTTTGTCCGATAGACTGGCTTCTGATGAACAGTCCTGCAGCATTTAATTAGCACGTGCAGCCAGTGACTGCAACGCTGATCATTGTATTCTGACATTGAGGGAATCCACAAAGACACAGCAGGGAGAATTTCCCCATTCACCTTGAATGTGTGGATGGGGAAATGTATTTAATTTGTTTTGTTCAGCTGGTTGGCTGAATGAAAAGAAAACTGAACCATGTATAGCCAACTTTACCTATGGCCCCTATACTCTATACATTATGTTATACATTACATTCCTTCAGAGTCCTGTGACGGATGTCATCACAGCTCCGGCCACTCACATGGCTGGAGTCCGCGATCCCTGAAAGAAGACAGGTGAAGATGGAAGCCATATCAATGCTGACAGCTCGGCGCTGGAAGGGCTTCATTCTAAGGTAAGTTTCACATAATGTGCTAGTATGCAATGCATACTAGCACATTAAAACGTTGCCTTGCAGGTTAGAAAAGAAAAAAATTACTGGGGGTTTACTACCGCTTTTCCGTTCAACCAGCAGGTTAAAAAAAAAAGAAGACAGATCCCCACATATATCAAGTGATCCTGATGCAGGGATCTCTGCCGCTGAGACCTTGTATTCTTATAGGGGGACTCTTTGGGATGTGAGCTGCAGGAGGTCGCTGTGTTAGGAAACCTATTCAGGACATAAAGTGACAGAGACAGATGGAGGGAGCTGAGAGCTTGCATGCAGGCAGGGGGAACTGAGTGGACACTGACTGACAGGTGACAGCAGCCGGTGAGTGTCACTGATCCCTTCCCATCCAGCACTACCACTTATCCCACCCATGCCAAGCACTGCCACTGATCCCTTCCCCCACCCATCCCTGCCACTGATCCCATATCCCCATTAGAGCTGCCACTGCCATTCACCCCCCCCCCCTCCCCAGCACTGCCACTGATCCCATCAACCACCCAGCACAGCCACTGATATTATCAACCCCCCCCCAGCACTGCCACTGATAAAATCCCCCCCCAGCACTGTGACTCATCCTACCCCCCCCCCCCAGCAGGGCCACTGATCTCATCCTCCCACCACAACCACTGCTATTGATCACGCACATGCATTATCTTCTAGCAACCACCAAACAGTGAGCGGTAATGATGTGCAATAACCTCAAGTAACCAATCAATGAGTGGTAATGATGTGCAATAACCTCAAGTAACCAATCAATGAGTGGTAATGATGTGCAGTAACCTCTAGCAACCAATCAGTGAGCGGTAATGATGTGCAGTAACCTCTACTAACCAGTCAGCAAGCAAAAATGATGTGCTGCAACCTTGCAACCTCTAGCAACTATTCATTGAGCCATAATGTGTGCTGCAGCCTCTAGATACCAGACAGTGAGTGGTAATGGTATGCTGTAACCTCTGGCCTCCTATTTATTGTATGTCTCAGAGCAGGTGGAGAGAAAAATTGCATGGGGGGGGAGCAAGAAAATGTTTGCCCAGGGTCCAATCAATATTAAAGATGGCCTCGGAACATGTAGGCACAGAGGGGTTGATTTGCTGAAGGCACATAAATTGTGCACTTTGCACTTTGCAAAGTGCAGTTGCACTCTGCAAAAGCAGTTGCTCCAAAGCTTAGTAAATGAGGTAAAACTCTGCTGACTTTCATCATCCAATCATGTGCAAGCAAAAATACAGTTTTAAAAAAAAAAATCCTTGCATGTGATTGGGTATTCTATGCAAAGTGAATCTTTGCCGCATTTACTAAGCTTTGGAGCAACTGCTCTTGCAAAAGCGCACAGTCTATTTGCCTTTAGTAAATCAACCCCTCAGACTTTGGTAACTAATTCATCACATTTTTGCTGGGATCACAAACCCTTTTCTTGTCTTTTTCATCTTAATCTGGCTTAGAAAAATGTGATAATATGCAAACTGTTGGCTTTTATTTTTACTAAACAAATGCTTGCTAAAGCCAAGAAGTCGGCAATGTTCGCTATAGACCAGGTCAAATGGAGGATGATCTGGTACATGACTAATAGAAAACTATCAACCATTCTACATATAGTAACTCTTTAAAAGGATACCAGGGTTTATGGCTGCTCTGGATTGAACACTAGATTGCCCCAAATTGTTTGTGCTTGTGACTAGGGTTGAGCGAACCCGAACTGTAAAGTTCGGGTTCGTACCGGACTTTTGGGTTTTTGGTACCCGGACCCGAACCCGAACAATGTACTGTATGTTCGGGTTCGGGTTCGGTGTTTGGCAATGTAATGGCGCATTTTAAAAAGCTGCAGGGCAGTCAATCAACATTAGTTTAACTCGTGTGCCCTTAGAAGCCATCACAGCCATGCCTACTAATGGCATGGCTGTGATTGGCCAGTGCAGCATGTGACCCAGCCTTTATATAAGCTAGAGGCACAAAGCACAGCACGTCACTCTGCTTCAGTTAGTGTAGGGAAAGGTTGCTGCTGCTGCTGCTTTGAGGGAGAGAACTAGATAGGAGTCCTGATTCAGAAATCAAATTACTCAGCGATCTACCTTGCTTTTGTTGTGTGGGTGCAGTGCACAATCTTTTTATCCTGCCCTGAGCCCAGTGCCAGAGAAAAGATAACTTTTATCCGTCTATTAGTTAGGTTTGCTTTCGGCAGGCTTTTTATGCAAGCTCAGTGCACCAGCACTGCATATGTTACTGTCAGTGGCGTAACTAGAACCTTCAGGGCCCCGATGCATGAAACCATGAAGGGCCCCCCTGACCCCAGGACAGGGCTCTTTTCTCCTGCGGGAGGAAAATGGAGGGATCGATTCCTCTATGTTGGTGTTTCTCAGTCTTTTTCCAGTCAGGGCACCCTTGAAGTATATCCCTAGGGGAATGGGGATGCACTGCAACCACTCTGCAACTGTGTGCATTGCATGCAGTTGCAGCATAGTGATGATGCATTTAAGGGGTTAAAACAGGCGGTCAGTAGGCAACATATTGCCTCTTTACTGGCTGTCAAATGCCTCTGAAAAGCGATCTGAGCATGAATCGCTTTTCAGAGGAATGGCATTTTTTTGCTGGTACTATGAACAAGCAAAAAATAAATAAAAAAAATAGGTTCTGATTGTACACAAATAGGGGGTCAGGATTAAAAGTGCATACATAAAATGTGCATACATACATGAAAACACACACATATACACATATATAAACACACACATACTGTATATGTACATACACACGCGCATATATATAAATGCACATATGCACACACATATAAACCAGTGGCGGCTGGTGCTCAAAAATTTTAGGGGGACGCAAGCAAATTGAAAAATTCTGAAAAAAAAAAACATCAATTGCATCCACTGTGCCATCAAACGCTGCCACTGTGACCATCAAATGCTGCCACTGTGCCATAAAATGCCGCCGCCACTGTGCCCATCAAATGCTGCCACTGTGCCATCAAATGCCGCCACTGTGCCCATCAAATGCCGCCACTGTGCCCATCAAATGCTGCCACTGTGCCCATCAAATGCTGCCACTGTGCCCATCAAATGCCGCCACTGTGCCCATCAAATGCTGCCACTGTGCCCATCAAACTCTGCCACTGTGCCCATCAAATGCTGCCAGTGTGCTCATCAAATGCTGCCACTGTGCCCATCAAATGCTGCCACTGTGCCCATCAAACTTTGTCACTGTGCCATCAAATGCCGCTGCTTTGCCATCAAATGCCGCTGCTTTGCCATCAAATGCTGCCACTGTGCCCATCAAATGCCGCCACTGTGCCCATCAAATGCTGCCACTGTGCCCATCAAACGCTGCCACTGTGCCATCAAATACCGCCACTGTGCCCATCAAACTCTGCCACTGTGCCATCAAATGTCGCCACTGTGCCCATCAAATGCCTCCAGTGTGCCCATTAAATGCTGCCAGTGGGCCATCAAATGCTGCAACTGTGCCATCGAATGCCACCACTGTGAATCCCCCACGGGGTCCTCCATAAGTCTCCTGACATCCTCATCTCCTGTCCTCTCCTCCTGATAGGCGTCCAAAAGCCGTGCCTATCGTTTCAGCCAATCAGGTGACGGGTAACAGACCCGTGCACCTGATTGGTGGAGAGGCGGTTCAGTGTTAGGAAAGTGAATATTAATTTGCTTTTCTAACACACTTGGGTAGACTGTAATCGCCAAGCATGGCGCTCGCAGTTCACCTATTTTAAAGCCTATGGCTCTAATCAGGTGCTTCAAAAACACACCCCCGCCGCTGCAATTCAGGTGCCCGGCACCCCAAAAGGGGCCGGACATCTGAATAGGGGGTGGCAGCGGTGGCCATGGATAGATTCATCCAATGCTTAAATCTATCTATTGGTCATAGAGCGAGGGGGTGTCCGGAGAGAGGGGGGGGGGGCGCCCGTGCGCCCTTATGGACGCACCGCTACTAAAAACACATGCACATACATGCACACTCACATACATAGATATGCACACACACACATACATATACATATGCACACTCACATTCATACATGTGCACACACACACACACATATATGCACACACATACATATGCACACACACACACACATACATGCTCAAACATATAAACACACATACAGTAGTAGATAGATAGTCTTATAAAAAAACGGCAGACATTTACCTTACCTCTTCCTGCCGGGTACTGCACTGTAGGGGGAGACAAAGAGCACACACTGTGCTTTCACTTGAGGTTAATGTGACAAGCTCCCCGCACAGTGCCATTACAGTTCGGCTGACGATCGGGGAGCTCGTCTCAGCCGCTCTTCCTATTGAAGAGTACAGGGGGCCCTCAAGTGACCCCTATAATTCCGCAACTGGTTACTGTGAGATACACCCTTTAGATACTATTCTCCTATTCTGCTATTCCAAGATTTTTTTTTTTAGGGCAAACAATATTTTTTGGTGCATTTTCTGCATATCTGTACGTGTGAGATACACACTTTAGATACTGTTCTCCTATTCTGCTCTTCAAAAAAATAATAATTTTGGGCAAAAAAATTATTTTTGTGCATTTTCTGCCATAAAAATTTATTTTGGTGCATTTTCTGCATATCTGTACGTGTAAGATACACACTTTAGATACTGTTCTTCTATTCTGCTTTTCCAAAAAATACTAATTTAGGGCAAAAAATATTTTTTTGGTGCGTTTTCTGGCCCAAAATTTTTTTTTTATGCATTTTCTGCATATCTGTACGTGTGAGATACACACTTTAGATACTGTTTTCCTATTCTGCTATTCAAAAAAATAATAATTTAGGGCAAAAATTAATTTTTTGGTGCGTTTTCTGACCCAAAAAAATTATTGGGTGTATTTTCTGCATATCTGTACGTGTGAGATACACACTTTAGATACTGTTCTCCTATCCTGCTCTTCAAAAAAAGAATAATTTAGGGCAAAAAATAAATTTTGGGTGCGTATTCTGCCCAAAAAAAACATTTTGGCTGCATTTTCTGCATATCTGTATGTGTGAGATACACACTTTAGATACTGTTCTCCTATTCTGCTATTCAAAAAAATAATAATTTAGGGCAAAAAAATAAATTTTGGTGCGTCTTCTGGCACAAAAATTTTTTTGTGCATTTTCTGCATATCTGTATGTGTGAGATACACACTTTAGATACTGTTCTCCTATCCTGCTCTTCAAAAAAAGAATAATTTAGGGCAAAAAAAAAAAATTTGGGTGCGTATTCTGCCCAAAAAAAAATTTGGCTGCATTTTCTGC
Source organism: Rana muscosa (assembly GCA_029206835.1). Lineage (NCBI taxonomy): Eukaryota > Metazoa > Chordata > Amphibia > Anura > Ranidae > Rana > Rana muscosa. The sequence continues at coordinate 119,497,511 of CM055123.1, read as the reverse complement.
ATATCTGTATGTGTGAGATACACACTTTAGATACTGTTCTCCTATTCTGCTATTGAAAAAAAAAAAATTAAGGCAAAAAAAAAAAATTTGGTGCCTCTTCTGGCCCAAAAAATATTTTTTGTGCATTTTCTGCATATATGTACGTGTGAGATACACACTTTAGATACTGTTCTCCTATTCTGCTGTCCAAAAAATAAAAAATTTAGGGCAGAAATATGAGGAGACCGTCAAATAAGGGACGTGGCCCCGGTCGTGGTGCTGTTGGTGGAGCTCCTGTTGCTGGGAGAGGACGTGGTCGATCTGTGCCAGCTACACGCACAAGTGAAACACCTTACTCAGGTGCGAGTAGGCGACAGAGCCTGCAGCAGTATTTGGTCGGGCCTAATGCGGCTCTACGAATGTTGAGGCCAGGCCCAGGACAAGTACAGGCGATAGTAAATTTGGTTGCTGACAGTGCCTCCAGTTCCTACACATTGTCTCCCACCCAGTCTACTGCTGAAAGATCAGAGTTGGCACCTGCAGCCAATGTCCATCAGTCTTTCACCTCACCCCCTTGCAAATCAGCCAAGCAGTCTGAGCCCCAAGTCATGCAGCATTCTCTTCTGCTTTTTGATGACTCTGTTAGCAGGGTTTGCCAGGGCCATCCACCTAGCCCTGCCCCAGAAGTGGAAGAGATTGAGTGCACCAATGCCCAACTACTTATGTTTCAAGATGAGTACATGGGAGGACCATCGCAGCACGTCTCGGATGATGAAGAAACACAGGTGCCAACTGCTGCTGCTTTTGCAATTGTGCAGACTGACAAGGAGGGCAGGGGTGAAGACTGGGTGGAAGATGATGTGGAGGACGATGAGGTCCTCGACCCCACATGGAATCAACGTGATACAGGTGACCTGTGTAGTTCGGAGGAAGAGGCGGTGGTCGCACAGAGCCACCAGCACAGCAGAATAGGGAGCAGGGTGCAAAAGCGGTGCGTCCGTCCCCTAGACAGTACGCCTGTTACTGCCCAATAGTGATGAGCCGAACACCCCCGGGTTCGGTTCGCACCAGAACCCGCGAACGGACCGAAAGTTCGCATGAACTTTAGAACCCTATTAAATACAATGGATGCGAACGTTCGAAATCTAAAGTGCTAATTATAACGACTAATATGCATGTTATTGTCCTAAAAAGGGTTTGGGAACCCGGGTTCTGCACCAGGGGACATGTATCAATCCAAAAAAAAGTTTTAAAAACGGCCGTTTACGGGAGCAGTCATTTTAATGATACATAAAGTGAAAAAAAAAAGTCAAATATTCCTTTAAATATCGTACCTGGGGGGTGTCTAAAGTATGCCTGTGAAGTGCCACGTGTTTCCCGTGTTTAGAACTGTCCCTGCACAAAATTACATTTCTAAAGGAAAAAAAGCCATTTAAAACTGCTTGCGGCTTTAATGTAATGTCTGGTCCCGGGTATATGGATGAAAATCTTTAAGAAAAATGGCATAGCTACCCCATCACAGCCCCCCCCCCCTACCCCAGCCCATTACCAGCCCCTTTGGGTCTTGTATGGATATTAAGGGGAACCCCGCACACAAAATAAAAAAGGCCCTATATACTCTGAACAGCCGTATACAGGCGGTGCATACAAGACAGGGACTGTAGGTTTGTTCTTATGTAGAATCTGTTTGTAATTTTGAACAGGTACATTGTTTAAGTGTAGCTCCAGCCAAAAAAATCTATTTTTAAGCTTTTTGGAAAACATAGGGAAGGGTTATCACCCCTGTAACATTTGTTTTGCTGTCTGTGCAGTGTGCACCTGTTCAGAACAGTTCACCTCACTTTCCGTCCTAATGACAAATGTTTTTTGAAAATTTGGGGGTTTTATTGAAACAAGAATTGGTGATAAAGCATCAGTGGAGAGGAGACACTTTTTTTCCCATATTAACTCTTACAGGAGAGAATTTGCCTTCCTAGGGGTAGATTTCCTCTCACTTCCTGTTGTATCCTTCCGTTTGCAAGGAGGAGTCGTTTGTAAGTTGGATGTTTGAAAGTAGGGGCCTGCCATATATACTCAGCTGAAATGTGCCCCTTACATGTTGGTGTTGCCACAACACTGTGAGCCCACACAGTTACTCTTGGTGGGCGCATGAATGGGCCCTGCTGTGAACTATTAGATCAAGAATTGTAATTGCATGCCCCTGTTGAACAGGGGCTGAAAAATTGGGCCTTTGGTGGTGGTGGTAGTGGTGTTGACACAACACTGTAAGGCCTCACAGTTACTCTTGGTGGGCGCAGGAATGGGCCCTGCTGTGAATTATTAGATCAAGAATTGTAATTGCATGCCCCTGTTGAACAGGGGCTGAAAAATTGGGCCTTTGGTGGTAGTGGTGGTGATGTTGACACAACACTATAAGGCCTCACAGTTACTCTTGGTGGGCGCAGGAATGGGCCCTGCTGTGACTTATTAGATCAATAATTGTAATTACATGCCCCTGTTAAACAGGGGCAGAAAAATTGGGCCTTAGGCACTGGTGCCACAACACTGCAACCCCTCACAGATACTGTACTTGGAGCACAGCAATGAGCCCTGTTGCAAAGTATTGCATCAAAAATTGTAATTACACGCCCCCGTTAAACAGGGGCTGAAAAATTGGGCCTTAGCCACTGGTGCTGGTGCCACGACACTGCAACCTCTCCCAGATACTCTAGTTGGAGTGCAGGAATGAGCCCTGCTGCAAAGCATTGCATAAAAAATTGTAATAACACGCCCCTGTTAAACAGGGGCTGAAAAATTGGGCCTTAGCCACTGGTGGCGGCACCCAGAAACAAAAATGTTCTTCCAAGCTATCATCATCAATCGGATCATTGAGGAGGAGGAGGATAGTCAGTCAACATAACAGGACAGTCTCTCAGCATCAGCATCAGTCTTGAAGGGATGTGACATTTGAAAATAAATTAGTCTGCTTTATCAGCTTCAGGTGTTTGGTAGCTGGTGGTGATCCAAGACTGGTTCATCTTTATGAAGGTCAGTCGATCAACAGAGTCGGTGGACAGGCGCACCCTGTGATCCGTGACAAAACCTCCAGCAGCACTGAATGTGCGTTCTGAAAGAACGCTGGATGCAGGACAGGCCAGTAGCTCAATTGCATACTGTGCAAGCTCTGGCCAGTGATCCATCCTCAAGACCCAGTAAGCCAGAGGATTTTCGGTGGGGAAGGTGTCCAAGTCTGACCTTGCCCCTAGGTATTCCTGCACCATTTATATCAGACGCTGGCGATGGTTGCTGGAACCGATCATACCTTGGGGCTGCGGACTAAAGAATTGTCTGAACACATCGGTCAGACGGCCACCTTCCCCACCGCTCCTTCTTTGACTGACCAAAGCCTCAGCAACTCGTTGTCCAGGACCAGGAGTTTGTAACTTCCCAGTCTCTGGGAACGCGTTGCACAGACCTTTCTGCAAGGCCTCCCGGAGTTGTTTCATCCTCTGCTCCCTCTGCGACGGTAAGATAAGGTCCGCAACCTTACCCTTGTACCGTGAATCAAGGAGAGTGGCCAGCCAGTAATGGTCCCTCTCCTTGATCCGAAGAATACGAGGATCCTTCCGCAGACTTTGCAGGATCAGGGAGGCCATGCAGCGTAGGTTAGCTGAGGCATTCGGTCCGGAGTCCTCTGGGTCACTAAGGACGACATGATCCGCAGCCACCTCCTCCCAGCCACGTACAAGTCCACTGGTTTATTGGGACTGTAAATCATCCCTAAAAGACTGCTGCTGATGATGCTGAGTGCCAGGCTCCACCTCCATGCTGACACAATCCTCCTCCTCCTCCTCCTCTTCTTCCTGTGCGATGGGTGGGACAGAAGGAACACTGTCTGGGTAAAGGGGGCCTTGTGAGGCAAGGAAGTCCTCCTCTTCCTGCCTCTGTTCTGCCTCAAGTGCCCTGTCCATTATTCCACGCAGCGTATGTTCCAACAGGTGGACAAGAGGTACAGTGTCACTGATGCATGCACTGTCACTGCTCACCATCCTCGTGGCCTCCTCAAATGGTGCCAGGACAGTGCATGCATCCCTGATCATGCCCCACTGGCGTGGTGAAAAAAACCCGAGCTCCCCTGACCCTGTCCTGGTGCCGTAGTCGCACAAGTACTCATTGATGGCCCTCTGCTGCGTGTGCAGCCGCTGCAGCATGGCCAACGTTCAGTTCCACCTGGTGGGCATGTCACATATAAGGCGGTTCTTGGGCAGGTTCAACTCCTTTTGCAGCTCAGGCAGGCGAGCACTGGCATTATAAGATCTGCGGAAATGCACACAGACTTTCCTGGCCTGCCTCAGGACATCCTGTAAGCCTGGGTACCTGCCCAAGGACCGCTGCACCACCAGGTTAAGGACGTGAGCCACACAGGGCACATGGGTCAGTTGTCCCTGTCGGAGAGCGGAGAGGAGGTTGGTGCCATTGTCGCAAACTACCATTCCTGGCTTAAGCTGGCGTGGCGTCAACCACCTCTCGGCCTGCCCCTGCAGAGCAGACAGAACCTCTGCCCCAGTGTGGCTCCTGTCCCCCAAACACACCAGCGCAAGCATGGCATGGCATCTTTTTGCCTGCGTACTTGCGTAGCCCCTTGAACGCCTACGGAGCACCGCTGGTTCCGAGGACATGGCACAGGAAGAGGCCATGGAGGAAGAAGAAGAGGAGGGGGTGGAGAACAGAGGTGTGTCACAACCAGTAGTAGCATTTTGGAGGCGTGGCGGTGGAACAACGTCCAACACTACTGAACCTTGTCCTGCATCCTTCCCAGCTGCCAAAAGAGTGACCCAATGGGCCGTGAAAGAAAGGTAACATCCCTGTCCATGCCTGCTGGACCATGAGTCAGCGGTAATATGCACCTTACCGCTGACCGCCCTGTCCAGCGAGGCCAAGACATTGCCTTCCACATGCCGGTAGAGAGCCGGAATCGCCTTCCGTGAGAAAAAGTGGCGTTTGGGAACCTGCCACTGAGGAACCGCACATTGCACAAACTCACGGAAGGGGGCCGAGTCTACCAACTGAAAAGGCAGCAGTTGAAGCGCTAGCAATTTAGCCAAGCTAGCATTCAACCGCTGGGCATGTGGATGGCTGGGAGTGAACTTCTTTCGACGGTCCAGCAGCTGGGGCAGGGAAATTTGCCTGCTAGAATCGGACGTCGGTGTACTGCTAGCAGAGTGCCCGCAAGTACTTGGCTGTGACACACCTAATTCTACACCTTCATTCCTCTCAGTGCAGGTTTCAGAGAGGACTGAAGGTATAGTGGGGTTGGAGATCCCAGCTGATGCGGTGCAAGAAGAGGTCCGCTTTGTTCTTTGGTGTGGGTCTTTAAGGTAGGCTTGCCAACGAGCTGCATGGCAGGTCAACATATGTCTGGTCAAGCATGTGGTGCCCAAGCGGGTGATGTTTTGACCACGCGATATACGCTTGAGACATATGTTGCAAACAGCAGCTGTGCGATCTGATGCACTCGACTCAAAAAAGGCCCACACCAAAGAACTTTTTGAATAACGGGCAGAGGCAGCGCCCTGTACAGGCGGAGCTCTGCGGTGTGATTCCGTCGGTGTGCTGCCCTTACGCTGGCCCCCCGAAGGCATCCTGCCTCATTGGAGATGTGCCTCCTCCTCATCCTCCTCGTCCTCCTCCTCCTCTCTCCTATTAGGCACCCATGTGGAGTCAGTGACCTCATCATCCCCTCCCTCCTGATCACTGGAGCCAATCTGGCAGTATGCTGCAGCTGCTGGAACATGACTGCCAGATTGGTGTCCTTCTTGAGCATCCCCTCTCTCTGCTCTCACGCTACTGCCTTCCTCTAGCTGGGTATCATCATCAGACCCTTCGAAACGCTGGGCATCCTCCTGGAGCATGTACCCAACACTGTGCTCAAACAGTTCGGGGGACTCCTCAGGAGGACATGGTTGGTCTAGGGAAGGAGTGACTGATGATGACATTGATATCAGGGAAGAGGACGCTTTGGCAGCTGCTTTGCCAGTACCCTGAGCCTGGGTGAGAGAGGATGAGGAGGATGAGGAGGGCTTGGTCATCCACTCTACCAAGTCTTCGGCATGATGCGGCTCAACACGTCCAGCTGCCGAAAAGAAGGACAAGCGTGTCCCATGGCCACGTGCTGATGACGATGCACCGCGTCCACGACCAGCACTGTTGTCTCTAGACACAGAGCCTGCTTGCCCTCTTTTATTGGCTCCTGACTGTCTGCCTCTCCTTGTTTGCCTTCCAGACATTCTAATGGCCTGCAGGGAAATGGGAAAACCAGCAATAAGGCCTAGCTTCAGGTGTATATTTTGCAGGAATCATACTACGCCTGCTGTAGGTGCTGCAAATGCCTGTTGGTGTAACACACCAGGAAAAAGCAGCAATACAGGCTAACTTCAGGTGTAATATGATCAGGATGCACACTCCGCCCGCTGTAAGTGCTGCAAATGCCTGTTGGTGTAACACACCAGGAAAAAGCAGCAATACAGGCTAACTTCAGGTGTAATATGATCAGGAGGCACACTCCGCCCGCTGTAAGTGCCGCAAATGCCTGTTGGTGTAACACACCAGGAAAAAGCAGCAATACAGGCTAACTTCAGGTGTAATATGCTCAGGAGGCACACTCCGCCCGCTGTAAGTGCCGCAAATGCCTGTTGGTGTAACACACCAGGAAAAAGCAGCAATACAGGCTAACTTCAGGTGTAATATGATCAGGAGGCACACTCCGCCCGCTGTAAGTGCCGCAAATGCCTGTTGGTGTAACACACCAGGAAAAAGCAGCAATACAGGCTAACTTCAGGTGTAATATGATCAGGAGGCACACTCCGCCCGCTGTAAGTGCCGCAAATGCCTGTTGGTGTAACACACCAGGAAAAAGCAGCAATACAGGCTAACTTCAGGTGTAATATGATCAGGAGGCACACTCCGCCCGCTTGAAGTGCTGCAAATGCCTGTTGGTGTAACACACCAGGAAAAAGCAGCAATACAGGCTAACTTCAGGTGTAATATGATCAGGAGGCACACTCCGCCCGCTGTAAGTGCTGCAAATGCCTGTTGGTGTAACACACCAGGAAAAAGCAGCAATACAGGCTAACTTCAGGTGTAATATGATCAGGAGGCACACTCCGCCCGCTGTAAGTGCTGCAAATGCCTGTTGGTGTAACACACCAGGAAAAAGCAGCAATACAGGCTAACTTCAGGTGTAATATGATCAGGAGGCACACTCCGCCAGCTGTAAGTGCCGCAAATGCCTGTTGGTATAACACATGAGGAAAAAGCAGCAATACAGGCTAACTTCAGGTGTATAATGTGCAGGAGGCTTAGCAATAATGACACTGACACTGTCCCCTGCCTATCCTTCTCTCTCCCTGCACACAAGGTTTATCAAAGTATATGACACTGACACTCTCCCTGCCTATCCTTCTCTCTCCCTGCACACAAGGTTTAGCAAAGAATATGACACTGACACTGTCCCCTGCCTATCCTTCTCTCTCCCTGCACACAAGGTTTATCAAAGTATATGACACTGACACTCTCCCTGCCTATCCTTCTCTCTCCCTACACACAAGGTTTAGCAAAGAATATGACACTGAGACTCTCCCTGCCTATCCTTCTCTGTCCCTACACACAAGGTTTAGCAAAGAATATGACACTGACACTCTCCCTGCCTATCCTTCTCTGTCCCTACACACAAGGTTTAGCAAAGAATAGATTTGACACTGTCCCTGCCTATCCTTCACTTTCCCTGCTCCGGAAAACACACTACACGAGGCCGCCGCACTGGCGGCCTTTTATAGTGTGGGGCGTGTACTAAACCCCCTCAGCTATAATTGGCCACAGGCATACTGCCTGTGGCCAATCATTGCTCTCCTCGCTGCTGGCGCTGTGATTGGCCAAGCATGCAGGGTCACAGTGCATGCTTGGCCAATCACAGCGCCGGGATTACACTGCAATGGCGCAGTGTATTGTGGGCCGTTCGCGTCACTCGAATTTGGCGCGAACTTATGTTCGACTCGAACACCGAGCTCATCCCTACTGCCCAACGCAGCAAGGGACCGAACACACCAAAGCCAGGTCCAAGGAGTTCCCTAGCGTGGCAGTTCTTCAGACAATGTGCTGATGACAAGACACGAGTGGTTTGCACGCTGTGCAATCAGAGCCTGAAGCGAGGCATAAACGTTCTCAATAGTGATGAGCCGAACACCCCCGGGTTCGGTTCGCACCAGAACCCGCGAACGGACCGAAAGTTCGAACGAACATTAGAACCCTATTAAATACAATGGATGCGAACGTTCGAATTCTAAAGTGCTAATTATAACAACTATTATGCATGTTATTGTCCTAAAAAGGGTTTGGGAACCCGGGTTCTGCACCAGGGGACATGTATCAATGCAAAAAGAAGTTTTAAAAACGGTCGTTTTTCGGGAGCAGTCATTTTAATGATGCATAAAGTGAAAAAAAAAAAGTCAAATATTCCTTTAAATATCGTACCTGGGGGGTGTCTAAAGTATGCCTGTGAAGTGCCACGTGTTTCCCGTGTTTAGAACTGTCCCTGCACAAAATGACACTTCTAAAGGAAAAAAAAGCCATTTAAAACTGCTTGCGGCTTTAATGTAATGTCTGGTCCCGGTAATATGGATGAAATTCTTTAAGAAAAATGGCATAGCTACCCCATGACCCCCCCCCTACCCCAGCCCATTACCAGCCCCTTTGGGTCTTGTATGGATATTAAGGGGAACCCCGCACATAAAATAAAAAAGGCCCTATATACTCTGAACAGCCCTATACAGGCGGTGCATACAAGACAGGGACTGTAGGTTTGTTCTTATGTAGAGTCTGTTTGTAATTTTGAACAGGTACATTGTTGAAGTGTAGCTCCAGACCAAAAATCTATTTTTAAACTTTTTGGAAAACATAGGTAAGGGTTATCACCCCTGTAACATTTGTTTTGCTGTCTGTGCCCCTGTTCAGAACATTTCACCTCACTTTCCGTCCCAATGACAACTGTTTTTGAAATGTGGTGTTTTTCTTGAAACAAGGATTGCTGATAAAGCATCAGTACAGAGGAGACACCTTTCTCCCATATTTATTCTTACAGGAGAGAATTTTCCTTCCTAGTGGTAGATTTCCTCTCACTTCCTGTTGTCTTCTTGCGTTTGCAAGTAGGAGTCGTTTGTAAGTTGGATGTTTGAAAGTAGGGACCTGCCGTATATACTCTGCAGAAATAGGCCCCTTAGTTGTTGGTGTTGGCACAACACTGTAAGCACTCACAGTTACTCTTGGTTGGTGCTGGAACGCCCTGCTGTCAACTATTATATCAGGAATTTTAATTACATATAATTGTTGAACAGTGGTAGTAAAAATTGGGCCTTTGATGGTGGTGCTGGTGCCACAACACTGTAAGCCCTGACAGTTACTCTTGGTGGGTGCAGCAATGGGCCCTGCTGTGAATTATTAGATCAAGAATTGTAATTACATGCCCCTGTTGAACAGGGGCTGAAAAATTGGGCCTTAGGCACTGGTGGCACAACACTGCAACCCCTCACAGCAACTGTACTTGGAGCACAGCAATGAGCCCTGTTGCAAAGTATTGCTTCAAAAATTGTAATGACACGCCCCTGTTAAACAGGGGCTGAAAAATTGGGCCTTAGGCACTGGTGGCACAACACTGCAACTCCTCACAGATACTGTACTTGGAGCACACCAATGAGCCCTGTTGCAAAGTATTGCTTCAAAAATTGTAATGACACGCCCCTGTTAAACAGGGGCTGAAAAATTGGGCCTTAGGCACTGGTGGCACAACACTGCAACTCCTCACAGATACTGTACTTGGAGCACAGCAATGAGCCCTGTTGCAAAGTATTGCTTCAAAAATTGTAATTACATGCCCCTGTTAAACAGGGGCTGAAAAATTGGGCGTTAGGCACTGGTGGCACAACACTGCAACTCCTCACAGATACTGTACTTGGAGCACAGCAATGAGCCCTGTTGCAAAGTATTGCTTCAAAAATTGTAATTACACGCCCCTGTTAAACAGGGGCTGAAAAATTGGGCGTTAGGCACTGGTGGCGGCACCCATAAACAAAAATGATCTTACAAGCTATCATCATCAATCGTATCATTGAGGACTCGGAGGAGGAGGATAGCCAGTCAACATAACAGCACAGCTACCTTCAGGTGTCCTTCTCTGTCCCTTGAAACAAGGACTTGCAGAGTGAAATAAACTGACACTCTCCCTACCTACAGTTTTCTGTCCCTAGAATAAATGTTTTTTTTAAGCACAATATAGCACAAGGACAATTCACTCACTGTCCTTACAGGTCCCTGGAAACAAGGACTTGCAGAGTGAAAGAAAAAAAACACTCTCCCTACCTACAGTTTTCTGTCCCTAGAAAAAATGTTTTTTTTAATCACAATATAACACAAGGACAATTCACTCACTGTCCTTCCAGGTCCCTGGAAACAAGGACTTGCAGAGTGAAATAAACTGACACTCTCCCTACCTACAGTTTTCTGTCCCTAGAATAAATGTTTTTTTTAATCACAATATAGCACAAGGACAATTCAGTCACTGTCCTTCCAGGTCCCTGGAAACAAGGACTTGCAGAGTGAAATAAACTGACACTCTCCCTACCTACAGTTTTCTGTCCCTAGAATAAATGTTTTTTTTAAGCACAATATAGCACAAGGACAATTCACTCACTGTCCTTACAGGTCCCTGGAAACAAGGACTTGCAGAGTGAAAGAAAAAAAACACTCTCCCTACCTACAGTTTTCTGTCCCTAGAAAAAATGTTTTTTTTAATCACAATATAACACAAGGACAATTCACTCACTGTCCTTCCAGGTCCCTGGAAACAAGGACTTGCAGAGTGAAATAAACTGACACTCTCCCTACCTACAGTTTTCTGTCCCTAGAATAAATGTTTTTTTTAAGCACAATATAGCACAAGGACAATTCACTCACTGTCCTTCCAGGTCCCTGGAAACAAGGACTTGCAGAGTGAAATAAACTGACACTCTCCCTACCTACAGTTTTCTGTCCCTAGAATAAATGTTTTTTTTAATCACAATATAGCACAAGGACAATTCAGTCACTGTCCTTCCAGGTCCCTGGAAACAAGGACTTGCAGAGTGAAATAAACTGACACTCTCCCTACCTACAGTTTTCTGTCCCTAGAATAAATGTTTTTTTTAATCACAATATAGCACAAGGACAATTCAGTCACTGTCCTTCCAGGTCCCTGGAAACAAGGACTTGCAGAGTGAAATAAACTGACACTCTCCCTACCTACAGTTTTCTGTCCCTAGAATAAATGTTTTTTTTAATCACAATATAGCACAAGGACAATTCAGTCACTGTCCTTCCAGGTCCCTGGAAACAAGGACTTGCAGAGTGAAATAAACTGACACTCTCCCTACCTACAGTTTTCTGTCCCTAGAATAAATGTTTTTTTTAATCACAATATAGCACAAGGACAATTCAGTCACTGTCCTTCCAGGTCCCTGGAAACAAGGACTTGCAGAGTGAAATAAACTGACACTCTCCCTACCTACAGTTTTCTGTCCCTAGAATAAATGTTTTTTTTAATCACAATATAGCACAAGGACAATTCAGTCACTGTCCTTCCAGGTCCCTGGAAACAAGGACTTGCAGAGTGAAATAAACTGACACTCTCCCTACCTACAGTTTTCTGTCCCTAGAATAAATGTTTTTTTTAATCACAATATAGCACAAGGACAATTCAGTCACTGTCCTTCCAGGTCCCTGGAAACAAGGACTTGCAGAGTGAAATAAACTGACACTCTCCCTACCTACAGTTTTCTGTCCCTAGAATAAATGTTTTTTTTAAGCACAATATAGCACAAGGACAATTCACTCACTGTCCTTACAGGTCCCTGGAAACAAGGACTTGCAGAGTGAAAGAAAAAAAACACTCTCCCTACCTACAGTTTTCTGTCCCTAGAAAAAATGTTTTTTTTAATCACAATATAACACAAGCACAATTCACTCACTGTCCTTCCAGGTCCCTGGAAACAAGGACTTGCAGAGTGAAATAAACTGACACTCTCCCTACCTACAGTTTTCTGTCCCTAGAATAAATGTTTTTTTTAAGCACAATATAGCACAAGGACAATTCACTCACTGTCCTTACAGGTCCCTGGAAACAAGGACTTGCAGAGTGAAAGAAAAAAAACACTCTCCCTACCTACAGTTTTCTGTCCCTAGAAAAAATGTTTTTTTTAATCACAATATAACACAAGGACAATTCACTCACTGTCCTTCCAGGTCCCTGGAAACAAGGACTTGCAGAGTGAAATAAACTGACACTCTCCCTACCTACAGTTTTCTGTCCCTAGAATAAATGTTTTTTTTAATCACAATATAGCACAAGGACAATTCAGTCACTGTCCTTCCAGGTCCCTGGAAACAAGGACTTGCAGAGTGAAATAAACTGACACTCTCCCTACCTACAGTTTTCTGTCCCTAGAATAAATGTTTTTTTTAATCACAATATAGCACAAGGACAATTCAGTCACTGTCCTTCCAGGTCCCTGGAAACAAGGACTTGCAGAGTGAAATAAACTGACACTCTCCCTACCTACAGTTTTCTGTCCCTAGAATAAATGTTTTTTTTAATCACAATATAGCACAAGGACAATTCAGTCACTGTCCTTCCAGGTTCCTGGAAACAAGGACTTGCAGAGTGAAATAAACTGACACTCTCCCTACCTACAGTTTTCTGTCCCTAGAATAAATGTTTTTTTTAAGCACAATATAGCACAAGGACAATTCACTCACTGTCCTTACAGGTCCCTGGAAACAAGGACTTGCAGAGTGAAAGAAAAAAAACACTCTCCCTACCTACAGTTTTCTGTCCCTAGAAAAAATGTTTTTTTTAATCACAATATAACACAAGGACAATTCACTCACTGTCCTTCCAGGTCCCTGGAAACAAGGACTTGCAGAGTGAAATAAACTGACACTCTCCCTACCTACAGTTTTCTGTCCCTAGAATAAATGTTTTTTTTAATCACAATATAGCACAAGGACAATTCAGTCACTGTCCTTCCAGGTCCCTGGAAACAAGGACTTGCAGAGTGAAATAAACTGACACTCTCCCTACCTACAGTTTTCTGTCCCTAGAATAAATGTTTTTTTTAATCACAATATAGCACAAGGACAATTCAGTCACTGTCCTTCCAGGTCCCTGGAAACAAGGACTTGCAGAGTGAAATAAACTGACACTCTCCCTACCTACAGTTTTCTGTCCCTAGAATAAATGTTTTTTTTAAGCACAATATAGCACAAGGACAATTCACTCACTGTCCTTACAGGTCCCTGGAAACAAGGACTTGCAGAGTGAAAGAAAAAAAACACTCTCCCTACCTACAGTTTTCTGTCCCTAGAAAAAATGTTTTTTTTAATCACAATATAACACAAGCACAATTCACTCACTGTCCTTCCAGGTCCCTGGAAACAAGGACTTGCAGAGTGAAATAAACTGACACTCTCCCTACCTACAGTTTTCTGTCCCTAGAATAAATGTTTTTTTTAAGCACAATATAGCACAAGGACAATTCACTCACTGTCCTTACAGGTCCCTGGAAACAAGGACTTGCAGAGTGAAAGAAAAAAAACACTCTCCCTACCTACAGTTTTCTGTCCCTAGAAAAAATGTTTTTTTTTAATCACAATATAACACAAGGACAATTCACTCACTGTCCTTCCAGGTCCCTGGAAACAAGGACTTGCAGAGTGAAATAAACTGACACTCTCCCTACCTACAGTTTTCTGTCCCTAGAATAAATGTTTTTTTTAATCACAATATAGCACAAGGACAATTCAGTCACTGTCCTTCCAGGTCCCTGGAAACAAGGACTTGCAGAGTGAAATAAACTGACACTCTCCCTACCTACAGTTTTCTGTCCCTAGAATAAATGTTTTTTTTAATCACAATATAGCACAAGGACAATTCAGTCACTGTCCTTCCAGGTCCCTGGAAACAAGGACTTGCAGAGTGAAATAAACTGACACTCTCCCTACCTACAGTTTTCTGTCCCTAGAATAAATGTTTTTTTTAATCACAATATAGCACAAGGACAATTCAGTCACTGTCCTTCCAGGTCCCTGGAAACAAGGACTTGCAGAGTGAAATAAACTGACACTCTCCCTACCTACAGTTTTCTGTCCCTAGAATAAATGTTTTTTTTAAGCACAATATAGCACAAGGACAATTCACTCACTGTCCTTACAGGTCCCTGGAAACAAGGACTTGCAGAGTGAAAGAAAAAAAACACTCTCCCTACCTACAGTTTTCTGTCCCTAGAAAAAATGTTTTTTTTAATCACAATATAACACAAGGACAATTCACTCACTGTCCTTCCAGGTCCCTGGAAACAAGGACTTGCAGAGTGAAATAAACTGACACTCTCCCTACCTACAGTTTTCTGTCCCTAGAATAAATGTTTTTTTTAATCACAATATAGCACAAGGACAATTCAGTCACTGTCCTTCCAGGTCCCTGGAAACAAGGACTTGCAGAGTGAAATAAACTGACACTCTCCCTACCTACAGTTTTCTGTCCCTAGAATAAATGTTTTTTTTTAATCACAATATAGCACAAGGACAATTCAGTCACTGTCCTTCCAGGTCCCTGGAAACAAGGACTTGCAGAGTGAAATAAACTGACACTCTCCCTACCTACAGTTTTCTGTCCCTAGAATAAATGTTTTTTTTAATCACAATATAGCACAAGGACAATTCAGTCACTGTCCTTCCAGGTCCCTGGAAACAAGGACTTGCAGAGTGAAATAAACTGACACTCTCCCTACCTACAGTTTTCTGTCCCTAGAATAAATGTTTTTTTTAAGCACAATATAGCACAAGGACAATTCACTCACTGTCCTTCCAGGTCCCTGGAAACAAGGACTTGCAGAGTGAAAGAAACTGACACTCTCCCTACCTACAGTTTTCTGTCCCTAGAATAAATGTTTTTTTAAGCACAATATAGCACAAGGACAATTCACTCACTGTCCTTCCAGGTCCCTGGAAACAAGGACTTGCAGAGTGAAAGAAACTGACACTGTCCCTACCTACAGTTTTCTGTCCCTAGAATAAATGTTTTTTTTAAGCACACTATAGCACAAGCACAAAACACACTGACACTCTCCCTACCTATCCTTCTCTTTCCCTAAACTAAAGGAATCCAGGTTAAGCAAGAAAGAAATAACAGTCACTGTCCCTGCCTATGCTGCTCTATCCCTGCTCCGGAACACACTACACTAGGCCGCCGTGCTGGCGGCCTTTTATAGTGTGGGGCGTGTACTAAACACCCTCAGCAATAATTGGCCACAGGCATCCTGCCTGTGGCCAATCATTGCTCTCCTCGCTGCCGGCGCTGTGATTGGCCAAGCATGCGGGGTCACAGTGCATGCTTGGCCAATCACAGCGCCTGGATGACACTGCGATGGCGTAGTGCATTGTGGGCCGTTCGCGTCACTCGAATTTGGCGCGAACGGCCCAAATCGTTCGATCTTCGTCGAACGATCGAACAGCCGATGTTCGAGTCGAACGTATGTTCGACTCGAACACGAAGCTCATCCCTATTCCTGATGTCTCTACCATAGCATCTTCGTCTTTCAAAAAAAACTGGAATCTGGTTGCTGACCTGGTGCTCCAGTTTTTGTACATCCCTTTGTAAGTTCTTTTAATATTTTCATGCCATCTCACACAAATTTGGAGCTGTATAAATTAAAATACCTAACCACATAACCACAAATAGCAATCGCTTGCATGTTACTAGGAGATTCAAGTCCTGCATGTCAATATCAGAAACCCCAAGAGGTATTAAGTAAAAGAACTTAATCATTTCATTATGTACTCAGTTCCATATGCCTCTCGTGACTACTCTTAGTGAAGTGTCACTGCTATATCCCCTGTCTTCCAGTAATTATCGGTAAGATTGATTATCAAACTTTGCAAACTATAGGATTTCAAGTTCAGCTTTGCGCCACATAGTCTTAGACTTTTCAAAGTAAATCAGGCAAATAAAGAGAAATCCGTATAAAATGAAAGCAAGCCCTCCCTAACAGTAGAAATGGGGGGGAATAATAGATAGCACACAGTGTTTAAATAATTGTTTATGATGCAAATATGTTTAAAAGAACAGCGCTGCTTCCCCTGGGAAAAGGAGCTTAAAATTGAAGTCTAATGATAACAAATGATTGTTAATGAGTTGTCTAAACATAATAGATGGTAAGAATTAAAAGCCCAGAATATGCAGTGTTTCATTAAGACACAATAATGAAACAACACGGGGTTCATAACGGGGAATAAACAGACCCCCCTGCTGAGAAAAGGAGAATATAGGGAATTTTGGAGCAATATCAATTCATTAGTGTTAGTTCAATATTAAATTTCACTTATCTGTGAAATGGGCACTAAACTAGCTAGTACAATACCTACTGGCCATATATACATGTTTGAATCCTTGGAGTACTCCTGTTTGTTTAATTCTAACCAAGACTGCAAAGCTGAACATAGGGAAAGAGCCACTTTAAAAAATGACTACTGAAAACATTTAAAAAATAATGATTTTTTTATCGGTTGGCTTTGCTTTAGTTTAGGAGTGGAATCCAATGTTGCCTAAGCAGTGAATTTGTGAGAGTGCGCAAATCTATTTAAAGGGAAACTAAAACCAACTGGATAATTTTTAAATAATTGTATGCAATTGTTTTTAAATTAATTAACTACTTTTCTAAAGGTTCATCTGTTTTAAAACTGATGTGTTATATCCTTTTTATTATTTAAAAAATATATATTTTACTGTTGAACATTTAATACAAGTGTGTGTCGGGGGGAAGGGGGGGGGTGCACAGCATAAGCTGTTTATCTAGAGACTCTCTCTTGCTATGTAATGTAAATGTATAATGCAAAGATTAAAGTATATGTATGTAAACCCAATCGCTCGTAATAGGCTATACCACATTAATGTAATTTAAGTTAAAGCATAAATAAACCCAAAAACAAAAATTTAATATATTGTAGCTTAACAATCACTGGGTGGTGTGGCTGCTTTAGTTTTCTTTTTGTCAAGTGGTAATTCCTTTATTTTCATTTGGTGATTGGCCAGTACAGTGGTGTAGTGGTTAGCACTCTCACCTAGCAGCTAATAGGGTCGCTGGTTCAAATGCCGACCACGACAACATCTGCCTGGAGTTTGCATGATCTCCCTGTGCCTATGTGGGTTTCCTCCGGGTACTCTGGTTTCCTCACACACTCCAAAGACATGCTGGTAGGTTAATCGGATCTTGTCTAAAATTGGCCCTAGTACGTGTATGTGTATGTGTTTGTAAGCGTGTTTAGATCCTACAGGGTAAATGACTGCGCTATATCAAGATGCAACTCTCAACTCAGTACTGCTCCTGTCTTAGGGTGGATACATTCACTCCTTAACTGTATCTATGGAGGAGCAAAGTAGCCACCCTTGGAAAGCAGCATTATCAATCAGTGGAGAGGGTAGAGATTGGTGGACTACTAGATTTAGATGAACTTTGCATAAGTGACTAACAATTTAAAGCCAAACTTCAGCTAACACTTATTAATTCACAAAAAGGATATTGGGGAACAGGAGAAAGTGAATAGGGGATTAAGGGGGGATATGATCAACATGTGTAAATACATAGGAGGTCCATATGGTGAACTTGGTGTTGAGTTATTCACTTTAAGGTCATCACAGACTCTTTACGTCTGGAAGAAAAAAGATTTAATCTCCAAATACGGAAAGGTTTCTGCACAGTAAGACCTGTAAAAATGTGGAATAGACTCCCTCAAGAGCTGATTCTGGGCAGCTCAGTAGATTGCATTAAAAAAGGACTGGATCCTTTCCTAAATGTACATAGTATAACTGGATAGTAATATTTATAGGTAAAGTTGATGCAGGGTAAATCCGATTGCCTCTCGGTGGATCAGGAAGGAATTTTTCCTCTGCTGGGGTAAATTGGAGCATGCTTTGCTAGGGTTTTTTGCCTTCCTCTGGATCAACTGTGGGTAAAGGATTGTGTATATAGGATTGTATGATTCTTTTTTTTCCCTTTTATTGGTTGAACTAGATGGACTTGTGTCTTTTTTCAACCAGACTAAATATGTAACTAATCAATTACAGCAATATTTTTTTCCTTTTGGAAAAAAGGTTTTATACAAATTAATAAAAAACTGACCATTGTATGCAGCTCTATCAGTGATAAATGCTTTGTCTCAACCCTTTGTTTGCCACATTTGCTGGACAGCTTGGCTATTAAAAAGGATTTAAACCCTATTTTATTTTTATTTTTAAATGAACCCTGCAAGAGAATGTCATAATGACCTAGTATGCATAGCATACTAGGTCATTATGATCAACTTACCTGAGATCAAAGCCCCCAAAGTTCTACTCTGTGCCTTCCCCGCCACTGTCATGTCTCCGACGATCTTCTTCCTGTTATCGCCGCTCCGGCGCTGTGATTGGCCCAGAGTGGCGATGACGTCACACGCATGCGCGCTCGGGCCGGCAAGATCCATTCAGAAAATCGGCAACGATGCGGGCCCGCTAGTGCGCATGCGTGTGACGTCATCAGTGCTGTGCTTTACAGCAAATATCTCCTTAACCGTGTAGTCCTAGAAAAACAAACAAAATAGGAGTTCTTTGGGCAAAACAGTCCTTTATATAAACCTCTGACTGTGGGTGAAATCTTATTAAAGGTGAAGAATAACTTCTTAGGCATGAGGCCTATAGGATGTTTACTAGAGGTGAGGGGACCTTCATGGCAGAATTACCAGCTATGGTTTTAATTAAAAAAATTAAAGTGTAATTTTGCCAGGAATAAAAAAATACCCGTCACCTGATTGGCTGAAGGCACAGGCGCCCTAAATTTAATGGAACAGAAGAAGACATACACGGGAGGACAGAGAACCATGGAGGACACAGGAGCTCACTGCTGTCATCCGATGCCTGACCCGCCACCAGGATGGGGTAAGTGTGTGTTGGTCAATTGGCGAGGGGGGGTCACAGAGGCTGCATATGATGGGCACAGAGGCTACATATAATTGGCACAGGCTGCATATGATAGGCACAGGCTGCATATGATGGGCACAGAGGCTACATATGATGGGCACAGAGGCTGCATATGATGGGCACAGGCTGCATATTATGGGCACAGAGGCTGCATATGATGGGCACAGAGGCTGAATGTGATGGGCACAGAGGCTGTATGATGGGCACAGAGGCTGTAAATGATGGACACAGAGGCTGCATATGATGGGCACAGAGGCTACATATGATGGGCACAGGTTGCATATTATGGGCACAGAGGCTGCATATGATGGGCACAGAGGCTGAATGTGATGGGCACAGAGGCTGTATGATGGGCACAGAGGCTGTAAATGATGGTCACAGAGGCTGCATATGATGGGCACAGGCTGCATATGATGGGCACAGTGGCTGCATTTGATGGGCACAGTGGCTGCATTTTATGGGGCACAGTGGCTGCATTTTATGTGGCACAGTGGCTGTATTTTATAGGCACAGTGGCAATTGATTGTTTTTTTGGTCAGTATTTTTCTGATCTTTTCAGTTTGTTTGCACCAACCCCCCCCCCCCCCCTCAGAGATTTTGGTGGGGTTGATTTACTAAAACTGGTAAATGCTAAATCTGGTGCAGCTGTGCATGGTAGCCAATCAACTTCTAACTTCAGCTTGTTCAATTAAGCTTTGACAATAAAACCTGAAAGCTGATTGGCTACCATGCAGAGCTGCACAGGATTTTGTACTCTCCAGTTTTAGTAAATCAACCCCTGTGCTATATGTTGCATACTTGTATAGTTATACTAACAGTATTGCCATAATAATAGATAGATGTTTTGTATCGCCACGCTCAAAGACACAAGCATACTTTTGATTTTACATTTAAGCAAAACTCTAACCTTAGAACATTCATGGGCTCAGGCAACTACCAAGTCATGAAATATTCAAGATGAAAAGGAATTTCCTAGAAAATACAGGAGCAGAAAAAGAAAATTATCTTTAATTTGTAAATTAATTTCTGTCCACATTTAGATTCCTTTCTCACTTTTTCAATCTCTTTTCCTTCTTCACATTCCTTCTCCCTTCCTGTCTCTCTTGCTAACTGCACATCAGATTATTATTTTTTTCAAACCATCAGAACTATTCCAATAAACTGGTAATTGAGACTATTTTTGCTGATGTTAACTGAATCTTTGGATTATCAGGTGCCACGTCAATTCTGCTATAAAATCATAAATAACATCCAAGGTTTTATTTGGCCTGGGGTATAAGACTTGATATGATATACTAGAACTTAGATCTACAACACAAGTTCTTACATCATCACTGCAGTATGAGAATTGTAAAAAAAAAAAAGGGTTATTTATCTTTTAGCAGCTCCAATGGCTAAAAAATAAAATAATATCTATGCAACATTTTGCTGTTTGGATTCCGTTAATGGACTTCTACCCTATAAAACCTAGAATGTGCTGATGTGGAGAAAACAGCTGACGTTGATGAATCTCATCGTATTTTTTTTTTTTAGGCTCCTGGACAAGAGATGGAAAGAGAGACAAAAGGGAAGCAGACATTAACTCCTTTGTCATTATTTCCTGTATTTTAGTAGTCCAGGAGGTTTGCACATGGGACCGGCAAGCAGCAGTCTGTCTCATGTTGTCAGCTGTCACATGAGAGTCTGATTCTGAGGATGTAACTGAGTGATGATATAGTGACAGGCTTAGCGCTGTTACACCAACGCCTACAGCATGCCCATGTTAGCATTGCCAAACAGAGAAAGGGGATAGCTATTAATCAAAGACATTTCACCATGATGGATGTATCACACGCATTCACAAAAAAATTTAATCAGAGGGTCGGTGTCATCAAAAGCACAATTATAGGCAATGCACCAAATACTAGACCTTCATTAATGATGAATATTCATTCATATAAAGCAGCGACGATTCTACATAGAGTTTTCCAAAAACCTACATCATTTTTAAGTCAATACACTTTGGAACAATAGGCCACACTTTTATACAGTTGCAAAAAAAGTATGTGAACCCTTTTGGAATGATATGGATTTCTGCACAAATTGGTCATAAAATGTGATCTGATCTTCATCTAAGTCACAATAATAGACAATCACATTCTGCTTAAACTAATAACACAAAAATAATTAAATGTTACCATGTTTTTATTGAACACACCATGTAAACATTCACAGTGCAGGTGGAAAAAGTATGTGAACTCTTGAATTTAATAACTGGTAGAACCTCTTTTGGCAGCAATAACTTCAATCAAATGTTTCCTGTAGTTGCAGATCAGACGTGCACAACAGTCAGGAGTAATTCTTGACCATTCCTCTTTACAGAACTGTTTCAGTTCAGCAATATTCTTGGGATTTCTGGTGTGAATCGCTTTCTTGAGGTCATGCCACAGCATTTCAATCGGGTTGAGGTCAGGACTCTGACTGGGCCACTCCAGAAGGCGTATTTTCTTCTGTTTAAGCCATTTTGTTGTTGATTTACTTCTATGCTTTGGGTCGTTGTCCTGTTGCAACACCCATCTTCTGTTGAGCTTCAGCTGGTGGATAGATGGCCTTCTGCAAAATGTCTTGATAAACTTGGGAATTAATTTTTCCTTCGATGATAGCAATCCGTCCAGGCCCTGATGCAGCAAAGCAGCCCCAAACTATGATGCCCCCACCACCATACTTCACAGTTGGGATGAGGTTTTTATGTTGGTGTGCTGTGCCTATTTTTCTCTACACATAGTTTTGTGTGTTTCTTCCAAACAACTCAACTTTGGTTTCATCTGTCCACAGAATATTTTGCCAGTACTGCTGTGGAACATCCAGGTGCTCTTGTGCAAACTGTAAACGTGTAGCAATGTTTTTTTTTGGACAGCTGTGGCTTCCTCTGTTGTATCCTCCCATGAAATCCATTCTTGTTTAGTGTTTTACGTATCATAGATTCGCTAACAGGGATGTTGGCATATGCCAGAGACTTTTGTAAGTCTTTAGCTGACACTCTAGGATTCTTCTTCACCTCATTGAGCAGTCTGCACTGTGCTCTTGCAGTCATCTTTACAGGACGCCCACTCCCAGGGTGAGTAGCAGCAGTGCTGAACTTTCTCCATTTATAGACAATTTGTCTTACCGTGGACTGATGAACAGCAGGGCTTTTGGAGATACTTTTATAACCCTTTTCAGCTTTATGCAAGTCAACAATTCTTAATTGTAGGTCTTCTGAGAGCTCTTTTGTGCGAGGCATCATTCACATCAGGCAATGCTTCTTGTGAAAAGCAAACCCAGAACTGGTGTGTGTTTTTTATAGGGCAGGGCAGGGCAGCTGTAACCAACACCTCCAATCTCATCTCATTGATTGGAATCCAGTTGGCTGACACCTCACTCCAATTAGCTCTTGGGGATCTCATTAGTCTAGGGATTCACATACTTTTTCCACCTGCACTGTGAATGTTTACATGGTGTGTTCAATAAAAACATGGTAACATTTAATTCTTTGTGTGTTATTAGTTTAAGCAGACTGTGATTGTCTATTGTTGTGACTTAGATGAAGATCAGATCACATTTTAGGACCAATTTGTGCAGAAATCCATATCATTCCAAAAGGGTTCACATACTTTTTTTTTTGCAACTGTAGTTGTAGTGGAAATACTACTTAATATTTTTGTTGTTGGATAGAAATGTTAGGAAATAAAGCCATTTTTTTCCTTACCGTCTTAGTGTTGTGGGTTGACATCATAGAGAAATAGATCTTTAACTGTAAGCAACTGAGAACATCCTGTAGGGCTGAATAGCAAAGGATGGAGCTTTTGGGTGCTGACATAATCATGCATGGCGCTAAAGTATTGGAAGTGCTGTTACTACTTTTGGAAGTGATTTTAATAATACAGCTCTGGATTATCTGTACTATTGAGGTATCTTATTTTGCTGTGGATTGTTTATTGGAGGTTGCAAAGTTCACAGAGGTCTGTATGGGGTTGGTACCATACTCAGGAATATTGGCCTCTAGGCTCTAATGTCCATCCATCTGATCAGAGTTTGCTTTGTATTTAGTGGTGGTGGATGATCTGGCACCTATGGAAGTCTCCCTTTTGATGCTGGATGTTGGAATTCACAGCAAGATAATCAATTCATAAACATGGGATGTTATATTTTGCTTAAAACTCAGTGGTGGAAGAGTTGTTGGTATTTGTGTTTTTTTTTTTCACAGAGTCTCATTGCATGTGTATAACATACACTATGTATTAAAAGTGGTTCTAAAGGCAGGAGTTTTGTTTGTCTTAATGCATTCTATGCATTAAGATAAAAAACCTTCTGTGGGCAACACCCCCTCAGCCGCCTAAATACTTACCCGAGCCCCATCTTGATCTAGCGATGTTGCTCGAGAGCCTCGGCTATCCGGGACTCTCCGTCCTGATTGGCGGAGACACAGCCAATGGCGCCCACTGCTGTCAATCAAAGTCAGTGAACCAATGAGTAGAGAGGGGGCGGGGCCAAGCTGTGGCTCCGTGTCTGAATGGACACACAGAGCAGTGGCTCAGGTGCCCCCATAGCAAACTGTTTGCTGTAGGGGCACTTGACAGGAGGGAGGGGCCAGGTGCACCGGCGAGGGACCCGACAAGAGGAGGATCTAGGCTGCTCTGCAAAAATTTCCATGCAAAACAATGTACCGCTTTGAGCATTAAAAATCTGACAAAATCATACTGCCAGGGATGTTAATACATGTATATTTGTGGATAAAGTTTTTGGCAGTGGGAGCAAGTGCAGTCGCTGTAGATCTGAGGGGGACATGCAAGGAAAATAAAAAACAGCATTTTTGCTTGTACATGATTGGATGATAAAATCAGCAGAGCTTCCCCTCGTTTCAGATCTTCCCCTCAGATCTAAAGCGAGTGCACTTCCAAGTGCACTTTCAAGTGCAATTGCAGTGCACTTGTAGTGCAAAGTGGATTTGCCTTAGCAAATCAACCCCATAGTGTTAGTAGCAGTTTTGGGATATGAAAGGAGAGGCATCTAATAGCTTGAAGTGCCAGTCTTCAGGAGAAGATGCGGTAGGGGTGTCTATAAACATGTTAAAAAAGGGGGGTATTACACAGGGTAATGTATACAAAGAAAGATATAAGAATAGATCCCCCACCGATACTTACAAGCCAACCATGAGTCTAGGCATAGGCATGGAAAGGCGAGGGCCAGTTGGGCAGATCATCAGCTCCTGATCCCCAAGACACCGATGGAATTGGCCAACGCGGAAGGCAGTCCCCGGGGACAAATCTCCCATAGATAATTAAGGGTGGTGTGAGCCATATAAAGAAAGCCTGGGGATGGAGGCACATGTAATTGGCCTCTTATAAAGTCCCAAACCTTTTTCCTTCTTTCAGATCTAGACAACTGTCACCTGGAATTTCTAAAGCACGTTTTCAGTATCCATAGGTCTAAATATTAGTGTTATTCTGATAATAGTAGACTGAAAATATAGACTTTCTCAGCCCACATTCAATGGCTTGTAGCTGATTAAAGTTACTTTAGGTATATGTAAACCCTATAACTAAAATCTCAAGTGTGACATGCTAATATAATTGTAAATTTCAATATTTGAAATCTGAAGCCTTCATTGACATAACACCTGGTGATCCTGACATAAACATTCATGTTAAAGCACTTTCTTATAAGGTGACAACCCTCTGTCTCTGTCTCCCAACTGCGTTAACACTTGGGCTTCTAATGGAGACTACAAGTGGTCCTTTTAACACACATGATGCAGGCAGAGTACACTGTTGCCATCATCTGTAAACCCACTCTAATGCCACGTACACACGGTCGGAATTGCCAACGGGAATACGTTCGTCGGAAATTCAGATGGAAAAATAGAGAACCTGCTCTCTACCTAAGTCCATCGGAATTTCCGACAGAAAAAATCAGATGGAGCATACACACGGTCGGAATATCCGACCAAAAGCTCCCATCTGACTTTTTCTGTCGGAAATTGCGACCGTGTGTACGCAGCATAAGAAATGCCATGCAACCATCTGGAGTGCTGGACCCCATACATATAGACAGCAAACAATGCCTTGGAAAAGTATTCATACGTAAATAAATTGTATTGGGATTTTATGTGATAGACCAGCACAAAGTGGCACATAATTGTGAAGTGGAAGGAAAATGATAAATGGTTTTCAAACTTTTTTACAAATAAATATCTGAAAAGTGTGGTGTGCATTTGTATTCAGCCCCCTTTACTCTGATACCCCTAATTTAAATTTAGTGGAACCAATTGCCTTCAGAAGTCACCTAATTAGTAAATAGAGTCCACCCGTGTGTAATTTAATCTCAGTATAATTACAGCTGTTCTATGAAGCCCTCAGAGGTTTGTTAGAGAACCTTAGTGAACAAACATCATCATGAAGGCCAAGGAACACACCAGACAGGTCAGGGATAAAGTTGTGGAGAAGTTTAAAGCAGGGTTAGGTTATAAAAAAATATCACAAGCTTTGAACATCTCACAGAGCACTGTTCAATCCATCACCTGAAAATAGAAAGAGTATGGCATAACTGCAATCCTACCAAGACATGGCCGCCCATCTATACTGACAGGCTGGGTAAGGAAAGCATTATTCAGAGAAGCAGCCAAGAGGCCCATGGTAACCTCTGGAGGAGCTGCAGAGATCCACAGCTCAGGTGAGAGAATCTGTCCACAGGACAACTATTAGTCATGCACACATATCTGGCCTTTATGGAGGAGTGGCAAGAACAAAGCCATTGTTGAAAAAAAGCCATAAGAAGTCCCGTTTGCAGTTTGCGAGAAACCATGTGGGGGACACAGCAAACATGTGGAAGAAGGTGCTCTGGTAAGGTGAGACCAAAATTTAACTTTTTGGCCTAAATGCAAAATGCTATTTGTGACAGGAAACTCACACTGCACATCACCCTGAACACACCATCCCCACCGTGAAACATGGGGGTAGCAGCATCAGGGTGTGGGGATGCTTTTCTTCAGCAGGGAAAGGGAAGCTGGTCAGAATGGATGGGAAGATGGATGGAGCGAAATACAGGGAAATCTTAGAAGAAAACCTGTTAGAGTCTGCAAAAGACTTGGGACTGGGGCGGAGGTTCACCTTTCAGCAGGACAAAGACCCTAAACATACAGCCAGAGCTACAATGGAATGGTTTTGATCAAAGCATATTCAAGTGTTATGCCTTGTACACACCATCGTTTTTCCTGACGTGCAAAAAGCCGTTGTTTTTCCCAACGTGATTCCTCTCCAGCCTGACTTGCATACACAAGTTCATGCAAAAAACTGCCCGACCAAAGCGCGGTGACGTACAACACGTACGACGGGACTATAAAGGGGAAGTTCCTTTAAAATGGCGCCATCCTTTGGGCTGCTTTTGCTGATCCTCGTGTTAGTAAAAGTTCGGTGAGAGACAATTCGCGCTTTTCAGCCTCGTGCTTTTCAGTCCGTTACAGCGTGACGAATGTGCTATATCCATTCTAAACGCTAGTTTTACCAGAACGAGCGCTCCCGTCTCATACTTGATTCTGAGCATGTGCGTTTTTTTTTCCCCTCGGAAAAGCATACACACGACCGTTTTTCGCGCAGAGAAAAAGACTGACGGGAAACACGACGAGAAAAAAGAGAGCTGGTTTTAATTTTTTTGCGTCGAGAAAACTGCTAGGGAGCATACACACGACCAATATAAAAAATGGCAGTTTTCTCGTCGTGAAAAACGGTCGTGTGTACAAGGCATTAGAATGGCCCAGTCAAAGTCCAGATCTAAATCCAATTGAGAATCTGTGGCAAGACTTTAAAAATTGCTTTTCACAGATGCTCTCCATCCAATCTGACAGAGCTTGAGCAATTTTGCTAAAAAACATTTCACTTTCTGGATGTGCAAAGCTGGTAGAGACATCCCCAAAAAGACTTTCAGCTGTAATTGCAGCGAAAGGTGGTTCTACAAAGTATTGGCTCGGGGATGAATACAAATGCACGCCACACTTTTCAGATATTTATTTGTAAAAAATTTTGAAAACCATTTATAATTTTCCTTCAACTTCACAATTATGTGCTACCTTGTGTTGGTCTATCACATAAAAGCCCAATAAAATACATTTACAATTTTGGTTATAACTAGACAAAATGGGGTATGAATACTTTTTCAAGGCACGGTAGCTCCCAACTGTTCTGTGATTTCAAGGGACTGTCCCTGATTCGGAACAAAGTCCCTCTTTCCTCCTCATTTGTCCCTTATTTTGGTCTGATCTATATAGCTGTATATAAAATGCACTTTTTATCTTTCAAAAAGTGTTCCCCAGTGCTAAACCTTTCATCCACATTCTAAATTGCTGCATTTGTAAATTTCAAAAGCCAGTAGAAAGGAATAGTGGTGGTAAAAAAAATCACTTGTGGATTTCATTTATCATTTTTTTGTACAATTCTCCTTTAAGGGGGGTGTCCTATGCCTGCATTATTTTGCTAATAGGTGTACCTTGTTCCCAACTCAAAAAAGTTGGGAGGTATGAGACAGGATTTGCTTGCAAATAGGTTGCAGGAGACCAGCAACATCAAGTTGCATTGCTTTTGCAAACTATATCATTATTGCATCTATTTAAATACATTATTATTATTATTATTATTATACAGGATTTGTATGGCGCCAACAGTTTACACAGCACTTTACAATATAAAAGGGAGACAATACAGTTACAATAAAATAAAATACAAGAGGATTAAGAGGGCCCTGATCAGAAGATCTTACAATCTAGCATAGGTGTGCTGTTGCATTTGGGTGTGCACCTGAAAGCTCAAAACACGGTACCGATCTCTCACTGTGTTCATTCAGAAAGGGATGGGGTCGGGAAATGACCGGGAAATTACATTACCCCTTCCCCCACTCATCCTGAAATATCATCTATGTGTGCCCACTGCAGTAGCCAATGGGAGAGGAGGGAAGCCAGCCATGCTGTGGGAGGGGACACCGGGCAGCAGGGGGAATTTGCACTGCAGGGAGTTATTAGGGTGTGCCTGGGCACACCTGGCACACCCTGCGCGCACGCCTATGCAATCTAGTAGGGTGGGGCAGGTGGTACAAAAGGTTTCAACTGTGGGGAAAGAGCTGATGGAAGTGGTAAAAGATTTGTTGGAGACGTGATATGCTTCCCTTAAGAGATGAGTTTTCAGGGATCGCCCCAAAGGCAGCTAGATTAGGAGATAGGAGGAGGAGACAAGGGAGCTCGAGAGTAGGAGGTCTTGAGAGGAGCAGAGAGGAAGGTTTTGGTGATATTTGGAGACAAGATTGGTGATGTAGCTCGGGCCAGAGTTGTGAATGGCTTTGTATGCTGCGGTTAGTATTTTAAATTTAATTCGCTGGGCAATCGGGAGCCAGTGGAGGGATTGGCGAAGAGGGGTGGCAGACACTGAGCGATTGGAAAGGCGGATAAGTCTGGCAGCAGCATTTATGATAGACTGAAGAGGTGATAGGCTATGGAGAGGTGGGCCAATGAGAAGAGAGTTGCAATAATCACGGTGAGAGATAACAAGGGAGTGAATGAGTAGCTTGGTGGTTTCATTTGTTAAAAAGGGGAAAATCTTAGAGATGTCACCAAGGTGAAATGTACAAGCTTTTGACAAACGATTGGATTTGGGGATGAATACATAATTGTCTGTGCATGTATAAGGTGTCTGTTTATCATTCTGCTGTAAAATACCGCTATTCAGTTCTCAGGCATTCTCAGATGAGATCGCTCTCCTCTGAGTGACTGTTTATCAAGCTTTGTAGATCACTTCTCATGTGGAGTTGTGAAGCGATCTACAAACACCAGGAACTCCTGAGAACAGCTCCTCTCACTGTAATCTCGTGCGATGTAGCGTGATTACAGTAATAGGAAGTAAAAATGTGAAATTTGAACACGAATCACCACACATTACACACCTCATATTAATAAAATAATAAAGTTACATTCCCCCTACACAACATTTACCTAATTATTCAAAAACATTGTTTTTATCAATATTTAAAGATCATATATGTGCCTATTTAAATGTGAATGGTGTACAGTAAATGAATGGAATCCACATATGTAATGCAGCTATACACCAATCATATAAATGAAAAATACATTTATAATCATTAAAAAATATTTGTAATAAAGTATACAAATATAAACCCCATATAACTGTAATAGAACAGTCCATGGGTAAAACATTATTTTAGGGTTTACAATTTTTTTTACTAATAAATCAAAAATTATATAAAAATGACTTTAATAATAGCATTTTAATGCAGGTAGAATTATATATTTATATATACCGTATATATATATATATATATATATATATATAGCTATATATATTTATAGCTATATACAGTATATATATATGTACTGTATATCTATATATATTTATATATATATGTATAATAACAGTGATTTCAGCTGCCATCATCACAGTATAACCACTTGCAGTACAGCGACTTACTGCTATGTCACTGGTCATCAAGTGGATATATTATTTAGATGTGTATGTGCATATATATACATATATATATATATACAGTATCTCACAAAAGTGAGTACACCCCTAACATTTTTGTATTATATCTTTTCATGTGACAACACAGAAGAAATTACACTTTTCTATAATGTAAAGCAGTGAGTGTACAGCTTGTATAACAGTGTAAATTTGCTGTCCCCTCAAAATAACTCAACACACAGCCATTATTGTCTAATCCACTGGCAACAAAAGTGAGTACACTCCTAAGTGAAAATGTCCAAATTGGACCCAAAGTGTCAATATTTTGTGTGGCCACCATTATTTTCCAGCACTGCCTTAACCCTCTTGGGCATAGAGTTCCCCAGAGCTTCACAGGTTGCCACTGGAGTCCTCTTCCACTCCTCCATGATGACATCACGAAGGTGGTGGATGTTAGAGACCTTGCACTCCTCCGCCTTCCGTTTGAGAATGCTCCACAGATGCTCGATAGGGTTTAGGTCTGGAGCCAGTCCATCACCTTTACCCTTGGCTTCTTTAGCAAGGCATTGGTTGTATTGGAGGTGTGTTTGGGGTCGTTATCATGTTGGAATACTGCCCTGTGGTCCAGTCTGCTTCAGTATGTCACAGTACATGTTGACATTCATTGTTCCTCAATGAACTGGCCCCAGACCATCAATGAACTGGCCCCAGACCATGACACTGCCATCACCATAATTGACTGTAGGCAAGACACACTTGTCTTTGTACTCCTCACCTGGTTGCCGCCACACACGCTTGACACCATCTGAACCAAATAAGTTTATCTTGGTCTCATCAGACCACAGGACATGGTTCCAGTAATCCATGTCCTTAGTCTGCTTGTCTTCAGCAAACTGTTTGCGGGCTTTCTTGTGCATCATCTCTAAAAGCCATGCAGACCAATTTGATGCAGTGTGCAGCGTATGGTCTGAGCACTGACAGACTGACCCCCCACCCCTTCAACCTTTGCAGCAATGCTGGAAGCACTCATACATCTTTTTCCCAAACACAACCTCTGGATATGACCTGTCCTGTTAAACTGCTGTATGGTCTTGGCCACCGTGCTGCAGCTGAGTTTAAGGGCCTTGGCAATCTTCTTATAGCCTAGGCCATCTTCAGAGAGTTCGTTGCCATGAGGTGCCATGTTGAACTTCTGGTGACCAGTATGAGAGAGTGAGAGCAATAACAACAAATTTAACACACCTTCTCCCTATTCACACCTTAGACCTTGTAACACTAAAAATGACATGACATCGGGGAGGGAAAATGGCTAATTGGGCCCAATTTGTAAATTTTCACGTAGGGGTGTATTCACTTTTGTTGCCAGCGGTTTAGACATTAATGGCTGTGTTGAGTTATTTTGAGGGGACAGACAATTTACACTGTCATACAAGCTGTACACTCAGTACTTTACATTGTAGAAAAGTGTCATTTCTTCTGTGTTGTCACATGAAAAGATATAATAAAAAATTTACAAAAATGTGAGGGGTGTACTCACTTTTGTGAGATACTGTATATAGATAGAGAGAGAGAGAGAGAAAGAGGCTGGCATCACAGATATTGCATGTGACGCATTGCTGTGCATATCACATGCAATGTTTGTGCGATGCAAATTGAAATCATATTGCATTTGCACCAAAATGGTACAGGACCCTTTATTTGGTCCGCACTGAAATCGGATCGCATGGGTGTTCACACCCATACGATCCGATTGCTGCACCATTTCATAGTTCACACTGCAATCTGTGAAATTATCTGGGGGTGTCATTAACTTTACATTGACACCCGCAGTGGTGCGCAGATGTCAATGCAGGTGCGATGTGGAAACCCGCACAGGAATCACGCTGGTTCCCACATCGCACAAGCGTGAACCCAGCCAGATACGTGAACATCTAAAAAATATATATATATATGTGTGTATGTATGTATATATATATATATATATATAGATAGATATAGATATATAGATATATATAGAGAGAGAGATATATAGATGTATATAGATATATATCTATATATATCTATATACTGGGTATATAGATATATAGATATATATAGATATACATCTATATACAGATATACAGTGGGTACGGAAAGTATTCAGACCCACTTAAATTTTTCACTCTTTGTTATATTGCAGCCATTTGCTAAAATCATTTAAGTTTATTTTTTCCTCATTAATGTACACACATCACCCCGTATTGACAGAAAAACACAGAATTGTTGAAATTTTTGCAGATTTATTAAAAAAGAAAAACTGAAATATCACATGGTCCTAAGTATTCAGACCCTTTGCTCAGTATTTAGTAGAAGCACCCTTTTGATCTAATACAGCCATGAGTCTTCTGACATTCCTCCTTGCAGATCCTCTCCAGTTCTGTCAGGTTGGATGGTAAACGTTGGTGGACAGCAATTTTTAGGTCTCTCCAGAGATGCTCAATTGGGTTTAAGTCAGGGCTCTGGCTGGGCCATTCAAGAACAGTCACGGAGTTGTTGTGAAGCCACTCCTTCGTTGTTTTAGCTGTGTGCTTAGGGTCATTGTCTTGTTGGAAGGTAAACCTTCGGCCCAGTCTGAGGTCCTGAGCACTCTGGAGAAGGTTTTCATCCAGGATATCCCTGTACTTGGACGCATTTATCTTTCCTCAATTACAACCAGTCGTCCTGTCCCTGCAGCTGAAAAACACCCCCACAGCATGATGCTACCACCACCATGCTTCACTGTTGGGACAGTGTTGGACAGGTGATGAGCATTGCCTGGTTTTCACCACACATACCGCTTAGAATTAAGGCCAAAAAGTTCTATCTTGGTCTCATCAGACCAGAGAATCTTATTTCTCACCATCTTGGAGTCCTTCAGGTGTTTTTTAGAAAACTCCATGCGTGCTTTCATGTGTCTTGCACTGAGGAGAGGCTTTCGTCGGGCCACTCTGCCATAAAGACTGGTGGAGGGCTGCAGTGATGGTTGACTTTCTACAACTTTCTCCCATCTCCCGACTGCATTTCTGAAGCTCAGCCACAGTGATCTTTGGGTTTTTCTTTACCTCTCTCACCAAGACTCTTCTGCCCCTGTAGGTGTACTGCTAGCAGAGTGCCCGCAAGTACTTGGCTGTGACACACCTAATTCTACACCTTCATTCCTCTCAGTGCAGGTTTCAGAGAGGACTGAAGGTATAGTGGGGTTGGAGATCTCAGCTGATGAGAAGCAAGGAGAGGTCCGCTTTGTTCTTTGGTGTGGGTCTTTAAGGTATGCTTGCCAACGAGCTGCATGGCAGGTCAACATATGTCTGGTCAAGAATGTGGTGCCCAAGCGGCTGATGTTTTGGCCACGCGAGATACGCTTGAGACATATGTTGCAAATAGCAGCGGTGCGATCTGATGCACTCGACTCAAAAAAGGCACACACCAAAGAACTTTTGGAATAACGAGCAGAGGCAGAGCCCTGCACAGGCGGAGCTCTGCGGTGTGATTCAGTAGGTGTGCTGCGCTTACGCTGGCCCCCGGAGGGCATCCTGTCTCGTTGGAGATGTGCCTCCTCCTCATCCTCCTCCTCCTCCTCTCTCCTATCAGGCACTCACGTGGAGTCAGTGACCTCATCATCCCCTCCCTCCTCATCACTAGAGCCAATCTGGCAGTATGCTGCAGCTGCTGGAACATGACTGCCAGATTCCTGTCCTTCTTGAGCATCCCCTCTCTCTGCGCTCACGCTACTGCCTTCCTCTAGCTGGGTATCATCATCAGACCCTTCGAAACGCTGGGCATCCTCCTGGAGCATGTACCCAACACTGTGCTCAAACAGTTCGGGGGACTCCTCAGGAGGACATGGTGGGTCTAGGGAAGGAGTTACTGATGATGACATTGATACGAGGGAAGAGGATGCTTTGGCAGCTGCTTTGCTAGTACCCTGAGCCTGGGTGAGAGAGGATGAGGAGGGCTTGGTCATCCACTCTACCAAGTCTTCGGCATGATGCGGCTCAACACGTCCAGCTGCCGAAAATAAGGACAAGCGTGTCCCATGGCCACGTGCTGATGACGATGCACCGCGTCCACGACCTGCACTGTTGTCTCTAGACACAGAGCCTGCTTGCCCTCTTTTATTGGCTCCTGACTGTCTGCCTCTTCTTGTTGGCCTTCCAGACATAGTAATGGACTGCAGGGAGATGGGAAAACCAGGAATTGGAGTAGTGTATATTGTGCTGGAGGCACACAACACCCTTTAACTCCTGCAGATGCCTTTATTAGAGAACACCAGCAATAAAGGGTAGATACAGGTGTATACTGTGCTGTGCTGGAGGGACACAACACCCACTAACTCCTGCAGCTGCATTTTTCTTTCTCGTACATCACGGGACACAGAGCGGCATAGTCATTACTATGTGGGTTATATAGATTCCTTCAGGTGCTGGCACTGGCAACTTCCAAAACCGGAAGTACCCTCCCCTATATAAGCCCCTCCCATCCGGGAGTACCTCAGTTTTTTTGCCAGTGTCTAAGGTGTTGGCCAAGAAGTAACATGTGTTTTTCACTGAGCTTGCGTACAGGTTCTTTTGGGCCTCAGTAAGCTATTCCGGATCCGACCAAAAAAGCTTCATAGCTAAACGGTCGGTACCCGGGCCTTGCAAGAGAAGAGCAAGGTTTTGCCTGTAATGCCTCTCTTAGGAGGGCTGGACCCTGGGATCCAGAGCTCTGGTCATACCCACGACCAAGATGTTTTCTGTGCAGGGTGCTATACAGGTCCAGGGGAGTGGAATCCTTGGGAACCCGGTCCCTGAAGGTTTAATTACAATGCCTGCCGTGATAGGTGAAGTTTGGGCTTCTGTGGACCAAACAGAGTCCTGCGGCGAGGAAAAGGTAAGTGGGGGCCCTCAGGAACTTGGTTCTATTGGGGGACCCCCAAGCCTATTTTGTCTTTCTGCCTGTTACCTAAGGTATTCCCGCTAATATTCTGTGCATGCCTGTTACTACTGAAAAAATGTAAAAATTTTAATAGTAGGCAAGAAAAAAAAAAAAAAAATGTAAGACCGCGGTACCTGTGTTAAACACTAGAGGCCGCTATGGTTCTTTTTCTTGTAAATGTGGATTTTTTTCTTCCGAAGTCAAATCCAGGCAGTTGGTAAGTTCTCTTTGGGAAGCTGTCTCCTCTGCCCTGTTGCTGCGCTCATCCATCCCCGGGCCCTGCGGCAGGGACCCTGGCTCCCATCTAGCTCCTTATTTTTTCAAAAAAGGCGCCGAAGGCGCACGTGCCCGCGCCTCTCTATATAGAGGCGATCTGGAAAAAGGGGCGGAGCGGGTGGATGACGCTCGGTGTGCGCCGCGGCGCTACTGCGCATGTGCGGGCGTCCAGCATGTTTAAAGGCAATCACAGCTGGCTATTGAAGTGCACAGACAGAGCTAGCAACAGTAAAAAGGCACACAGAGGCGGTTGATGCAGGCATCCCCTAGAAAGGCACTTTAGTAGACACCAACTGTTATATAGCAGCAATTGTGCTAGACTATTCTCAGTAAAAGTGGTGTATTACGGCTGGAATACCTCAGCTTTGGGCTTAGGAATATGCCGTCCAGAAGCTCCGGAACTAAATCTTCCAGGAAGCGAAAGGGGTCTCCATCGGGCTCTGAGGATCTTGGGCATGCTTCTGCTGCACCAGTCTCCCCTGAAAATTCAGAGGTTAGTGACCGTAGAGACCCCGCAGGAGTACCTGGTACTGTGGCTGTCCTCAGTTCACCTGCTCCTGTGTATGTAACAGAGGAGGTTTTTTCCTCAGCTCTGGGAGGATTAGAAGAGAGATTGTCAACATTAATCGCTGCCTCCCTGTCACAGGGAAAGCACGCCCGATCTCCGTCTCCTCCTTCAGAGTACCTGTTAGCGGAGCAACAGTCCCATACAGGGATTGACCTGCCTGAAGGGGATCAGGAGGAGGTTGATTCTGTTATAGAGGAATCAACTGTGGAGGAACCTTTCTCAGCATCTCAAGCTGAAAGATTATGGGTTCAGTCTTTGACTAACATGGTCCGATCAGCATTTAAAATGCACCTTGCGGAACCATCAACCACTACTGTCTCCTCGCTGGGGTCGCTAAAAGCTCCCCAGACTGTCTGTTCCTTTCCACTTCACCCTTTATTGGAAGGGCTCATGTACCAGGATTGGGAACATCCTGATAAAATATTTACTCCCCCCAAGAGATTTCCGGTGGTCTATCCCATGGAGGATAAGTTCATCAAAAAATGGAGGGTCCCTACAGTGGACGCAGCCATCTCTTGTGTGAATAAATCACTGACATGTCCAGTGGATAATGTCCAAATGTTCAAGGACCCAATAGATAAAAAATTGGAGTCCTTATTAAAATCTGCTTTTTCTACAGCAGGCTTGGTGACACAACCAGCAGTGGCAGCTATTGGGGTCTGCCAAGCAGTGAAGGATCAGTTGAAACAGGTCTTAAGGGACTTGCCAGATCAGCAGGCCCTTGCCCTAGCTGATCTACCTAGAGCCTTATGCTTTGCGGTTGACGCCATAAAGGATTCAATCCATCAGGCCTCCCGCCTTACGCTGTCTGTAGTACATATGCGCAGGCTTCTATGGCTCAAAAACTGGTCTGCTGAAGCTCCCTGTAAAAAATTGCTGGTTAGCTTCCCATTTCATGGTGAACGCTTATTCGGGGAAGACCTGGACAAATATATCCAGAAAATTTCCGACGGTAAAAGTACACTCTTGCCGGTTAAAAACAGAGTTAGAGGTCCCTCTTTTAAGAGGCCTGCTTCTCCAGTCCCTGGGGCATCGGCTGTGAAACAGTTCCGACGGCCTCCTCGGTCAAATCCCGGGGGTAAAAATCAGGGACAATCGCAGGGTAATAAAAAACCCTGGGTCAGGAGAGGTACAAAACCTCCCCCAAAGTCAAATGCATGAAGGGTTGCCCCCACTCAATCGGGTGGGGGGAAGACTCCAGTTGTTCGCAGAGACCTGGCGGGACACGATCAGAGACAGATGGGTGCTCTCCGCAGTAAGTCTGGGATACAGATTGGAGTTAAAAGACTCTCCTCCTTCCCATTTTATGAGGTCAAACGTGCCAAGGGATCCCCGGAAGAGAGAGTCCCTCCTGTTGGCACTAGAACAACTATTGTTCCAAGGAGTAATTATGGAGGTTCCCCTGGAAGAATGGGGGTTCGGGTTTTACTCAAACCTCTTTACAGTCCCGAAGCCAAACGGGGACGTGAGGCCCATATTAAATCTAAAAGGGCTAAACAAATTCCTGCATATCAGGACTTTCCGGATGGAGTCGATCCGATCGGTGGCCACTGCCCTACAAGGGGAGGAATGGTTAGCCTCGATCGACATCAAAGATGCTTATTTGCACATTCCCATCTTTCCAGTCCACCAAAAATTTCTACGCTTTGCAGTAGAAGGGCGCCATTTTCAGTTCAGAGCCTTACCCTTCGGTCTGGCCACAGCACCACGAGTGTTCACAAAAATTCTGGCCCCATTATTGGCCAATCTAAGAACGCAAGGTGTAACGATAATGGCATATCTAGACGACTTGTTGCTGATAGACCACTCAGTGAAAAAACTAGAAGTGGTCGTTCACAAGACAATCAAGTATCTGGAATCTCACGGTTGGATTATCAACCGAGACAAGTCAGCCCTAAAACCAGTCAAAAGTCTGGAATACTTGGGGCTAAGGCTAGATTCAGGCCAGATGAAAATATTCTTGCCTCGAAAAAAGGTGTTGTCTTTGAGAGATTTGATCCACTTAGTGGGTACAAAAAGACAGCCGTCCATACGCCTGTGCATGAGGCTGCTGGGAAAAATGGTGGCATCATTCGAAGCAGTACCCTACGGTCAATTCCATTCAAGGAATTTGCAAAGGGCCATACTGTCAGCCTGGAACAAGAAAGTTCAGGCCCTAGACTTACCAATGTCCTTGTCCCCTTCTGTTCGCAAGAGCCTCCGTTGGTGGTTGGTTCCCCAGAATCTGGAAAAAGGGAAATCCTTCAGTCCGATTTCTTGGAAGGTGGTCACTACAGATGCCAGCCTTATAGGCTGGGGAGCAGTACTGGAGCAATGGTCTCTCCAGGGCAGATGGTCGGATGCGGAAAAGGCCCTGCCCATCAATCTCTTATAGATACGAGCAGCCCGGTATGCCCTAGTAGCATGGACATCCAAACTCCAAGGGTCCCCTGTCAGAATTCAATCAGACAATGCCACGGCAGTGGCATATATCAATCATCAGGGTGGCACCAGGAGTCGTGCAGCCCAGAGGGAAGTAAATTGCATCCTGAAATGGGCAGAAAGATATGTCCCAGCCATATCCGTGGTATTCATTCCAGGAGTGGAGAATTGGAGGCGGACTTTCTAAGTCGCCAACAATTATGCCCAGGGGAATGGTCCCTTCACCCCGAGGTTTTTCGGACAATATGTCAGCGGTGGGGAACACCGGATGTAGATCTGCTAGCATCCAGATTCAACGCAAAGGTGGACAGGTTTGTCTCTTGGACAAGGGATCCCCTAGCTTGCGGCTCGGATGCCCTAGTGTTCCCTTGGGATCAGTTCAAGCTGATATATGCATTCCCACCGCCACAATTGTTACCTCGATTACTCCGCAGAATCAGGGTAGAAAAGAAACCAGTGATTCTGGTGGCTCCAGCGTGGCCCCGAAGAGCGTGGTACGCGGAGATTGTAAAAATGTCTGTGGGGAGTCCTTGGACCCTCCCACATCATCCGGACCTGCTTTCGCAAGGACCGATATACCACCCTTCCTTACCAGCCCTAGGTTTGACGGCCTGGCTATTGAAGCCCACATTCTAAAAAAGAGAGGTCTCTCTAATCCTGTGGTATCTACCATGATCAATGCCAGGAAGCCGGTATCCAGGCAGATCTACTATAGAATCTGGAAGGCGTACATCGCCTGGTGTGAGGCCAAGAAATGGCATCCACGAAAGTACGTAGTAGGTAGGATTCTGGACTTCCTACAGTGGGCTGTAGATAGGAAGCTTGCCTTGAGTACTATCAAGGGTCAGATTTCGGCCTTGTCAATATTTTTTCAGAGGCCCTTGGCTTCGCATTCACTAGTCAAAGCCTTTATACAAGGAGTGATGCGTATTAGCCCTCCGGTTAATATTCCCGGATGTCCATGGGACTTAAACCTGGTTCTGTCGGTTCTACAGAAACAACCATTTGAACAATTACAGCATATTTCCTTGGTTCTTCTCACCAGGAAATAGATTTTTCTAGTAGCCATTTGTTCGGCTAAAAGAGTGTCGGAATTAGCCGCTATGTCCTGTAGGGAGCCATATCTGGTTATCCATAAGGACAGAGTAGTGTTACGTCCTCATCCAGCCTTTCTTCCTAAGGTGGTATCGAGGTTTCATTTGAACCAAGATGTGGTTCTTCCTTCTTTTTTCCCCAAACCTAGTTCAGTAGAGGAAAAATTATTACATTCTTTGGATGTAGTAAGAGCAGTTAAAGCTTATCTAAAAGCCACTGCTCAGATTCGCAGAATGGATACTTTGTTTATTCTGCCGGAAGGCCCCAGAAGGGGTCAGGCAGCGTCAAAATCTACTTTAGCCAAGTGGATTCGACAGGTCATAATGCAAGCCTATGGCTTGAGAAGGAGACCGCCTCCGTTCAAAGTTAGGGCGCACTCCACGAGAGCAGTTGGAACTTCATGGACAGTGCATCACCAGGCCTCCCTGGCTCAAATCTGTAAGGCCGCAACATGGTCTTCAGTACACACGTTTACTAGGTTCTACCAGGTGGACGTTAGAAGTCAGGAGGATGTCGCCTTTGGGCGCAGTGTGTTGCAGGCCGCAAAAGATCCTCATGTCTGATAGCGCTCAGCTTATGTATGGTGTATCCCCCCCTCATTGGGCATTGCTTTAGGACATCCCACATAGTAATGACTATGCCGCTCTGTGTCCCGTGATGTACGAGAAAGAAAATAGGATTTTTATAACAGCTTACCTGTAAAATCCTTTTCTTGGAGTACATCACGGGACACAGAGCTCCCACCCCTCTTTTGGGGACACTTATTGCTTTGCTACAAAACTGAGGTACTCCCGGATGGGAGGGGCTTATATAGGGGAGGGTACTTCCGGTTTTGGAAGTTGCCAGTGCCAGCACCTGAAGGTATCTATATAACCCACATAGTAATGACTATGCCGCTCTGTGTCCCGTGATGTACTCCAAGAAAAGGATTTTACAGGTAAGCTGTTATAAAAATCCTATTATTAGAGAACACCAGCAATAAAGGGTAGATACAGGTGTATACTGTGCTGTGCTGGAGGGACACAACACCCACTAACTCCTGCAGATGCCTTTATTAGAGAACACCAGCAATAAAGGGTAGATACAGGTGTATACTGTGCTGTGCTGGAGGGACACAACACCCACTAACTCCTGCAGATGCCTTTATTAGAGAACACCAGCAATAAAGGGTAGATACAGGTGTATACTGTGCTGTGCTGGAGGGACACAACACCCAGTAACTCCTGCAGATGCCTTTATTAGAGAACACCAGAAATAAAGGGTAGATACAGGTGTATACTGTGCTGTGCTGGAGGGACACAACACCCACTAACTCCTGCAGATGCCTTTATTAGAGAACACAAGCAATAAAGGGTAGATACAGGTGTATACTGTGCTGGGGCACACAACACCCACTAACTCCTGCAGATGCCTGTATTATAGAACAGCAAAAAAGGGTAGATACAGGTGTATACTGTGCTGGGGCACACAACACCCACTAACTCCTGCAGATGCCTGTATTATAGAACAGCAAAAAAGGGTAGATACAGGTGTATACTGTGCTGGGGCACACAACACCCACTAACTCCTGCAGATGCCTTTATTAGAGAACACCAGCAAAAAAGGGTAGATACAGGTGTATACTGTGCTGGGGCACACAACACCCACTAACTCCTGCAGATGCCTTTATTATAGAACAGCAAAAAAGGGTAGATACAGGTGTATACTGTGCTGGGGCACACAACACCCACTAACTCCTGCAGATGCCTGTATTATAGAACAGCAAAAAAGGGTAGATACAGGTGTATACTGTGCTAGGGCACACAACACCCACTAACTCCTGCAGATGCCTGTATTATAGAACAGCAAAAAAGGGTAGATACAGGTGTATACTGTACTGGGGCACACAACACCGGCTAACTCCTGCAGATGCCTGTATTATAGAACAGCAAAAAAGGGTAGATACAGTTGTATACTGTGCTGGGGCACACAACACCCGCTAACTCCTGAAGATGCCTGTATTATAGAACAGCAAAAAAGGGTAGATACAGGTGTATACTGTGCTGGGGCACACAACACCCACTAACTCCTGCAGATGCCTGTATTATAGAACAGCAAAAAAGGGTATATACAGGTGTATACTGTGCTGGGGCACACAACACCCAATAACTCCTGCAGATGCCTGAGAAAATAACACACTGTCCCTGCCTATCTAGCTTAGAGAACAGTAATAAAGGGTAGATACAGGTGTATACTGTGCTGGGGCACACAACACCCACTAGCTCCTGCAGATGCCTGAATTATAGAACAGCAAAAAAGGGTAGATACAGGTGTATACTTTACTGGGGCACACAACACCCACTAACTCCTGCAGATGCCTGTATTATAGAACAGCCAAAAAGGGTAGATACAGGTGTATACTGTGCTGGGGCACACAACACCCAATAACTCCTGCCTGCAGATGCCTGTATTATAGAACAGCAAAAAAGGGTATATACAGGTGTATACTGTGCTGGGGCACACAACACCCACTAACTCCTGCAGATGCCTGTATTATAGAACAGCAAAAAAGGGTAGATACAGGTGTATACTGTACTGGGGGAACACAACACCGGCTAGCTCCTGCAGATGCCTGTATTATAGAACAGCAAAAAAGGGTAGATACAGGTGTATACTGTGCTGGGGCACACAACACCAACTAACTCCTGCAGATGCCTGTATTATAGAACAGCAAAAAAGGGTAGATACATGTGTATACTGTGCTGGGGCACACAACACCCACTAACTCCTGCAGCTGCCTGTATTATAGAACAGCAAAAAAGTGTAGATACAGGTGTATACTGTGCTGGGGCACACAACACCCACTAACTCCTGCAGATGCCTTTATTAGAGAACACCAGCAATAAAGGGTAGATACAGGTGTATACTGTGCTGTGCTGGAGGGACACAACACCCACTAACTCCTGCAGATGCCTTTATTAGAGAACACCAGCAAAAAAGGGTAGATACAGGTGTATACTGTGCTGGGGCACACAACACCCACTAACTCCTGCAGATGCCTTTATTATAGAACAGCAAAAAAGGGTAGATACAGGTGTATACTGTGCTGGGGCACACAACACCCACTAACTCCTGCAGATGCCTTTATTATAGAACAGCAAAAAAGGGTAGATACAGGTGTATACTGTGCTGGGGCACACAACACCCACTAACTCCTGCAGATGCCTGTATTATAGAACAGCAAAAAAGGGTAGATACAGGTGTATACTGTACTGGGGCACACAACACCGGCTAACTCCTGCAGATGCCTGTATTATAGTACAGCAAAAAAGGGTAGATACAGTTGTATACTGTGCTGGGGCACACGACACCCGCTAACTCCTGAAGATGCCTGTATTATAGAACAGCAAAAAAGGGTAGATACAGGTGTATACTGTGCTGGGGCACACAACACCCACTAACTCCTGCAGATGTCTGTATTATAGAACAGCAAAAAAGGGTAGATACAGGTGTATACTGTGCTGGGGCACACAACACACACTAACTCCTGCAGCTGCCTGTATTATAGAACAGCAAAAAAGTGTAGATACAGGTGTATACTGTACTGGGGCACACAACACCCACTAACTCCTGCAGATGCCTTTATTAGAGAACACCAGCAATAAAGGGTAGATACAGGTGTATACTGTGCTGGGGCACACAACACCCACTAACTCCTGCAGATGCCTGTATTATAGAACAGCAAAAAAGGGTAGATACAGGTGTATACTGTGCTGGGGCACACAACACCCACTAACTCCTGCAGATGCCCAAGAAAATAACACACTGTCTCTGCCTATCTAGCTTAGAGAACAGTAATAAAGGGTAGATACAGGTGTATACTGTGCTGGGGCACACAACACCCACTAACTCCTGCAGATGCCTGAGAAAAGAACACACTGTCACTGCCTGCCTATCTAGCTTAGAGAACAGCAATAAAGGGTAGATACAGGTGTATACTGCGCTGGAGGCACACAACACCCACTAACTCCTGCAGATGCCTGAGAAAAGAACACACTGTAGAACACACTGTCCCTGCCTATGTAGCTCTTTCCCTGCACGCCGGAACACACTACACAAGGCCGCCGCGCTGGCGGCCTTTTATAGTGTGGGGCGTGTACTAAAAGCCCCTGAGCTATGATTGGCCGCAGGCATCCTGCCTGTGGCCAATTATGGCTCTCCTCGCTGCTGGCGCTGTGATTGGCCAAGCATGCGGGGTCACAGTGCATGCTTGGCCAATCACAGTGCCGGCAATGCAGTGCGATGTCGCAGTGCATTGTGGGCCGTTCGCGTCACACGAATTTGGCGCGAATGGCCCACAAAGTTATGGTTTCGGCGAACAGGCGAACAAGCGATGTTCGAGTCGAACATGCGTTCTACTTGAACACCGAGCTCATCCCTAGTTGCTATGTATCTAGCCTCACTTTCAAAGTAAAATGTTTGGTAATCTTAGAAATTCTATACTTTAAGTTATTCAAAAGTCTTTATTTATTGTTGAAGTTTTTAATCCTCTGTTGATCCATTTTTATGTGAAGCGGACCCCCCAAAATTGGGGTCGCTATGCTTTAAATTTAAGGGTGGCCTGAGCAATAGTTTGGCTCAGGTTCTCTAATTCTGTTAGTTTGGACTCTGCTCTGCTGTGGTGTTGCCTGGAGTGTAGTTCCCCTTTGACCTGTAGGTGGCGCTGTTGCCTAGGTCTCGGGTTGAACCACGGGTGGCGTTGCAGGATTGGGTGTCCTCTCTCGGCTGCCGTGCAGTGGGCGGGTTCTGCCTGCTGTGCATGCCGGGAGAGGGTACATGAAGGGCAGACGCCATGATCTGGTGTGGTGTGCCGGGGGGATTCCAAGGAGGACCCCTGGTGGCAAAGTCGCGCCCTTTTGGCCTTGCTGGCCGGGAGGTGCGTGAACTGGTCGAGGAGTCTCGGGCACCTTTAGCCCAAGGCTGTAGAATTCCAGGTAGGCCCAGTACCTTCAACTGGGTCTACAACCAACCACTGGAGTCCCAGGGAGCCCGAGTGAGGGTGGCCCGCTCTGAAATAGAGGAAACCAGGGGAGGATCTGTCCGGAGGACCGGTGAAGGAAGTCACTGTCTCAGGAAGGCCTGGTTGCCTATCAGAGGGAAGGATTCGTGGGTTGCAAGATCCTGTAGTGTGCCCCATTGGCACCTTTAGTCTCTAATAATCTACAGGGGTTTCAAAGTTCTAATTCGGGAATTAAAGGATTCTGTGGCAGAGGATCTCCTGAACTTGTTCGTGAAGGGGACGAAATCAAAGTAACAGTTCGTGCTTCATTCCGGCTGCTAGAACCGTGAGAGGGGACTATCCGGGTGAGCAAAGCCCATTTAGGCTTGAGTGGCAAAGTGTAACGATAGATGTTGTGTGCCTGAATCTACCTCCCCTTCAACTTCCCCTGTTGTTATCAAGCAAAGGAAAAATAAACTTTTTTGTTGGAGTTGACACTGTCTGAACATTGGCCTTCTTAAGCAGGAAAGATAGACTCTTCCCTACATTTTAGGGACGAGAACCAGTGGAAGGGGGTAACTCGCTGCAGGACCCAAAAATTACAACAACACCGCTCAACCTCTTATACCAGGAGGATATGGGCATGTGGCATGGTGTGCCTTAAACCTGCGAGTGAAGGTAAGCAGGATAAAAGGGTCTGTGTGCTACATATATAAGTAAGTTTTACATTTTTTGGTAAAGAAAAGGGCTAATTTATTGGGTCTCAAAAGGTCATAAATGCAGTCAAAGCATATTTGGCGCTGGCGATAAGGTAAGAAGGTGGCAATGCACAATATAATCACCACCTGCTGAACTTATTGCGTCTACACCCAAACCCTTAAATTTTAATGCTTCCATTACACACTCTGGATTTGTTATTTTAACCTGAACTGTCTTCTCTTAAAGGTTTTTT
The DNA here is from genome assembly GCA_029206835.1 of Rana muscosa. NCBI lineage: Eukaryota > Metazoa > Chordata > Amphibia > Anura > Ranidae > Rana > Rana muscosa. The sequence continues at coordinate 119,452,757 of CM055123.1, read as the reverse complement.
TTCTTTATCCTGTTTGCCCTGGTGCAAATGGCTATGCCTGATCGCTTTCTATTGCTGACTGTTTACAAACACATTATTCTGCCCAACCTGCAAACACGCGCATAAAAAAAAAAGTTAATTTGGATTTTGGGCTACTCCCAGGATGCATTTGGGCTCTAGCCCATAATGATATGTATAATTGCAAAGGCCTGCCAAAAAAAGCAGGCCGGATTTAATTGAGTCAACACACTGCTATTAATAATAAAATGGCAGAGGCTTTGCTATTAATCACTCGAGCTGGCTGCATTGCAGGCAGACTCGGCTATCTGGCTACCAAACAAGACCCTTAAAAAAATGAATGCATTATAAAGCTGCTATGGGCAGACACCTGCAGAACTATAATACTATAATTCATTGTAGAAGATATCTAGTGTCCTGCAACAGCTGAAATACTAAATGTCATGGACCTGGGGAGCCATCTATCACTTTACATGCTTGTAAGACTTGGTGTGAATGACTGGTATTCTACTTGTATTAAGGCACATATAGTGGATGCCTCTAATTTAAAAATAAAACCCATATTTATTTTTTATATATTTGTAGCACTACCCCCGAAGAAGCTGCTGGTTTAATTTTGGGTCTGCCGTTACCTCACTGTTCACCATATCTGCCATAGGGGTCCCATTGGAGAGTTGTTCACAGATGTCCACGCCAAACACTTAGTCCCTT
>CM055123.1:119167049-119449549 GCA_029206835.1 Rana muscosa | reverse complement strand
TACATCTGTCCTCTGTCATAAACAACAGACAAATTCTCTTATACTTGAGCAGTGGTGATACAATTAAAAGGACAAACCAGAAAGTAGTCTAGTGCATCAGCTAATGTACCAAATTGCAATGCATTTAGATTGTGTTAACAGCCTGGCACAAGTGGTAAGCTAAATCTATGCTTAAAGAGGCTCTGTTAGGAGGAAAACTCATCAGAAACTGGAGGAGGTATAAAGTATAGGCATTTAGAGGTGTGCCTACGCTTTTTGCGTCCCTTACCACCACCTGTGCATTCCTATTGGCCAATAATGATGCTCATCTTAGTGATGGGCCATTGAGGTGTTTGTGGAATTGGATAAGAGGCAAGCTACAACACTAGCCAAAATGTCAGAGATTTGCTTGGAAGAATAGCCTTTGACAGGAAGGTTTTGTAGAATACATTAGGTATTTGCAGGAATGTCATACTTTCAGTGGTCTCCTCTTTCCCAACAGTGTTTCTTTAAAGAGGAAGCAAACTCTACTACTGAATTTTACCTATAGGTAAGCCTGTAATAAGACTAATATCTCCTTAACATGCACCGTTTAGGAGATATTTACTGTAGATGCGGCCAGTAAAAATAAATGGTGCATGCGCTCTGATTGAACAGCCGCTATTGCAGCATCCGGCCACTCACAGTGCAGGAGCCCGTGAACCTGGAAGAAACACCGGGGAAGTGGTCAGCCATGTCAGCGGTGTGCGGGCGCCGCTGGAAGGCTTGGTTCTTAGGTAAGTATTTCATAATGAGCTAGTATGCAATGCATACTAGCTCATTATGCCTTTGTTTTACAGTTTTTTTTTTTTTTTTTGGGGGGGGGGAGGTTTCCAAGAGTTTACAACCTCTTTAAGATGGCCCAATACTCAGAGTGTAAAGTGTCCAGGGAGCAAAAGTTTTGGTAAATAATTTTAGGTAAAAACAAAGTATACTGTATATAGTTCATGATCAATATTCATGTTGTTAGAAACTCATTTTATAAGATTCAGCTATGGCCTCGTTCACACTAGCAAAGGCATGCATTTATAGGAGATTTCTGAACACATATAAATGTATATTTATATGAAATGTAATGATTTTTAATTGTTTAACACCTTCCTGCCCGGCCTATAACAGATTGATGTCTGGCCGGGCCTTTCGTCCTTCTAAGTGAATGTCATATGATGTCCTCTCAGAAGGCACCGCGCCGCTTGCTCTCAGTATCAAGTGATCACTGTGGCCAATCACAGCAGATCACATGACAATGGTAAACAATGAATGGCTTCCTTTCCTGCCATCCATTGTATACAATTGTGCTGCTAGCTGTGATTGGTCACAGTGATCACATGGTACAGAAAGGGCCAATCACAGCCCATCTGTACCATGTGATTAGTTTTAGCCAATCACAGTTAATCACAACAAAATACCTCAATGAACCAGATTAATTCAGTAAAAATAGTTGCTTATACCAATGAAATGCATTAGTATAAGAAATTATAATGTGTAAAAAAAAATCAAAAATCCTGATCACTTCCCTAGAGTAGTACATTGTTACTATGGTAACATTTGACAAAGGTAGGCCGGTGGATGTGGTGTATCTGGATTTTGCAAAAGCATTTGATACAGTCCCCCACAAATGCTTAATCTACAAGCTGAGGTCTGTAGGCATGTCCAAAGGGTTGTGATAAATAACGTATACTCAGAATGGTTAACGTGGTACCTCAGAAGGGATGTGCTGGAGTGGAGAGAGTCCAGAAAAGGGCAACTAAATTAATATCTGGACTGGTGGACCTCAATTATGAGGAACGACTACAAGCGCTAAATTTATTCTCCTTGGAGAAGAGATTCTTGAGAGGAGATATGATTGCGATATACAAATATCTCAACGGTGATCCCAGGGTAAGTATGAAACTTTTCAGTCCCAGGGAGTGTAAGAGGACACAGGCCACACAATGAGACTGGAAGAGAAGCGGTTTAACCTTAAGCTGCGTAGGGGGTTTTTCACTGTCATGGAGATAAGGATGTGAAACCCTCTTCTATAATCTGTGGTATCGGCAGGCAGTGTGGATAGTTTTAAAATACTCTTGGACATGCATCTTAGTGAAAACGATATACGGGGATATGGGAAATTATTTTTCTACACACACACCTACGCAGTTTGAACTGATTAGACTGTTGTCTTTATTCAACCTTACCAACTATGGGTTATTTACTAAAGGCAAATCCACTTTGCACTACAAGTGCACTGAAAGTGCACTTGGAAGTGGAGTGACTGTAGATCTGAGGGGAACATGATTGAATGATTAAAACAGCAGAGCTTCTCCTCATTTCAGATCTTCCCCTCAGATCTACAGCGACTTTCAGTGCACTTGTAGTGCAGAGTGGATTTGACTTTAGTAAATCAACCCCTATGTGTTACTCTGGTCACAGTGTGTTCAATTTATTTTAATTATTTTACATACAGTTACCAGTCAGTGTCCCTGATCACTGCCACACCAGTTATATAATAACACTCGACTGCACTGGTGAAAAAAAAAGAAAAAACATTGTGACAAAAAATGAAAACTTCAAAAAACTTGCCATGCCTTTTACTAAATACCTTGGACTGTCTACTTTCCAAAAAGGGGTAATTTGGGGGTTTTTTGTACTGTCCTGAAATGAGACAGGTCGTCAGTACATCAGGACTGATCGATTTTCATATATATATATATATATTTATATTTCCCAAATCAATTAGTCTCCATTTAACCACTTGCCGACCAGCTGCCGCAGTTTTACTGCGGCAGAATGGCACGGCTGGGCGAAACTACGTTACCTTACGTCACTTTGGCCACTAGGGGCGCGCACCTGCAGCGCGTACCTGAAGCCAATGCAAATGCCCGCCGGGCACGATGACCACCGGGCACCTGTGATTGCTCGCGACAGAGTGAGAACTGGGAACTGTGTGTGTAAACACACAGATCCCGGTTCTCTCAGGGAAGAGGAGACTGACCGTGTGTTCATACTATGTATGAACACTAATCTCTCTCTTCCTCTAGTCCCTCCTACAGTTATAACATACCTAGGGAACACAGTTAACCCCTTGATCGCCCCCTAGTGTTAGCCCCTTCCATGCCAGTGACATTTATACAGTAATCTATGCTTCATTACAGTACTAATCGCTGTATAATTGTCACTAGTTCCAAAAATGTGTCAAAAGTGTCTGATCTGTCCGTCGCCAAATCGCAGTCCCGATAAAAATCGCAGATCGCCGCCATTACTAGTAAAAAATAATTAATAATAAAAATGCCATAAATCTATGTAGATGCTATAATTTTTGCACAAACCAATCAATATATTCTTATTGCCATCTTTTTTACTAAGAATATGTAGAAGAATACATATCGGCCTAAACTGAGGAAAAAATTAATTTTTTCGAAAAAAAATGTGAGATATTTATTATAGCAAAATGTAAAAGATATTGTGTTTTTTTTCAAAATTGCCGCTCTTCTTTTGTTTATAGCGCAAAAAATAAAAACTGCAGAGGTGATCAAATACCACCAAAAGAAAGCACTATGTGTATGCAAACCAAGCTTGAGTGGAATTCAGGCGGAAAAACCATCCAAGGTTTTTCCAACGGAAATTCCGATCGTGTGTACGCGGCATAACTGTTGCACCCCTACACTGATGTGACAAACAGCCCCAGAGAGTTCAGCATATGACCTTGGATGGTATGCATTTTCTTCCTCAGATGGGACAGTTTAAGTGGTAACCTTTGAAGTGAGGGCTCTAGTCATTGCCCAGGGAATTGCCCAACCCAGGTTTTCTGTTCTGAAGGAAGCCACAGACAATTTACTAAAGGGTGAAGGGTCCCAGTCTGTGAGTGTTTATACGGGTAAAGAATCTGTCTGTTAATAGAGCTAATAGGATCCCTGTATTATTCCATCAGAGCTGTGCTGGACCTACTTTCTTTGTGAAAATAATCTTGTTGGGCTATCTTGTGCTATCCGAGTTACAATGTTCAGTGCCTGGAGTTAAAGCTAATCCCGTGTACACACGACCGTTTTTAATGACAAGAAAATGCCATTTTTTAAAATGGTCATTAAAAATGATCGTGTGTGGGCTTCAGAGCATTTTTCACAACGTGAAAAATGGCCATGAAAAAATTGGAACATGCTCTAATTTTTCTCGTCGTTTTTCACCTCGTCGTTTTTCTCGTCATGAAAAACGGCCGTGTGTAGGCTTTAACGACGTGAAAAAAAATGCGCATGCTCAGAATCAAGTATGAGACAGGAGCGCTCGTTCTGGTAAAACTATCGTTCGTAATGGAGATATAACATTCGTCACGCTGTAACGGACTGAAAAGCACGAGGCTGAAAAGCACGAATCATCTCTCAACAAACTTTACTACCATGAAGGGTGGCGTCATCAGAATGGAACTTCCCCTTTATAGTGCCGTCGTACGTGTTGTACATCACCGTGCTTTACTCAAGCATTTTTTTCAACGATAGTGTGTAGGCAAGGCAGGCTTGAGAAGAATCACGTTGAGAAAAATTACGTTTTTTTCAATGACATTAAAAACGGTTGCGCGTACGCGGCATATTACTCAGAACTTCCATGACAAACCCCAATCCACTTCTCTGCTAGCTACCCCATTAATGACATTGAATTTGCTGCTGCTGTAGACTCAGGGGTTTATTTACTAAAGGCAAATAGACTGTGCACTTGTGCAGTTGCTCCAGAGCTTAGTAAATGAGTAGAAGCTCTGCTGACTTTCATCATCCAATCATGTGCAAGCAAAAATGCTTATTTATTTTTTCGTTGCATGTGATTGGGTACTCTTTGCAAAGTGATGCTTTACCTCATTTACTAAGACCTGGATTCACAGTGCAACTGTCTATTTGCTTTTAATAAATCCACCCCTTAGTGCTCAAAGTCAAAGCATTAAAGCAGAGTTCCACCTAAAAATGGAACTTCTGCTTTTCGGATTCCCCCCCGTTGTCATATTTGGCACCTTTCAGGGGGGAGGGGGGAGTAGATGCCTGTCTAATACAGGTATTTGCTTCCACTTCCGGCGAGAGATCGCCGCAGGCTCCATGGAGATCCACGCCATGTCCGACCCATCCTCCGCCCCCCTCCCCACTGTCTTTTGGGAGACACACAGGTCCCAGAAGACAGCAAGGACCAGTCACGACGCGCAGGGTGACTCGCGCATGCGCAGTAGGGAACCAGGCTGTGAAGCCACAAGGCTTCACTTCCTGATTCCCTTACCGAAAATGGCGGTGCCTCCACCCGAGAGCCGAGGGACAGATCGGGTGAGGACATCGCGGGCACCCTGGACAGGTAAGTGTCCTTATTTTAAAAGTCAGCAACTGCAGTATTTGTAGCTGCTGACTTTTAAAATAGTTCCGGCGGAACTCCGCTTTAAGTGAACTCTATATTTTTAATACATATTGGATAAATTAGTGTAGCGGCCTCACCCCTCTCTCCCTTTCTCATACTCGACTTGTCTTTCTTCGTCTAGGGGTCTCAGTGCTGGGGAGAGGGATGAGATACACCACAGCCCATGTCCTCCATAGCTGAGAGGTGAAGGCCAGAAGATTGGGTTTTGTGTAGGTGTCCTAGAGTCAAGTCCAGTACTTCATCCCTGACTCCTTTGCTCCTAGTAACCAGAGTTCCACACAGTGAATAGGTCCAACTCAGTTTTATTCTTCTTGGCAAACAGTTTCTTCTACTGAGTAGTAATGGAGAATAGATCGAGGCACAATCCTTTCCCTTCTTGTCACGTACCTTTAGCAGAGACCGAAGTGCTGGGAGGGCTTCCCTTGCGACTAAGTGCAGAACGCCTCCTGAAGGTGGCACAGGGAGTGCTATACCCAAAGAGGCAGGGGTTGCCAGCTGCGAAAAGCCAGGATGATGCTGGAGATGCGCTGGTGAGCAGCGTTGACTGCCAGGCGGGGGTACCTCGGAAGTACCGGATGAGGCTGTACAGCAGGGAGAACCGTAGGCGGAGTCAGGCGCCAAGCCAGAAGTCATGCACAGGTTGACAAACGGGAGTGGAGCCACTGGAACAGGTCAAGGGACAAGCCGGGGTCATACACAGGATCAGTAGCACAGGAGCAGGGTACAGGAACAAGCCAAGGATCAAGCCGGGATCACACACAGAGAAGATTGGTCAGGCAAGCCGGGTCGGTAGTAGTAATTCAGCAGACAGGAACTCAGGAAACAATCTCAGGAAGGCAGAACGATCATGCAGCAGTTGTTAACTGCTGCAGCAAGCTTTAAATAGGCCACTGGGCGCCAAGTGTCACTCACGTATTGCGTGCGCTTTGGCGTACGCGCATTGCGTTTGGGCGCACACGCGTGCGCATTGCATTCTGGCGCGCGCGCATGCGCATAGTGCTTGTTGACCCGAGATTCTGCTGAGCATGGAGGGGACTGTCAGTCCTTCTGCGGATAGTTCCCTGACAGTGCCCCCCCCCCCCCTCAGGGGCAGCCTCCGGATGCCCAGACGTGCTTGCTTCTCTGGATATTTTCTGAAGAACTCACGTAACAATTTAGGGGCGTGAACATCTTTTGCAGGTTCCCAAGAGCTTTCCTTGAGTGAGTAACCCTTCCACTTTACTAAGTATTGGATCTGTCTACCTCTCTTCCGACCATCCAGAATGGCTTCCACCTCAAATTCCGTTTCTTCACCTACTGTGATTGGAGGTGGAGGTGGGTCTTCTCTTCCGGAAAAGGGGCCAGTGGTAGCTGGTTTGAGAAGTGAGACGTGGAAGACTGGGAGAATCTTATAAGATTCAGGCAGGGACAATTCAAAGGCCACAGGATTAACCTCTTTCTTGATTGCAAAGGGACCAATGAACCTTGGGCCCAGCTTCCGGGAAGGGCAGGACAATTTGAGGTTCAAGGTAGAGAGCCATACTTTGTCTCCTACTTTCAGAATTGGATCTTTTGTCTTCTTCCTGTCATAATATTTCCTATAGTCTTCTTGTGATCTCTGCATGGTTTCCTGAAGAACTTGTAAATTTTCCTGAATAAAGGTTAATCTGTCTTGTACGGCAGGTACTGCTGCTTCCAGAATAGCAGTGGGCAAGAAGGACGGGTGGAATCCATAGTTCGCCCAAAACGGGGACTGATTAGTGGTGGAGTGTACCGAATTGTTGTACGCAAATTCGGCACATGGGAGCAAGGACACCTAGTTATCTTGGGAAATGGTGGAGAAGCAGCGGAGATACTGCTCTAGTGTCTGGTTTGTCCTCTCCGTTTGGCCATTACTCTGTGAATGGTAAGCAGATGATAAGCAGATTTCAATGTTCAAAGCTTTACAGAGAGCCCTCCAGAACCTTGAGGTAAATTGCACCCCTCTGTCAGAGACAATACTGTTGGGCAGACCGTGCAACCTTATGATTTCTTTGATAAAGGTGTGTGCTGTATCCATGGCCGAGGGGGTACCTAATAGAGGCAAAAAGTGGGCCATCTTCGTTAGACGATCGACCACCACCAGGATAGTGGTAAAGCCTTCCGAGGGGGGCAGCTCCACTATAAAGTCCATGGACAGCATCTTCCATGGGTGGTCCAGGACAGGTAATGGTCTTAGCAGACCCCAAGCCTGTGTGCGGCTTCCTTTACTTCTGGCACAGGTTATACAGGAACTTACAAAGTTTTTGCAATCTTGCCTCAGATTAGGCCACCAGTAGGATCGCTGAATCAGCTCAGATGTCTTATGGACCCCGAAATGGCCGGCAAGCTGATGTTCATGAAAGGTCTTGAGGAGCTGAAGTCTGGCTCCTTCGGGGGACAAAAATCTTGTTTCCGCGCCACAGCAGACCTTCCTGTCTTCAGATCAGGCTGAATCAACAGGAAGTTATGAGGGGACAAGATGGTGCTTGGAACGACAGTTTCCGGGGTCTCTGGGAACATGCGTGAGAGAGCATCTGCCTTCCCATTCTTGGACCCTGGGCGGTAGGTGAGATGAAAGTTGAACCTCGAGAAGAATAAGGCCCATCTGGCTTGCCGTGGTTGCAGTCGTTTGGCAGATCTGAGGTATTCGAGGTTCTTATGGTCTGTGAATACCATGATGGGATGAGCTGCACCTTCGAGGAGATATCGCCATTCTTCCAAAGCCGCTTTAATTGCCAGTAACTCCCGATCCCCCACATCGTAATTCCTTTCCGGCTGGCTCAATTTTCGGGAGAAAAAAGCAACTGGGTGTAACAATGCTTTGGGGCCTTGACGTTGAGACAAGACAGCCCCTACGGCAACTTCTGATGCATCGACCTCCAGGACATAAGGCAGAGCTGGATCTGGGTGCTGTAGAATGGGGGCTGAGGTGAACAGAGTCTTTAGTTTATCGAAGGCTTCTTGAGCCTCCTGGGACCATTGGAAACGGATATGCTGGCGGGTCTGCTGGGTAATGGGGGCAATAATGCCAGAAAAGTCTTTAATGAATCTCCGATAAAAATTAGCGAACCCGATGAACCTTTGGATGCCTTTCTTATCGGTAGGGGCTGACCATTCCTGAATAGCGGATACTTTCTGAGGGTCCATGGCAATTCCAGATGTGGAAATGATTAGACCCAAGAATAGTGATGAGCCGAACACCCCCGGGTTCGGTTCGCACCAGAACCCGCGAACGGACCGAAAGTTCGAACGAACATTAGAACCCTATTAAATACAATGGATGCGAACGTTCGAATTCTAAAGTGCTAATTATAACAACTATTATGCATGTTATTGTCATAAATAGGGTTTGGGAACCCGGGTTCTGCACCAGGGGACATGTATCAATGCAAAAAGAAGTTTTAAAAACGGTCGTTTTTCAGGAGCAGTCATTTTAATGATGCATAAAGTGAAAAAAAAAAGTCAAATATTCCTTTAAATATCGTACCTGGGGGGTGTCTAAAGTATGCCTGTGAAGTGCCACGTGTTTCCCGTGTTTAGAACTGTCCCTGCACAAAATGACACTTCTAAAGGAAAAAAAAGCCATTTAAAACTGCTTGCGGCTTTAATGTAATGTCTGGTCCCGGTAATATGGATGAAATTCTTTAAGAAAAATGGCATAGCTACCCCATGACCCCCCCCCTACCCCAGCCCATTACCAGCCCCTTTGGGTCTTGTATGGATATTAAGGGGAACCCCGCACATAAAATAAAAAAGGCCCTATATACTCTGAACAGCCGTATACAGGCGGTGCATACAAGACAGGGACTGTAGATTTGTTCTTATGTAGAATCTGTTTGTAATTTTGAACAGGTACATTGTTGAAGTGTAGCTCCAGCCCAAAAATCTATTTTTAAACTTTTTGGGAAACATAGGTAAGGGTTATCACCCCTGTAACATTTGTTTTGCTGTCTGTGCCCCTGTTCAGAACATTTCACCTCACTTTCCGTCCCAATGACAACTGTTTTTGAAATGTGGTGTTTTTCTTGAAACAAGGATTGCTGATAAAGCATCAGTACAGATGAGACCCCTTTCTCCCATATTTATTCTTACAGGAGAGAATTTTCCTTTCTAGGGGTAGATTTCCTCTCACTTCCTGTTGTCTTCTTTCGTTTGCAAGTAGGAGTCGTTTGTAAGTTGGATGTTTGAAAGTAGGGACCTGCCGTATATACTCTGCAGAAATAGGCCCCTTAGTTGTTGGTGTTGGCACAACACTGTAAGCACTCAGTTACTCTTGGTTGGTGCTGGAACGCCCTGCTGTCAACTATTATATCAGGAATTTTAATTACATATAATTGTTGAACAGTGGTAGTAAAAATTGGGGCTTTGATGGTGGTGCTGGTGCCACAACACTGTAAGCCCTGACAGTTACTCTTGGTGGGTGCAGCAATGGGCCCTGCTGTGAATTATTAGATCAAGAATTGTAATTACATGCCCCTTTTGAACAGGGGCTGAAAAATTGGGCCTTTCGTGGTGGTGGTGGTGGTGGCGTTGCCACAAGACTGTAAGCCCTCAGAGTTACTCTTGGTGGGTGCAGCAATGGACCCTGCTGTGAATTATTAGATCAAGAATTGTAATTGCATGCCCCTGTTGAACAGGGGCTGAAAAATTGGGCCTTAGGCACTGGTGGCACAACACTACAACCCCTCACAGATACTGTACTTGGAGCACAGCAATGAGCCCTGTTGCAAAGTATTGCTTCAAAAATTGTAATGACACGCCCCTGTTAAACAGGGGCTGAAAAATTGGGCCTTAGGCACTGGTGCCACAACACTCCAACCCCTCACAGATACTGTACTTGGAGCACAGCAATGAGCCCTATGGCAAATTATTGCTAAAAAAATTGTAATTACACGCCCCTGTAAAACAGGGGCTGAAAAATTGGGCCTTAGCCACTGGTGGCGGCACCCATAAACAAAAATGATCTTCCAAGCTATCATCATCAATCGTATCATTGAGGACTCGGAGGAGGAGGATAGCCAGTCAACATAACAGCACAGGCACTCAGCATCAGCATCAGTCTTGAAGGGATGTGACATGTTAAAATCAATTAGTCTGTTATATCAGCATCAGGTGTGTGGTAGCTGGTGGTGATCCAAGACTGGTTCATCTTGATGAAAGTCAGTCGATCAACCGAGTCGGTGGACAGGCGCACCCTGTGATCCGTGACAAATCCTCCAGCAGCACTGAATGTGCGTTCCGAAAGAACGCTGGATGCAGGACAGGCCAGTAGCTCAATTGCATACTGTGCAAGCTCTGGCCAGTGATCCATCCTCAAGACCCAGTAAGCCAGAGGATTTTCGGTGGGGAAGGTGTCCAAGTCTGACCTTGCCCCTAGATATTCCTGCACCATGTTTATCAGACGCTGGCGATGGTTGCTGGAACCGATCATACTTTGGGGCTGCGGACTAAAGAATTGTCTGAACGCATCGGTCAGACGGCCACCTTCCCCACCGCTCCTTCTTTGACTGGCCGAAGCCTCAGCAACTCGTTGTCCAGGACCAGGAGTTTGTAACCTCCCAGTCTCTGGGAACGCGTTGCACAGACCTTTCTGCAAGGCCTCCCGGAGTTGTCTCATCCTCTGCTCCCTCTGCGACGGTAACATAAGGTCCGCAACCTTACCCTTGTACCGTGGATCAAGGAGAGTGGCCAGCCAGTAATGGTCCCTCTCCTTGATCCGAAGAATACGAGGATCCTTCCGCAGACTTTGCAGGATCAGGGAGGCCATGCAGCGTAGGTTTGCTGAGGCATTCGCTCCGGAGTCCTCTGGGTCACTAAGGACGACATGATCCGCAGCCACCTCCTCCCAGCCACGTACAAGTCCACTGGTTTCTTGGGACTGTAAATCATCCCTAAAAGACTGCTGCTGATGATGCTGAGTGCCAGCCTCCACCTCCATGCTGACACAATCCTCCTCCTCCTCCTCCTCCTCCTCCTCCTCCTCTTCCTGTGCGATGGGTGGGACAGAAGGAACACTGTCTGGGTAAAGGGGGCCTTGAGAGGCAAGGAAGTCCTCCTCTTCCTGCCTCTGTTCTGCCTCAAGTGCCCTGTCCATTATTCCACGCAGCGTGTGCTCCAACAGGTGGACAAGAGGTACAGTGTCACTGATGCATGCACTGTCACTGCTCACCATCCTCGTGGCTTCCTCAAATGGTGCCAGGACAGTGCATGCATCCCTGATCATGCCCCACTGGCGTGGAGAAAAAAAACCAAGCTCCCCTGACCCTGTCCTGGTGCCGTAGTCGCACAGGTACTCATTGATGGCCCTCTGCTGCGTGTGCAGCCGCTGCAGCATGGCCAACGTTGAGTTCCACCTGGTGGGCATGTCACATATAAGGCGGTTCTTGGGCAGGTTCAACTCCTTTTGCAGCTCAGCCAGGCGAGCACTGGCATTATAAGATCTGCGGAAATGCACACAGACTTTCCTGGCCTGCCTCAGGACATCCTGTAAGCCCGGGTACCTGCCCAAGAACCGCTGCACCACCAGGTTAAGGACGTGAGCCACACAGGGCACATGGGTCAGTTGTCCCTGTCGGAGGGCGGAGAGGAGGTTGGTGCCATTGTCGCAAACCACCATTCCTGGCTTAAGCTGGCGTGGCGTCAACCACCTCTTGGCCTGGCCCTGCAGAGCAGACAGGACCTCTGCCCCAGTGTGGCTTCTGTCCCCCAAACACACCAGCGCAAGCACGGCATGGCATCTTTTTGCCTGCGTACTTGCGTAGCCCCGTGAACGGCTACGGAGCACCGCTGGTTCATAGGACAAACCACAGGAAGAGGCCATGGAGGAAGAAGAAGAGGAGGGGGTGGAGGAGAGAGGTGTGTCACAACCAGTAGTAGCATTTTGGAGGCGTGGCGGTGGGACAACCTCCAACACTACTGCACCTTGTCCTGCATCCTTCCCAGCTGCCAAAAGAGTGACCCAATGGGCCGTGAAAGAAAGGTAACGTCCCTGTCCATGCCTGCTGGACCATGAGTCAGCGGTAATATGCACCTTACCGCTGACCGCCCTGTCCAGCGAGGCCAAGACATTGCCTTCCACATGCCGGTAGAGAGCCGGAATAGCCTTCCGTGAGAAAAAGTGGCGTTTGGGAACCTGCCACTGAGGAACCGCACATTGCACAAACTCACGGAAGGGGGCCGAGTCTACCAACTGAAAAGGCAGCAGTTGAAGCGCTAGCAATTTAGCCAAGCTAGCATTCAACCGCTGGGCATGTGGATGGCTGGGAGTGAACTTCTTTCGACGGTCCAGCAGCTGGGGCAGGGAAATTTGCCTGCTAGAATCGGACGTCGGTGTACTGCTAGCAGAGTGGCCGCAAGTACTTGGCTGTGACACACCTAATTCTACACCTTCATTCCTCTCAGTGCATGTTTCAGAGAGGACTGAAGTTATAGTGGGGTTGGAGATCCCAGCTGATGCGGTGCAAGGAGAGGTCCGCTTTGTTCTTTGGTGTGGGTCTTTGAGGTAGGCTTGCCAACGAGCTGCATGGCAGGTCAACATATGTCTGGTCAGGCATGTGGTACCCAAGCGGCTGATGTTTTGGCCACGCGATATACGCTTGAGACATATGTTGCAAACAGCAGCTGTGTGATCTGATGCACTAGCCTCAAAAAAGGCCCACACCAAAGAACTTTTTGAATGACGGGCAGAGGCAGCGCCCTGCACAGGCGGAGCTCTGCGGTGTGATTCCGTCGGTGTACTGCCCTTACGCTGGCCACCAAAGGGCATCCTGCCTCGTTGGAGATGTGCCTCCTCCTCATCCTCCTCCTCCTCCTCTCTCCTATTAGGCACCCACGTGGAGTCAGTGACCTCATCATCACCTCCCTCCTCATCACTGGAGGCAATCTGGCAGTATGCTGCAGCTGCTGGAACATGACTGCCAGATTGGTGTCCTTCTTGAGCATCCCCTCTGTCTGCTCTCACGCTACTGCCTTCCTCTAGCTGGGTTTCATCATCAGACCCTTCGAAACGCTGGGCATCCTCCTGGAGCATGTACCCAACACTGTGCTGAAACAGTTCGGGGGACTCCTCAGGAGGAGGACATGGTGGGTCTAGGGAAGGAGTGACTGATGATGAGTCTGACATTGATACCAGGGAAGAGGATGCTTTGGCAGCTGCTTTTCCAGTACCCTGAGCCTGGGTGAGAGAGGATGAGGAGGAGGAGGAGGGCTTGGTCATCCACTCTACCAAGTCTTCGGCATGATGTGGCTCAACATGTCCAGCTGCCGAAAAGAAGGACAAGCGTGTCCCATGGCCATGTGCTGATGACAATGCACCGCGTCCACGACCAGCACTGTTGCCCCCAGACACAGAGCCTGCTTGCCCTCTTTTATTGCCTCCTGACTGTCTGCCTCTCCTTGTTTGCCTTCCAGACATTCTAATAGATGGCCTGCAGGGAGATGGGAAAAAAGCAATAAGGGCTACCTTCAGGTGTCCTTCTCTGTCCCTTGAAACAAGGACTTTGACAGTGAAAGAAACTGACACACTCTCCCTACCTACAGTTTTCTGTCCCTAGAAAAAATGTTTTTTTTTAAGCACAATTTAGCACAAGGAGAATTACCTCACTGTCCTTCCAGGTCCCTGGAAACAAGGACTTTGACAGTGAAAGAAACTGACACACTCTCCCTACCTACAGTTTTCTGTCCCTAGAAAAAATGTTTTTTTTAAGCACAATTTAGCACAAGGAGAATTACCTCACTGTCCTTCCAGGTCCCTGGAAACAAGGACTTTGACAGTGAAAGAAACTGACACACTCTCCCTACCTACAGTTTTCTGTCCCTAGAAAAAATGTTTTTTTTAAGCACAATATAGCACAAGGAGAATTCACTCACTGTCCTTCCAGGTCCCTGGAAACAAGGACTTTGACAGTGAAAGAAACTGACACACTCTCCCTACCTACAGTTTTCTGTCCCTAGAAAAAATGTTTTTTTTAAGCACAATTTAGCACAAGGAGAATTACCTCACTGTCCTTCCAGGTCCCTGGAAACAAGGACTTTGACAGTGAAAGAAACTGACACACTCTCCCTACCTACAGTTTTCTGTCCCTAGAAAAAATGTTTTTTTTAAGCACAATTTAGCACAAGGAGAACTCACTCACTGTCCTTCCAGGTCCCTGGAAACAAGGACTTTGACAGTGAAAGAAACTGACACACTCTCCCTACCTACAGTTTTCTGTCCCTAGAAAAAATGTTTTTTTTAAGCACAATTTAGCACAAGGAGAATTACCTCACTGTCCTTCCAGGTCCCTGGAAACAAGGACTTTGACAGTGAAAGAAACTGACACACTCTCCCTACCTACAGTTTTCTGTCCCTAGAAAAAATGTTTTTTTTAAGCACAATTTAGCACAAGGAGAATTACCTCACTGTCCTTCCAGGTCCCTGGAAACAAGGACTTTGACAGTGAAAGAAACTGACACACTCTCCCTACCTACAGTTTTCTGTCCCTAGAAAAAATGTTTTTTTTAAGCACAATATAGCACAAGGAGAATTCACTCACTGTCCTTCCAGGTCCCTGGAAACAAGGACTTTGACAGTGAAAGAAACTGACACACTCTCCCTACCTACAGTTTTCTGTCCCTAGAAAAAATGTTTTTTTTAAGCACAATTTAGCACAAGGAGAATTACCTCACTGTCCTTCCAGGTCCCTGGAAACAAGGACTTTGACAGTGAAAGAAACTGACACACTCTCCCTACCTACAGTTTTCTGTCCCTAGAAAAAATGTTTTTTTTAAGCACAATTTAGCACAAGGAGAATTACCTCACTGTCCTTCCAGGTCCCTGGAAACAAGGACTTTGACAGTGAAAGAAACTGACACACTCTCCCTACCTACAGTTTTCTGTCCCTAGAAAAAATGTTTTTTTTAAGCACAATATAGCACAAGGAGAATTCACTCACTGTCCTTCCAGGTCCCTGGAAACAAGGACTTTGACAGTGAAAGAAACTGACACACTCTCCCTACCTACAGTTTTCTGTCCCTAGAAAAAATGTTTTTTTTTAAGCACAATTTAGCACAAGGAGAATTACCTCACTGTCCTTCCAGGTCCCTGGAAACAAGGACTTTGACAGTGAAAGAAACTGACACACTCTCCCTACCTACAGTTTTCTGTCCCTAGAAAAAATGTTTTTTTTAAGCACAATATAGCACAAGGAGAATTCACTCACTGTCCTTCCAGGTCCCTGGAAACAAGGACTTTGACAGTGAAAGAAACTGACACACTCTCCCTACCTACAGTTTTCTGTCCCTAGAAAAAATGTTTTTTTTAAGCACAATTTAGCACAAGGAGAATTACCTCACTGTCCTTCCAGGTCCCTGGAAACAAGGACTTTGACAGTGAAAGAAACTGACACACTCTCCCTACCTACAGTTTTCTGTCCCTAGAAAAAATGTTTTTTTTAAGCACAATATAGCACAAGCACAAAACACACTGACACTCTCCCTACCTATCCTTCTCTTTCCCTAAACTAAAGGAATCCAGGTTAAGCAAGAAAGAAATAAAAGTCACTGTCCCTGCCTATGCTGCTCTATCCCTGCTCCGGAACACACTACACTAGGCCGCCGTGCTGGCGGCCTTTTATAGTGTGGGGCGTGTACTAAACCCCCTCAGCAATAATTGGCCACAGGCATCCTGCCTGTGGCCAATCATTGCTCTCCTCGCTGCCGGCGCTGTGATTGGCCAAGCATGCGGGGTCACAGTGCATGCTTGGCCAATCACAGCGCCTGGATGACACTGCGATGGCGTAGTGCATTGTGGGCCGTTCGCGTCACTCGAATTTGGCGCGAACGGCCCAAATCGTTCGATCTTCGTCGAACGATCGAACAGCCGATGTTCGAGTCGAACGTATGTTCGACTCGAACACGAAGCTCATCCCTACCCAAGAATTGTATGGATGACCTTTCAAACTCACACTTTTCTGCTTTTGCGTAGAGCCTGTGTGCCCTTAGTGTGGATAGTACCTTCCGGACATGAGTTCTATGTAGTTCCAGGGTGGCAGAGAAGATGAGGATGTCATCCAAGTACACGATTAAGAAGTGATCCAGGAACTCTCTAAAGATGTTATTTACAAAATGTTGGAAGGTCGCCGGAGCGTTGCACAGTCCGAAGGGCATAACAAGATACTCATAGTGACCAAAGCGGGTTCTAAAAGCGGTCTTCCATTCATCTCCCTCCCGAATGCGCACGAGATTGTAGGCACCTCGTAAATCCAATTTAGTAAAGACGTGCGGTGCGGAATCTCTGAATGAATTCAGGAACAAGAGGGAGAGGGTATCGGTTCTTGATGGTGATTTTATTGAGTTCCCTGTAATCCACACAGGGCCTGAGGGTATGATCCTTCTTCTCCACAAAAAAGATCCCAGCACCGGCTGGAGAAGATGATGGGCGGATGAACTTCTTTTCTAGGTTCTCGTCAATGTATTGACGCAGGGTCTCAAGCTCAGTCTCTGAAAGTGGGAATATTCGTCCAAAGGGGATCTCTGCACCAGGCAACAACTCGATAGGGCAGTCGTACGGACGATGGGGTGGTAATGTGTCAGCTTTCTTTTTATCGAAGACATCTAGAAAGTCATGGTACACTGGAGGGACGACTTGGTTGGTAGTGGAAGCCGGCTGAACGGTGAGGCAACTGGAAGGTGTTATAGGTTCAGGTACTAGGCAATGCTGACGGTAGTAATCAGATTTGAAGGAGATACTCCCCATGTTCCAGTCTATGTGGGGGTTATGTGCCCGCAACCAGGGGAGCCCCAGGATTACAGGAAACATTGGTGAACAGAGAATGTCAAAACGAAGGAACTCCTGATGGCCTGAGCCAATCATGGTAGGTTTAGGTAAAGTCTCTTGGGTAACTGGCCCAGAACAAGGTGTGGATCCATCGGCCAAGTGAATCTTAAGTTTATGTTCCTTATTTCGTAGAGGAATCCGAAAGTCCATAGCAAAGGGAAAAGTCCAGAAAGCAACTGCAGGCCCCGGAGTCAATTATTGCTGGGAATCTGACCTCCCCCTTTTCCAACTGTAATGCAACATGGAGAACAAGGTGAGCTGAGGAAGGTTTCGGGACTTGAAGGAGCAGAGGGTTGCGGAGAGAAGATCTACTGGGCCTTATTGGGCAGTTGTAAAGGAGGTGACCGGCTTCTCCACGGTAGAAACAAAGGTTCGCTTGCCGACGATATAGTCTCTCATTAGGGGTCAGGGCAGAGCGGACCATGCCAAACTGCGTAGGCCCTCTGTTGGACGTGACCGGAGAGGAGGGTGCAAGAGCGTCTGGAACTGGAGGCAATAACCAGGGGGGCCGGCAGGCTTGTGCACGTTCAGACTGCCGCTCTTGCAGGCATCTATCGAGTTGGATGGCTAGCTGAATGAGCCCTTCTAAAGTGGTTGGGGCCCCTACTCGTGCTAACTCATATCTCACACTTGATGGGTTCAGACAGGCCAAGTCGGAACTGGTGTCTGAGGGCGGCCTCATTCCATCGTGTGTCCGTAGCCAAATTGCGAAAGTCCACAGTATAGTCTTCTACAAGGCGCTGCCCTTGTCACAGGGCATGGAGGGCAGCCTTGGCGGTGGCCGGGCGTTGTGGGTCGTCATATAATTTAGCCATGGCTTCAAAGAACAAGTCCATTGAGTCAAGAGCAGGATTCTTTTGTTCCAGTAACTGATGAGCCCAAGACTGAGGTTCTTTAGACAGCAGGGAAATAATGAATCCCACTTTGACAGTCTCTAGAGCAATGGTTCTCAACTCCTGTCCTCAGGACCCACTAACAGGCCAGATTTTAAGTATTACCTTGGTGAGAGGCAGATTGGAATACTGCAATCCCTGAGCAGCAAATTATATCACCTGTGATGCATTTCAGTTATCTTGCAAACCTGGCCTGTTGGTGGGCCCTGAGGACTGGAGTTGAGAACCACTGCTCTAGAGAGAAAGTCCTTGGCTGAAGAGCCAGGTAAAGTAAACAGGAAACTTTGAATGCTCTGAACTTCCTTCGGTCACCTAAGAACCGTTCCGGAGTGGGTACTCGTGGTTCAGGCGGAGGAAACATCATAGAAGCGGGTGTAGTGACTGCAGTAGGTGGAGTAGGAGTTTCCACAACAGGAGACATCATCGGGTTCGGAAGGCGATCTCCCAACTGGGAGTGTTGTTCCTGTAGGTTCGTCACTGCTTGGGTAAGGGTCGCTACTTGCTGGCACAAAGTCTTGAGTGGGGAAGCACCTCCGTCAGTCTCTGACACTTCTGGCTGCATGATACTGTCACGTACCTTTAGCAGAGACCGAAGTGCTGTGAGGGCTTCCCTTGCGACTAAGTGCAGAGCGCCCCCTGAAGGTGGCACAGGGAGTGCTATACCCAAAGAGGCAGAGGTTACCATCTGCGTCAAGCCAGGATGATGCTGGAGATCCGCTGGTGAGCAGGTTAGACTGCCAGGCGAGGGTACCTCGGAAGTACCGGATGAGGCTGTACAGCAGGGAGAACCGTAGGCGGAGTCAGGAGCCAAGCCAGAAGTCATGCACAGGTTGACAAACGGGGGTGGAGCCACTGGAACAGGTCAAGGGACAAGCCGGGGTCATACACAGGATCAGTAGCACAGGAGCAGGGTACAGGAACAAGCCAAGGATCAAGCCGGGATCACACACAGAGAAGATTGGTCAGGCAAGCCGGGTCGGTAGTAGTAATTCAGCAGACAGGAACTCAGGAAACAATCTCAGGAAGGCAGAACGATCATGCAGCAGTTGTTGACTGCTGCAGCAAGCTTTAAATAGGCCACTGGGTGCCAAGTGTCACTCACGTATTGCGTGCGCTTTGGCGCACGCACATTGCGCTTGGGCACACGCGTGTGGGCATTGCGTTCTGGCACGCGCGCATGCGCTCAGTGCTTGTTGACCCGAGATTCTGCTGAGCATGGAGGGGACTGTCAGTCCTTCTGCGGATAGTTCCCTGACACTTCTCCTGCTGTGGTATCACCAGTGGCGAATAGTCACGGTCACTGACTATGTGAGGTAGAACATGAGATACCTTCGCTAGCACTGCCCCTGTCAGGGGAAGGAAATCCGTCCAAGGGAGGCCTCTCTGTCACCAGCGATGCTGCGCCGGACTCTTCAGAGAAGTTCCGCACACCAGATCTCAGGAGTTAGGGCCCCCTCGGATTCCTCCACCCTCGCAGAACTCAGTCGAAGGTACTGAGCCCCAGGTGTCCGCCATAGTACCTCACCCCAGGTTAAGGTGCCTGAGATGGACTCCATCTCCGCTCCGGCTAGGTCAAGGGCACCTAGGCCTGGAACACTGGAACGCCAGCACCCAAGCTGAAGGTGCCTGGGTGCGGCCGAGTCCTCCGACTCCCACTCCGGACTCTGAACTCTGAACCCCGTGGTAAGGGCGTCCGCCCCTTTTATCCCCTCTCCCTTTGCGTCACAGCGGGTTCCCCGCCCCGCTGTACCAGCTCCAGGGGAGGACAAAAACGGTATAGTCTTGTGGTGTGAGTTCAGCCTTGGCCCAGAGCAACAGCGCCACCTGTGGACCGCAAGGAACCTCACACCACCAGAGTCCTCCAAGAACCAGAAAAAGGTCTCGGATCCCCTAGCAATTTGTGCATCTGGGTTACACTACCACCCAGATGCCCCCCTTAAATTCAAACGCCCGCTACACTCTCCCCCTGGTGATTTGACACTGGTCCCCAGTGTCTGGTACAAACTCACATCCCACAAGGGTGGTGACATAAGTTCAGCCCAGAAACCAAACTACACAATTTAACCCTGAATTGTGCCAAGACCTGAATGGGAACGGGAAAACTTAAAACAGTACAACTATAAAACTTTCCAATAAAACACTTTAAATATCTCACACATTTACACTCTACTCCCTCCCCCTGGCTATCTAAGGACCACCCATTCTCAGCAGCCTTGATAGACGAATCTCCTGCAGAGGGAAAGAAAATAAACATACATCCTAACAATATATGTGTGTCTGCTTGGAATGAACGGGTCTATCCGAGAAGAAGCCCATTCGCTCCAATAAGTGTTGCACAATGTCAAAAAAAAAAACAATCGTTGCACAACACTGCCACCTGGTGACAATGCCACGGTCAAGACACTTTTCACTTCCAGATGAATTTTTTTTCTTCTTGATCATTTCTCTGTGACTCTACACTGACTAAACCCCAAAGTCACTGATTTCTCTGAAGTGCAAGGAGAAGGAGGGAGAACAAAACAAAAACAGCTCCCATTTTCTCCAAAGAGTAGAACTGCCCAAATACAAAAAAAAAAACTAGGGCACAGTCCTTGTGTCTCGCCAAAGACACTCCGGAAAGTTCAGCAATGAACAGCAAGAAAGAACACACAGGAGTCTTTTTCTCCCAAAGATAAAACCTTGGATGCGGCAGGAACACAGGCTTCAAATGTCTGTTCAAAGCCTCCACATGGTACTCAGCATTTCCTCCTTCCTTACGGCAAATCACCACTCTGTCTGCATGGATATGCCTTCCCAGCATCCACTTAGCTTTACAGTCCTGGAACTTCTTGGTGACCGTTGGTGAATAAGAAAGGTATCGCCGTGCTTGCGGTACTTTAAGTTTGTCCCACACAAAGGTATCATACCATCTTTGGCGAAAAACTTCCACCTCATAAAGCAGTTCTCGAGGCAGGTACGGGTAATCCCACCCATACACTTGGGCAACCTTCTGGCCAAAGAGACGCTGCAGCCTTGACAAAGGTGGCATGGTGGCCCGGTCTCCTTCTCCAGGCGGAACAATCGCTTCTGGGTGAAAAGGTGGGTTCACCACCTCGGTAGATCTGGGCCTAGGAGCCCGCAGTAACTTGCGTTGCACTCCCGCAACAGGAGCAGGTGAAATGGATGTTGAGTCCAGAAGAGGGATCCCTGACAGGGGACCAGATTCTTCCCTAGGCACCGAGGCCTCCACCCGTGGTGTACTATCTCCAGTAGACATGGGCAGGTCCCTTGTGACACGGGACGAGGGTAGCTTCATCTTGTCCCATCCCTTCTGGTGGAAGATTTCATCTATCTCCTCATCATCACCATTGTCAGACAATTAATCCAGGTCAGAGGTGTCGTACCATTCAGCGGGCAGATAATTCCCAGTCACGGAACTATCTCCCTTGACGGCCTCTACCGACTGTGGGCTTCCGCCACTTTCAACCACACAGACAGTCCCAACCCCTGGCTCACCTGGGCCTTCAGAAGAATAGGGATGTCCAGGACTCTTCTCTCCGCATCCATCCAGGCCAGGCAAGCAGCGGGGCGAAGCTCTTCCATGACCACACGAGGCCATCACTAGGCCGACTTTCCTCTTCGGTGGTCGGAGCAGGGAGCTGCTGGTGACCGAGGCAGCATCCTCGGATTTTTCTCTTTTCATCTCCGCTTGGGCAGTCACTTCGCCCAGATCAGTGCGCACGGGAAACGCACCAGCATCAATCTCTCCTTCCGGAGTGGCAGTCCCAGTGAGGTAGTTGAGGTGGAAAGCCCGAGGCTTTTCTGTGGATGGTTCCACCTCAAAGAGAAACTCCTTGCAGACCACACATCGCCCGAATGGCTTCAGCTGGACCACCAGTCCCGAACAGCCGGGACAGATCACACCGAGGGCCCTCATGTCTCTGCAGGTGTACAGAGCCAATCGCCCCCGGGGCCTTAGTCTTATCCCCGTAACCATGATCGGAGCAGCCAGAGAAGACATGTCCATGAAAGGAGAAGCTGAAATCCATGGAGTGGTTGAAGTCATCTTCTCTCTTCGCTGCTCCATTGCGCACTGACCCACACGCGCCGGAATCTCCACGTGCGTACGTCCACATGGCCAGACTCCTCCCACACTCTGCACTTGTTCGCGGGCTTTCTCTTCTCCCCGCCCACGAACTACGCAGCTATGGGTTGCCTCGTGGCGCATTGGCCAATATGGCCGACCTACTCGGAACTCCTCCGGGCAGCGAAGTTCAAGTTCAGACACCATACACATCCCGGACACGATGCCCCCATGTGTAGCGGCCTCACCCCTCTCTCCCTTTCTCATACTCGGCTTGTCTTTCTTCGTCTAGGGGTCTCAGTGCTGGGGAGAGGGATGAGATACACCACGGCCCATGTCCTCCATAGCTGAGAGGTGAAGGCCAGAAGATTGGGTTTTGTGTAGGTGTCCTAGAGTCAAGTCCAGTACTTTGTCCCTGACTCCTTTGCTCCTAGTAACCAGAGTTCCACACAGTGAATAGGTCCAACTCAGTTTTATTCTTCTTGGCAAACAACAAACAGTTTCTTCTACTGAGTAGTAATGAGGAATAGACATGTGCACACTGAAATATTTCGTTTCGGAATTTCGTTTTCGTCCGAAAAATAAATTTATTTAGTTACTCCCGAAATTCGTTTTTATTTATTTTGTTTTTCGTTAGAAATTGCATTAGTCCGAAAATCAGAATTAATTAAGGTCGAATCTGTCATTGAAGGCTTATGGTGTCTGTCGAATGTTCAAAGAAGATTAGACGGAGCAGTGAAACTGTACGACGCTGCAATCATACATTTCCGGTCGAATGTTCCGCCCACAAGCTATAGAAGAATTCTAATGTTGTATGACTAGTAATAATTATATTTATTCATTACTATTACTAGTCAATCAACATTAGAATTCTTCTATAGCCTATGGGAGGATGCATTTGACCGGAAATGTACGATTGCAGCGTCGTACAGTTTTGCTGCACCGTCGAATCTTCTAACTTTCGATGCTTTGTTGAATCTTTGTCATTCTAGCTATTTTACTGCTCCTCCTCTTTGGTTACAATCAGCCAATAATATTCATCATCAACTTTATTTTTATTTTACTTCCCCCACCCAATTCCAGCAGTGATCTTTTCTCTCTATGTCGAATCTTTTCTCTCTATAATAACAAATCTTTTCTCTCCTATGTCGAATCTTTTCTCTCCTATGTCGAATCTTTTCTCTCCTATGTCGAATCTTTCTCTCCTATGTTGAATCTTTTCTCTCTATAATGTCGAATCTTTTCTCTCCTATGTAGAATAATCTTGGACTAATAGAGTTAAGGTTAGGCACATTCGACCACAGGTTCGTAGCAACTGTTGTAGCAACGAAAACGAAAATAAAGCATTTGTTTATGTCGGATCTTTCGGTTTTCGGATTCTGTGCTTTCGTTTTCGTTTGTTAAAACGATAACGAAAATAGCTGAAATTCGGACGAAAATGCATTCGGACGAAAACGAATGCACATGTCTAATGAGGAATAGATCGAGGCACAATCCTTTCCCTTCTCCTGCTAACCACTGTGGTATCACCAGTGGCGAATAGTCACTGACTATGTGAGGTAGAACATGAATTACCTTCGCTAGCACTGCCCCTGTCAGGGGAAGGAAATCCGTCCAAGGGAGAAACCGGAGGCCTCTCTGTCACCAGCGATGCTGCGCTGGACTCTTCAGAGAAGTTCCGCACACCAGATCTCACGAACTCAGACACGGGCACCCAAGGAGTTAGGGCCCCTTCGGATTCCTCCACCCTCGCGGAACTCAGTCGAAAGTACTGAGCCACAGGCATCTGCCATAGTACCTCACCCCAGGCTAAAGGTGCCTGAGATGGACTCCATCTCCACTCTGGCTAGGTCAAGGGCACCTAGGCCTGGAAAACTGGAACGCCAGCACCCAAGCTGAAGGTGCCTGGGTGCGGCCGAGTCCTCCGACTCCCACTCCGGACTCTGAACTCTGAACCCCATGGTAAGGGCGTCCGCCCCTTTTATCCCCTCTCCCTTTGCGTCACAGCGGGTTCCCCGCCCCGCTGTACCAGTTCCAGGGGAGGACAAAAAGGGTACAGTCTTGTGGTGTGAGTTCAGCCTCGGCCCAGAGCAACAGCGCCACCTGTGGACCGCAAGGAACCTCACACCACCAGAGTCCTCCAAGAACCAGAAAAAGGTCTCGGATCCCCTAGCAATTTGTGCATCTGGGTTACACTACCACCCAGATGCCCCCCTTAAATTCAAACACCCGCTACATTAGGATGGAAAATAGTTTTGCTAAAATTAATGAGAAAGCTTTTTACAGGGCCATCTACCTGATGGGTAATTTGGTTGGCAGAACTGCCACAGCCTGCTGGAGGCATCAAAATTGCCATAGACATTTATCCCAGCCCAACTCTGTGAATCTGAAAGTCATAGTGTGTCATGGTGCATCCAGATACATTAGGATAGTCAATAGATTGTGCCTATTGTCCACTAAATCATGCTCAACATGTAGGTGTTACATTCATATCATCTTCACCCAGTATTAGAAAAAGATGGGGAATATAGTAGACATGTGCGCCGTCAATAAATTTGTTTCATTTTGTTCCGTTTCCTTTCGTATTAGACGAAAATTCGTATTTCGTAATTTCGTAATTCACTGTGCTGACTTCCTGGGTTTGTAGTAGCCCATTAATTAGTATTTCGTAATTCGTGTCCGAAATTCAAATTGGATTAGTTTCGTACGAAATACGAATTTTCGTTAGATTCGTTAACTTTTCGTAACAATTACGAACATTCGTTATGATGAATTTAAAAAGCAAAAAATACCTTTCTCAATATGGCAGTCATCGACTCATTATGCTCATTATGAGGGGCTCCCACCATCCCTGTGCTGTGCTGACTTCCTCCTGGGGCTGTACCCCTGCTGCGCTCATTATGAGGGGCTCCCATCATCCCTGTGCTGTGCTGACTTCCTGGGTTTGTAGCAGCCCATTAATTTGTATTTGGATTCGTACGAAATACGAAAGTTTTGTAACAATTACGAACATTCGTTATGAGGGGCTCCCTGTGCTGACTTCCTCCTGGGGCTGTACCCCTTCTGTGCTCATTATGAGGGGCTCCCACCATCCCCATGCTGTCTGACTTCCTCCTGGGGCTGTACCCCTGCTGTGCTCATTATGAGGGCTCCCAAGATCCCTGTGCTGTGCTCATGGGACCGTAGTCATAACTTCTTAATATTTCATAAGATAAATAAATAAATAATACTTCAGTAAATACCTGTGGTTGAAATGGCCGTGGCCTTTATTTATAGGTATAAATATTAAATTGAATATATCAAAATTGTTATTTATTTAAATCAAAAGAAATATTCTACTTAAAAATATTAAAATCTTCTTTCAATAACATATAACCATATATAGATATATATAAAAAATAGCTTAGCCATTTAAGCTCAAGCTCAAGCTAAACTCAAAACATGAAATATAACATCCCCTTACAAGAAGGGATTAAACCTCATAAAACAGGCCACGACAGGGAGGGAGGGTGGGATGTCCTCCTCTTCAAATCTTCTCCGTCTTCTGCCCACTGATGACGCATCCTCTTTCCTTATATAGGGTGCTAGAGGACCGTTGTTTGGGGCAACTGTCAACATTGATAACCAATCATGGGTAAGTAATTTATTTTTATTTTTTATTAAACTTTAACTTTAATTTAATTTACAGGTATGACACGGTCCCATAGGTGGCGGGGGCGGGGAAATTCCATGCCCCGCCCTTCATCTTCATTATGAGGGGCTTCCAGCACCCCTGTGCTGTGCTGACTTCCTCCTGGGGCTGTACCCCTGTTGTGCTCATTATGAGGGGCTCCAATCATCCCTGTGCTGTGCTGACTTTCTGGGTTTTTAACTTCATCATAACGAAAAATCGTAATTATTATGACAATGATAAAACGATATTAACGAACATCCTTATTTTGTCCAATTCTGAATCTTCCATCGACTACCAGTACCAGTCCGAGCAGTCTCCCACTCCCGAAACGAAATTTGTCAACGAAAGTTCGTATTTCATATAAAATTCATAAGAATAGAAATTCGTATTTCGAATGCTTCCGAATGTACAAATTTTCGGAAATTCGTACAAATTTTCGATTTGTACGAAACAAATCGCACATGTCTAGAATATAGTGGACGGAGTCTGTAGCAGAGGTGTCTTGCAAAATACATATAAAGTAACACAGTATTTAAATCCAGCTAACATTTGCAGCACTGGCTCTTTCCTTCTAGAGTGATGTGTAATTGATAACCAGAAATACAACACTATATGAGGCTTTTTTTCTCTTCAGCAGGTTGTGATCTTCAGAACAAGTGGCTTAAATGGTCTGGAAAAGCTATGTATTACACCAATGAAAAATGAATCACAACAATGAAAATCTGTGTTCTGCAGGATCAATATAACTGTTCGAACTCCATGCTGCAAATTGAGACCAGAGATTAAATGATAACAGCAGAGCTTTAAGCATGGTCAAGGTTGGGTGATATGAGTGTGTTTCACTGATTTTATTTGAAAAGACATACCTGCATTTCCAGGCTCAACAAGAGCTGATTTATTTCAGCTTGGCTCTGCTTCCCATACACCAAATATACCATGACATTATTAGAAGAAAATAAACTGTTCCTAATATTAGCTTCCTTATTCTCACAAGGTGCAAACAACATTCCCGGCTGAATTTGCAACCAATATATTTTATATTTGATTAGGGGATATTCACTTGGATGGACATTTATTTTAAAGTACCACCAGCTACCTACTAACCTAATAATCTAAATGTCATATCCTGCTAAAATAAATACAGAAGAATTTTCATATAAATAGCTTAGCAAACAGGAGAAACCCTTTTCTGGCCATTAAAGGTCTTCTACTAACTGAGTAGCTACTGCTCAATACAATCAGAGTATCCTTTATGGGTTATTTGTAGAAATAGCTATTTGGAGAGATGGTCAAGAGGTCATATCAGTCCTCCACGCATCCACTACATGATGTGTGTTCCTAAAGCCCTGTACACACAATCGAATTTCCGATGGAATCAAATCCTATGGATTTTTCCATCAGAATTCCGATGAAGCTGACTTCCATCAGTCTTGCCTACACACCATCGGACAAAATTCCGACCGCCCAAAACGCGGTGACGTAAAACACTCAGACGAGCCGAGGAAAATTAAGTTCAATGCTTCTGAGCATGCGTCGACTTGATTCTGAGCATGCGTGGGGTTTTTTTCCGTTGGAGTTCCACACAGACGATCGGAATTTCCTATCGTTTTTTTTTCCATCGGAAAAATTTAAAACATGTTCTATTTTTTTTCACCAATGGAAAAAAGTCAGATGGGGCCCACACACGATCGGTTCGTCCGATGGAAAAAGTCCATCGGACTCTTTTCATCTGTAAAACCGATCGTGTGTACAGGGCTTAAGAGATATCATATAGAAGTGGACTTATTTCGTTTTGTGTTTCAGGCTCAAAAAGTATATTTATTATACCAATTTAATATATCAAAAATCTAACAGTATTGTATAGCTTACTCAACAGGCAGTATAGCTAAAGTGTTACTAAACCCAGGACCCTACATTCACTATATCTGGTCTCCCACAGTACACAGAACATGGAAATACAATTATTTTTAGTAAATATAAACTGCTAAATAGCTTTTCTCATCAGCAGTTAGAGCATTCTTGTGACTTCTATCAGTGTCCAGCCAAGCACTGGTTAAAGCTTGTAGGGGAAGTTTTCTGACTGTCCTATGAGAATGGAAGACCCCTGACTCTCTGTCTGGACAGTGCTCATTGGCCCTGTCTAATCACATGCACTTTCCCAAGAATAAAAAACCTCTCTTGCAATACACACCAAACTGAGCATGTGCAGCCTGACTCCATAGATTCTGTGCTATCAGGAAATTATCGGGGGACAGTGGATGGAGGGAAGGATCAAAGAAGACAGGATCAAACAGCCCTTTTACACAATGCGGTGGATTAACCCCTTAGATTCCACAGTGATTATAACAAGCATGCTTTACTGCATTTTACTGATTTTACGGTTGTGGGTTTAGTAACACTTTAAAATACCTTTGTTCTATTAATGTTCATACTAACTGTATGTTCTATTTCTAGTCAAATAATAATTTTTTGTGAAAAAATAAATAAAAAACTTAATCTAGATAGATTTCAAGGGGATACGTCTTAAAATAGTCTCTATTTTAAAAATTCACTTACCTGCTAATTGCCCAATGCATCTCTCATAAATAGACTATCCACTCTACGTCAGAGCTTTTCTGCATTTCCCAACATGCAATACAGACTCCTGATTGGCTCTTATTAATCATTTGCAGTTTACTGTTGTTTAACTCTTTCCATTGCCTTTTGTCTGTAGGTAGCAAAGGGAATAAAAAAAAAATATCCGCTTTTGTCATGAAAATATGCAAAACATTAGTCATAAAGTGCAATGCTGCTGATGCATAGAATACCTCATTACTGGTTATACTAATGTTTGTTTATCATCAAGTTGTTTAAAGGGGAAATAAACTCTCTCAATCACCATTAACTATTTTAATACTTATGCTACTAGCCTTATGTAGCGGGGTCTTCTTTAAGGCCCTATGGACTACGTTACCCAGAACCCCGTTTGACACCCAGGGTGCATTTGGCCACCGCAGAGACTCATGGGTGGAGCTATAAAAGAAAAGGGCGAGGCGAGGTTCGGCCTCTTTGGACACCGCGCTGCAATCAATAGGACTCCCTGTGCGGATCTGTTGCAGTGCAAGGCCCGAGGCTTGGGCCTTGCATACCTTCCGAAGAGCCTTCCACCCCACTGCTGAGCCTGGGTGGTACCTGATTTCCTGTCGAGTTTGCTGACATCAGTAGGACCGGAGACCCTGGCGTTGCGGACACTGTGGGTGGAAACACAGTGGTGGAAGCCCCACTCTGGGATCGCGTCCGGAGGGGTGAGCGAGCATCTGCTCACTTATTTAACTTGTACTTTGATTAGGCCTAGTGACTGCCTTGGCCCATCGTGCTGTAGTTATTACCCCGCCGGAGACTAGTGGTGGAACTGAGTTGAGTGTTCCTGAATGTGCACCACCGTTCATCTGCATGCGAAGAGTTGTTTTCACAGAGACTGAGCTTTATCTGAGTCAGGCCTGACCAGGGGTTTAAAACTTTGTTGGTGCGCCACATTGCGCATAGAGAAGATAGCTGCACGTGGCGTGTGATCACTCTGCACTATCACTAATTAGTAGGTTTATTGCTGCAGGGCTCTGCATGTATGCTATGTGTTATGTTTAACCTATAACCTTATACCTAAGTAAATCAAATATAGTTTACCACTCCTGAATCAGTGTTTATCATTGCATATTATCTGCCTATCCTGCTGTGGGATTGTGTATAACCAGGTATAGAATTATATGAAGGAAACATTCCCTAGACTAACTGTGCCATAGAGGGTTGAGTAGATTGCCGGGGTTGGCGGTGCTGTATACAGGGCCCGAACTAACTGAAAACCAGCAGCTCTCTTAACTGGGGGTAGCGCTACACTTAGTAAATAGATAGGAAGGTACTTACTTGTTTGTTTTTGTTTTTTTACATTTCTTTAGTTGCTTCCTGGTTTCTAGCCCAGGCCAAAATGATGTTACACATCCCATGAGTCTTCATGGGCATTTTTTTTCCTTTCATCTGGAGGAGAAGCTTTCTCAGATAAGTATGCCCTCCTACCTGCATGCTTAAGCTAAGGGCAGATGGATTTCAGGTAGTAAATGCTACATGAATCATCTGCCATTACTCAAGGTGGCTGCATCTAGAAATGCTAGGGGGTGTTTTTCATGATGACTTCTCAACAAAATAAAGCATGCAGACATGGATTAAAGGGTGAGTTTGCTCACCCCGGCGGGGATATTTCCCAGATTTCCTCAACCATCAGGTTTTAGTATTCTATGACCAACTTTAGAGCTAATATGTAACTAACTCTGGGTGTTTGGTTTTATCGTCCCCTTACATCCCCATATAATTTCATTTGAGTAATTTGGAATATTTTTTATAGTTACGCACTCTGCACTTGCTTCTGAAGAAAAGTAACTTCATCCACGAAACGTGTCAAGCTTTTAAACACATTTTTTTTTCATTAAATCATGCGTTTACATCATACTCTGTTTTTTGATTTTATGTATCATGTGCAATAATGGAATTTTTATTTGATGTCTATTATATGCCCATCAGCTTGTCATATCTGCTATGTACCATGTCCCATGTGCATTTATATGAATAAACCTCTTTATTGTGCACTTTATCTATTTAGATTTATTTTTGTCCAAACACTCATCTCACTTAAAGTCCCAAATTCCCCTCTCTTAAGGGTGAGTTTGCTTTGATTCTTAAAATGAATTAAATAGCATTTTCAGTTTGTGGAACTCAGATACTGTTAAGTCTCCCCTTAAAGCAGAGCTCCATCATGTTTTTTTTTTAAAAAAAACCCTCCCATGATGTTTGTACCTAATTTAATACCAAACTGAATTAATATTTAATGTTGGTTTTCTATATGTTTTTTTTTTTTCAAAAACAAACCTTGCTGACCCCTCCGAGTGCGCTTCCATCTTCAGTGTGGGCATGTGAAGCCCACTGGTATCTCCTTCGGGGATACGGCGCTGCTGACTACCCAGCATGGACCTCCTGGTCTGGTCTATGCACATAAACTACAAAGTACGGCGCACTCAGCGGAGGATGCCCATTGTCTCCTGGGATTTATGAAACTCATATCCCAGAAGCCAATGCATGGCCAGAAATGACGTACCTCGCCACGGTGAGGTACACCCAGAAAGAGGAACAATTACTATGTACAAACAAGGTAATTAGAGGTAACAACACGAAAAAAAAAAAAGTCCAATGTGGAATTATAAAGTAATAATGAACGGACAGGCGCAAAGTTCAAAATGTGGGTGGACCTCCGCTTTAAGGTCAGACTGTGCTGAAGCCACTAGATGAGCATGATAGTCAAACAGCATTTTATAAGGAAAGGCCGGCTTTTTTAACCTGTTTATTTTTTAGGTACATTAACTATTTATTTTGAATAGCTAGCTGTACTTTACCCCATGCCATCATTTTTTTTTTTGCTAGTTTTTTCTTACGAAGATACCAGATAAATAAAATATTATTGGAGTTTTTCTTAACCTTTCTTCCTGTCTCGAGATCAGGTAGCTGCTAATTTTTAAACCAACTGAATGTTTTTGACAAGTGTGAATTTGAAAACATTATTCCTTGTTCCCTGTAATGAGAGTCTGATGGTAATTCTGCCCTTTAGATTTACATCTATTTCTTGCAACAGAAAAGAACATTTCCATGCAAATGCTGGGTAATGCATTTCTTTCCCCATATATCTACATACCATGGGCCCTGGCTTTGTCTGTGGCTGTTTAGAATGAATGACCTCACATTAAAATGAACTTATCTCTCTTACAAGTCCTGCCTAATCCATTCATCATGATGACTACTTTCCTAGTGATGACACTTTGGTCCCATGAAGGAAAAAATGACGTAAATGCAAAACTTTAGTGTTGACTTTTAACTGTTAACTTCTTATATAATAAGCAACACTTTTAAATAGAGTTGACTAAGTAAATCAGTATTTCTATGTTTGTGACCTAGAAACTTTTCCACTCTTACTTTATAACCAAATACTACTTATAAGGGTAATCTGTGAAAGCAAAATGCGTAGATCTGCTCCCATATTTAAAGCAGTATTAACCCCCAAATGCAAACATTTAGTATAATGTAACTTACCAATCTTTAGATGTAATGGCTGCATTGGTTTTCTTTTTTAGGCTTTCTTTCTTTTATTTTCACCTGGTGATCCAGCCAGTAAATCTCAACAAAAGTGGGTGGCTGTGGATCTTAGGAGGTTCCAGTGTATACTGTGAAGACAGTGGTTCACACAAATTACAATTTTAAGGATTAAGATTGACTGTGATGGTAATAGTGTACATATAAACATAACTATATATTTAAGCCATCTAAAGTGTAAGTGGCTTAATTGTAGATTTACATCATACGCTATATTACTTAAAGTATTGGGACACCTGCCTTTACACGCACATGAACTTTAATGGCATCCCCGTCTTAGTCCGCAGGGTTCTATATTGAGTTGGCACACCCTTTGCAGCTATAACAGCTTCAACTCTTCTGGGAAAGCTGTCTACAAGGTTTAGCAGTGTGTCTATGGGAATGTTTGACCATTCTTCCAGAGGCGCATTTATGAGGTCAGGTACTGATGTGGACGAGAAGGTCTGGCTCGCAGTCTCCACTCTAATTCATCCCAAAGGTGTTCTATCGGGTTGAGGTCATTACTCTGTGCAGGCCAGTAAAGTTCCTCCACCCCAAACTTGCTCATCCAAGTCTTTATGGACCATGCTTTGTGCACTGGTGTGCAGTCACTTTGGAAAAGGAAGGGGCCATCCCCAAACTGTTCCCACAAGGTTGGAAGCATGAAATTGTCCAAAATGTCTTGGTATGCTGACGCCTTAGGAATTCCCTTAACTGGAACTAAGGGGCCAAATCCAACCCCTGAAAAATAACCCCACACCATAACTCCACCCCCCCAACCACATGATTTGTACCAGTGCACAAAACAAGGTCCATAAGACATAGATGTGCCCGTTTGGGGTGGAGGAACTTGACTGGTTTGCACAGAGTCCTGACCTCAACCTGACAGAACACCTTTGGGATGAATTAGAGCGGAGACTGAAAGCCAGGCCTTCTTGTCAACATCAGTGCCCGACCTCACAAATGGGCTTCTGGAAGAATGGTCAAACATTCCCATAGACACACTTCTAAACCTTGTGGACAACCTTCTCAGAAGAGTTGAAGCTGTTATATCTGCAATGGGTGGGCCAACTCAATATTAAACCCTACGGACTAAGACTGGGATGTCATTAAAGTTCATGTCCGTGTATTGGTAGGCATCCCAATACTTTTGGTAATATAGTGTATGTTATGTTTTTAGATCTTGTTCACATGTGTTCTTGAAGAAGAAAAGTGTTTGAAATGCATTGACTTCTTCATGTGGACTTTTCCATCTGTAAACAAGAATGATGTATCGTGAATATGTAAATTCTCTGTGCAATATACAGACATGGTTATCTGTATGTTTTTTTATCTGTATAAAATAAATGATAAAGTATGAATATGATTTTACCACATCCTTTATATACAGTTTGTGCCCTCAAAAAGTCCTTTGCTATATCTGTTTAAATATTTTTTTTTTTAAACAAATCAAGTTGTCCTGCAGATGTAGGAATAAGAGGACTAAGGCACTTACCGCTGACAGGGGTGCTTACAATGATCAGCTTTTATGTTTTTACTTATGTAAAACCTTTATCCCAAAAGAAAAAACATGTTGCTGTAATTGCTGAAAAAGTTTTAGCTGGAGTTTGGCTTCAGTTTGTCAGTGTATCTAAATCTGCTAGTGCATTTAACACTCCCCTCTCCACAGACGTATAATGCTGCTGCTCAAAGGTGTTTTTGTTGCTCCTTCATCCAGAGTGTAGACACTGTAATACAGGTCTGTTACTGGTCAGATCCACATGTGAAAATAGTGGGGCAATAGGAATTGAATTTTTGGTGAGATACTCCCTAAGTGCCGGTTCACACCTGCACGACTTCATCACGGCTTGCACTGGACTTCTTTAACAGAAGTCAATTCAAGTCATGCTTAAGTCACCTCAAAGTAGTGCAGGAACCTTTTTCTAAGTCGACTTGTGCAGTGCCGATTAGAACGGTTCCATTGGCATTAATGGGGCGCGACTTGTCATGCAACACACAGCAGTGTGAACCGGCACTAAGGGTTAATTACTTCCAAAGGAATGCAGACTCTGCAACCTTCCCTAAAAGAACACTGAAAGTGCACCAGGTGGTTATAATGAGTGCACTCAGGAATCTGTCTTGCAAGGACATAGGGGAACGAATGAAACATAAAAAAGGTAGCACTCTACTACAAAATTTGTTAAGATCCTTGCAATGTACATACACCACCAAGAGGGGATTGTTTTTTTTTCTACTTCATAATGTGCCTACAGCCAAAACTTTGGGGGAGTTTGTATATGTCACCTAATGCATATCAGAATTTTTTTTGCATTTAGCCTGAATTGGCCCATTGTACAACCACCGCATAAACCCTTAAATAAAATATTAATTCCATTAATTTTCAGAAATTGCTGTGCTCCGGTTTTGCCCTTCCCACACATGCTGCTGTGATCTCCAATTATTCCAAAATGAAGTCCATACTCCGCTTATCTTGGTGTAGTACAGGTTTTTCTTTGGAGTAAAAAGAGGTTGCAACATGTATGCTCAGAAGGGATTTGGACCCAACGGTAAGGATTTTCACAACAAGGGAATACATTGTCAAGCAGGCCAAACATGAAGACAAACCAGTGACAGGTTAGTATGAGACTTGTCAGTGATTATGAGGAATAAAATGTAACAGCTGTATAACTTGAACAGTCGGTTTTCTTTCATATTTCAGCCTACTGTTCATTTTTATCATTTTTCTGCTAGTCGTATCTAAACTGAGCTTGACTAGGGTAAAATCATATTAGTTGAAGGCTCATTTCATTGCTTTAGGTATTTCAATTGCTGGTCTAATGATGATTACATTATGATGTTAGACTTTCTCTTGTCAAAAAATTGTGTATTTAATGAGGCTTTTTACGGGTATGATCACAGGTTTTATCCCTCTTGTGATGATTACACTCTCATATCCCACCCCTGCGACCAGATTGTGAAAAATTACATACTCAACTTTAGCCTGCGCAGAGATTTTGCATCTTTGGGACAACAATCAGCACCAGCAGATTGAGTGATCCTCATTTGAGTGGGTAGACTGAGTAGGTAAAGTGATTGTAAAGCTTAATAATTTTGTTATTTAAAATAATAAACCTGGTATACTTACCAGCTCTGTGCAATGGTATTGCACAGAGCAGCCCTGAACCTTCTCTTCTGGGGTCCCCTGCCAGTGTTCTCTGCTCCTCCTCCTCATAGCTAGCCACTTGCTATGGCAGCACTCATGCATTAACACTCCCGAGCTGGGCTAATTGCATTTATAAACACACACAGCATGGCTCAGCTTCCCCCCACTCCCTTCTCACAAGATTTGACTGACAGCAATAGAAACCAATGACTTCCCCTGCTCTCAGTAAAGCCTGTAGATGCAGGAAGAGAGAAGACCGGGGCTGCCAACGGGGACAGCGCTGGATCAGGAGTGGTGTCTGATAAGTGTTTAGGGAGAAGGGGGAAACACAGACATTGGAAGGCTTTTTATCTTAAAGCAGAGACTGTATTAAGGTTAAAACCCTTTTGCTTTTAGAAGCACTTTACCCTTTTACACACACACACACACACGGTAGTAACCATGTGTTTTAACAGAAACATTCACCAATTATAGCATCTGCTGTTGCAATTCCGACATTTAAGAAAATGTCCATATCACTTACTGCCATATCCAATCAGGCAGCTACTAAAGTAGCTTCTTCAAAGTGGCAACATTTCTTTAATTTCCAGTTAGAGCATTTAGAGATTCAGCTCAACAATTTTTAAATATTGTGTGAATGACAATACAGAGAAAAACAGTGCTGGAAGTATTTACAGAAAATATATTACAAAACAGATAGTCAAAAATTAACTGAAAGGAACCAAAAGTGAAAAAAAACTAAATACCGTTCACCTGGTCATTGCTTCCCTGCAGAATCCAATTTGTTTGCAGAGTAAGTCCAATCTGATGTTTGTAAGAGTCATTGATCATCAGAAAAAAGTGACTGTCAATATCCATGGTATTTGAAACAAGATCTCAGAGCTACAAATTAAGCCATATTTTTATGGTCCCTGGGGAGGGGGTTCCAAAATTAACACAAAAAAGGGTCAGAGGGGTGGGCTGAAAGTGTGCTTGAGTCTTTTATTAGGCTCCAGCAGACACAACCTTAATGCCAGCCATCCTATAATAATCCATATTTCCATATTATAATATTTCAAATTTTGAAAACCAACATATAAATAAAATAAAAATTTGTTGGAGAGCAAATCAGATATAGACCATTTTTTTTTTTTTTTACCAACAAAAATGTGTTTATTGATTCAAAGGTGGTACACAGCCATATACATCAAAAACAATAATCAGCACTTCCATGCACATGACCAATTGATACCAAACAGGGTTAAAGTAGCAACCTCATAATACTTCTCGTCCTACAATATAGCATTCACAAGCAGAGTGTTTTTCCCATAACTAGCCCAATAATCTGTCCGCGACCAGGTCCACCGGGGCAAGCCCCGGTGTATCGAGCCACGGCGCCCAGAGATTTTCAGATTTCTGCATGCTCCCCCTGTGCTGGTAGATGAGCTTTTCCATACGTAACATATCCCCTATCTTACATATCCATTCCCTCGAAGTTGGGGGTGCCTCAGATTTCCAATACAACATAATCAGCCTCCTGGCCTGGAACATCACCCTCCAAACTGCTTCCCTGGGGTGCACTTCTATCACATGCTCTTCCACCACCCCCAAGAGGCATACCTTGGGATCTACTGGTAAAGATATCTTGAACACAGAATTGACCACAGTCACCACCTCATTCCAATATAAATGCAGCTTGGGGCAACGCCACAGGAGGTGAATAAGATCCCCATGGTCCCTCCTACATCTGGTACAGGTACCATCTGTCTGCAACCCCATCAGCTGTAGTCTATGCGGCGTGTAGTACACCCTCAGAATTATATACAGTTGCGTGAGCCGCTGGGCCACATTTAGAGAGCATACACTTACCCCCTGAAATATCTCCTCTAGACCATTTGTTAAGAAGGTAACTCCATTATTAAAGGAGTTATGGAAAATAAATCTGAGCTGGGAGCTATATTTAAGTTTGGTTTTAGTACAAAATCAGACTTGCAGTATTGCTCAATGATCACCAGGACAAATAGAGGGGGTGAATCTCCACATTGGGGACACTGAGCAATTATTATGACAGGGGTTTTAACCACTCCTCTTTTG
This sequence comes from Rana muscosa, assembly GCA_029206835.1. Taxonomy (NCBI): domain Eukaryota; kingdom Metazoa; phylum Chordata; class Amphibia; order Anura; family Ranidae; genus Rana; species Rana muscosa. Next base: position 119,412,361 of record CM055123.1, on the reverse strand, counting down.
AGCTGAAAATTATTAAGAAAAGTTTTGGCCAGAGATATACTTTAAAAAGCCAATAAATAACTCAGATGAGTTGAGATCATCTGTTAATTCTTTATAACGAAATAAAAATGTAATAGCATTTATAATCTGTTTCAGTTCAAATGCAAAGACCATATTCAGTCTTCTTATACATGTGGTCATATTTGCCTAGAATATGCTATCAGATGAGCAGTCAATACATGAGAAAAGGGTTGCAAGATACTAAGGCTTTTAAATGTACCTTGAAAAACACACAAACAACAGATGTAAAAGAATAACCAGATGACTACTTTTTTCTTTTGAAGTCGAATGGCTATAGCAGCCATTTATTATAAATACCACAGTACAAAATTGGTACAAAAAACTTATTATACGTGTGATCTCCTTATAGGTCTAAGGTTTTTAAATCCAAATAACATCAAAATCCAGCTGCATTGGACATAAATCTCCATGTCAAGACCCCCAGCTACTATTACACTGTACCACCCCAGGGACAATTCATTACATCCAATAAACACTACCACATTACCAATGTAACCTTTTTTGAGAATGCAAACCCATTCCTGAAATAGGCCCAACCCTCCAACTTTTTGAAACCAACAGTACCTTTTAAGACTTTCAGACTCCAGCCAGCTGCCAGGACTATTACATTATAAATATGAATCTGAAATAGGAAGAAGAAAAGAAGAAGAGTGTTGGAGGAGGAAGGGCAGGATAAACTTGTCTGACTCTGGCAAAGCTCCAGCTGATCTTCAGACAAAAAACTCCTTCCAGCATAACATGACTCGCCCCTTCAATTCCCCCACTACTCCAAAAAAAAGTGTGCTTTTTCATTTTCCAATATAAACATTTAACCTTGCCAAGGCCACAACATTTGATAGAGAAAAAAGAATCATGGTAAAAGATTAATTTTGACTAATCCAATACGCCCTAGCCAAGAAATATTTAGCCAATTCCATATTTCCAGATCACCCGAAAGACCCTTAAGCAGGGATGAAAGTCAAAGCTATAGAGGTCAGAGGGATCACTAGTTAAATTAATCTCCAGGTACTTAAAGTAGAATTATACTCACCTTCTATTTAGCGCTGCAATCTCTCTGAGCTCCTTGCTGGCCGCTGTCATCTTTGGCCAGATGTGCTTCCAGGTACTGATCTTAACATTGCCGAAATTTGTACAGGGCATACAGGCAGGTAATGGAATTAGTATCTCTCTTCTGCATTAAAATTCTGGCAATTTGCCCAAAAAAAAAAAATTCTCACATAAAGTTCCACTTTAAGAGAGTTCTTTATACATGTAAATGAAAATTGGGAATGTATGCCTTGGAGCAAGGTAACCTAATCCTAAGGATCCCAGATTTACCATTCAATTTTAAAAATAGCTAAAATGGGCACATTCCTGCAGGAGGGCAGGAAGAGATATTTCAGGGGATCTAATATATAGCAGAACATCATCCACAAATACCACCAGCTTATGCTCCTTTTGACCCATCTTTATACCCTTTATGTTTTGCGTTAGTCAAATTGTAGCTAGTAACAGCTCTAAAGAGTATAGAGGTGGGTGAAAGTAATCCATTGATTTTGACCTTGGCAGTTGGGTTATCATATAAGGACATTATCCAGGAAAGCATTTTATTTCCCAGACCTACATATTGTAGAGATGTTAACAAAAATTACCAATCTAAGTGATCAAACAAATTTTCAGCATCTGCTGATAGTACCAGAAAACCAATATCATTCAGTTTTGAAACGTGAGATAATAACAGGGTTCCAATAGACTTGTTTGTAGCTTCCCTGCCTGAAATAAAATTCAACTTGGTGTGAATGTATCAAACCACTGCACTCTATGGAGGCTTTATATCCAATGGAGGACTTATATCCAATAGAAAAGTTATTTGTCCATGCTATCAGTGCTACAATGTATGCAAATTCCTACTTGCTTTTGACCATACGGTCCCTTTAACATTTATAGTCGAAAGGGAAAGTAGAATCAGAATAGAGTGTGTCTTCAGATGAAACAAGCAAGGTATTGAAACTAGTTCATTCATCTTTGATAAACTCTTCCACGGCATCTAGCAATTACAAATTGTTGACCAGGTGATACTATTTCCTGTTGCATATAAATAAATGGGATCAGCAGCCTTCTCCCATATGTTGCAGATATAATAAAAACATAAATATGGTAGTATTGTCCTCTGATTTCTGCATACTGGAGGCAAGTTCTTGAACTACTAGTGAACAAGATCACGTCTTTCTCCCTCCCAAATGACCCATGGGTACTCCTGCTTCATAAAACCAAAAATTCTGTCCCAAAATCTAAAAAAAATGCTACCTCATTTATTTAATGCAGCCAAAAGCCAAATTCCAAAGCATTGGTAATCAACAAATCCACCTACGGTGAACAAATGGTTCCTGAGGATGTCCAAAATCTGCTTGATTGTGGAAATTAGAATTGTCAAACAATCTGACTTTTTTAACCTTTTACTCTATCTGGAAAGGCTGGATAACTTTTAAAACCTCAGAAACCTATAATGAATGGATGACCATTGGCCAATAAAACCTCTGTGGTATTATCAAGTGATTAACTCCATGCAGATAGTTAATTCTAAGAATATGTTGTTGAGCATCTTTATTGTGGAATAAGAATAAGAATGGGAAAAGACACTGAGATGCATGTTGCTCCTCTCTTTTTTCCACTTTTTTTTTCTTTGAGTGCATATATTTGAGGATGCACTGCTGTGTTTGTATCACTTCAATTTGTGACGTCTAATAAAAGGCAAAGGGATTGAAAAGAAGAGAAGGAGATGTAAGTAAAAATTAGGAAAAAGATAAGGAAAACTACCCAGTAGTGGGAACTCATAGGTTGCCTTCTATCAAAATGTTTTGGTAGATGCAAAAATAACTTGGAGAAAGACCTTCTAATGGAGGCAGCCTTTCAGATGGGCGTTTTACATAATTATTTCTATTTTTTATTTTTATATTTTTCCTTTGTTAGTAGTTTCCCTTAAATTACGCATGAAGCGTCAGCATAAAAGCACTGAGACACTTTCTTGGAACAGTCTGAATCAGTAACCAACATATAGACAATAGCTGTATAATGTTATGGTTTGGAAGTCATCTATATTCAAGGATTATGCAATTATATAATTACAGAGCCATAGATCCACAACAGAGGAATACTTTCCATTTTTTTTTCTGTAGAATTCTTTATATGATTTGTGGAATAATGCACAATATGACTTTAGGTATTTGCTGTTCAAAAGCTGTGTGCTCTTTTCGGTGTTTGTGTTTTATTTTTTGGCTTTTTTACTGTATATGCTTATATCTCTTTGTTGTTTAACCACTTCCCGCCCAGTCAATAGGAGATTGACGTCCGGGAAGTGGTTGTGTTATCCACACTGGAAGTCTATTGACGTCCTGCAGGATAACAGCCGCTGCACGCCCGGGGCGATCGGTGGAGCGGTGTGTCAGTCTGACCCACCGCTACACTGATCTTGGTAAAGAGTCTCCGGCGGAGGCTTTTTACCACGTGATCAGCCGTGTCCAATCACGGCTGATCACGATGTAAACAGGAAGAGCCGTTGATCAGCTCTTCCTCACTCGCGTCTGACAGACGCGAGTAGAGGAGAGCCGATCGGCTGCTCTCCTGACAGGGGGGGTTTGCGCTGATGGTTTATCAGCGCAGCCCCTCCTCGGATACCCACACTAGACCACCAGGATGCCGCCCAGGACCACCAGGGAAGCCCCAAGCATGTGGATGGCCAGGTAAGTCCCCATGGCCATCCACATGTAAAAATACATAAACAACATATGCCAATCAGTGCCCACAAATGGGCACTGACTGGCACCATCATGGCATGACCACAATGTGTGATGCCCAGCAATGCCAGCCACCAGTGTCATCAGTGCCACCTACCAGTGTCCATCAGTGCCACCTATCAGTGCCCATCCATGCCCATCTGTGCCCATAAGTGCCCACCTATCAGTTCCCGTCCGTGCCACCTATCAGTGCCACCCACAAGTATCCATCAGTGCCGCCTATAAGTGCCCATCAGTGTCGCCTATGAGTGCCCATCAGTACCGCCTATGAGTGCCCATCAGTGCCGCCTATGAGTGCCCATCAGTGCCGCCTATAAGTGCCCATCAGTGCCGCCTATGAGTGCCCATCAGTACCGCCTATAAGTGCCCATCAGTACCGCCTATGTGTGCCCATCAGTGCCGCCTATGAGTGCCCATCAGTGCCGCCTATGAGTGCCCATCAGTACCGCCTATGAGTGCCCATCAGTGCCGCCTATGAGTGCCCATCAGTGCCGCCTATGAGTGCCCATCAGTGCCGCATACCAGTGCCACATATCAGTGCCCATCAGTGCTGCCTATCAGTGCCCATCATCAGTGCCACCTCATCAGTGCCACCTCATTGGTGCCACCTCATCGGTGCCCATCAGTGTCGCCTTATCAGTGCCCGTCAGTGCCGCCTTATCAGTGCCCGTCATTGAAGTAGAAAAGGTACTTATTTACAAAAAAATTAACAGAAACAAAGAAAAACTTAGTTATTTTCAAAATGTTCGCTCTTTTTTTATTTGTTGTGCAAAAAATAAAAATCGCAGAGGCGATCAAATACCACCGAAAGCTCTATTTGTGGGAACAAAATGATAAAAAATTTGTTTGGGTAGGTACAGTGTAGCATGACCGCGCAATTGTCATTCAAATTGCGACAGCGCTGAAAGCTCAAAATTGGCTTGGGCAGGAAGGTGTATACGTGCCTGGTATTGAAGTGGTTAAAATCAATAACAAATTGATTACTAGACATGTGCATTTGTTTTCGTCCGAATTTCGGGGATTTTCATGTTCGTTTTAACAAACGATAATGAACGCACTGAATCCGAAAGCCGAAAGATCCGACATAAAAAATGCTTTATTTTTGTTTTGTTGCGACAACAGTTCGATATAGATAGAAGATTCGACATGATGGTGACAATAGCGATCTGTGTCTATCGAACCTGCGGTTGAATGTGACTAACCTAACTCTATTAGTCCAAGATTATTTGACACGAAGAGAGAAAAGATTCGACATGAAGATTCGATGAAGCAGTCGCCACGAGCAGACATTTATGGTCAAATGCTCCGCCCACAAGCTATAGTAGAATTCTAATGTTGGTTGACTAGTAATAATACTTAATAAATATAATTATTACTAGTCATACAACATTAGAATTCTACTATAGCTTGTGGGTGGAGCATTCGACTGGAAATGTACGATTGTGGCGTCGTACAGTTTAGCTGCTTCGTCAAATCATTTTAGAACATTCGACAGACACCATAAGCCTTCAATTGGCAGAATTGCCCTTAATTCATTAGGATTTTCGGACAAATGCATTTTTTAACTAAACAAAATAAATAAAAACAAATTTTGGAAGTAACTAAATTAATTTATTTTTCGGACCAAAATGAAATTCCGAAACAAAATATTTCAGTGTACACATGTCTATTGATTACTGATATATAAATTAAAACATCATTACTTCATCCTTAAAGTGCAAACTAAAGGCAAAACATGATTAATTTATTTTTGGATAGTGCACTGGAGGTTTTTTTGGTTTTTTTTGCAATATGTATGCGATTGGGGAGATTTTCCTTCACTTTCTGTCCCAAGGCCCAAACTGGAAGTGAGAGGCAATCCCTCTAAAGTGATGGAATTCCAGGTTGCCCCCAGTGTCACCAGAATTAGGGGACCCATTGGAATATTTCCCCTCTATTTCTGTACTGGGGACAACCCAAAATGTTGGATTTTCTTTAACTTTCATTTTCTGTAAACATGACATATAGAGAGGGTGAATCTCCTTAATGGGGGCACAGGCAGCAATAAAAACCTGACAGGGGTTCTAATCCCTCTGTCCAAAATGAAAAAAAAAAAAGTTTGCCTTTAGTTAATAATTATGATAATTGCAGACCATCAGTGGTGCAAAAACACTCATCTGACAGTTACGGTATATGATAAAGTGCAAACTGTCCAATCCAACTATAGTGCCAAAAAACAGTCTGTAATACACCAACAGTAATCCTGATAGTTAATTTCTGTGCTAAATATAAATATTAAAGTGCAATGTAGTTCATTAGTAGTGAAAAGGTCTATCTGCAGATCACAAATTATTCAAAGGCAAAGAATATCTCACTGTGGTTACCAATGGCAACAAAATATGTATCTAACCAGGAATCACTTTTGTGCCCATATCTGTGTCTCCAGGTATCCTCATTCACCTTTGACAAGTGACACCCTATGTACATAAACTCACCATATTTTATACACCCGCATTTTAATATTAACAACAATTTTAGAAGTGCTTTTCCTTAATGCATAAGACATGAATCACCACTCTTCCACACACTTCCTGAAAGCAATGAATGCACAAAGTATGGAATGATGTCACTGCCTCCTCCCAATGCATTTGTCACTACAGACTTTTTCAAGAGCGGAAAATATTTGGACAATGTTATTGGTGGTGCAATTTTTATTTACACCATTGCAAGAATCCACCAGATGATAAAAGAAAAATACATTTTCCTAAGTGTAATGTCAGTTATTCTGCCTTTAATAAGATAAACCTCTATTATGACAGCTCCAGCATATGCACCTACGGATCAGGCTGCCAGAAGAAGTTTAAATCCCTATTTTTCACTTATAGTATAGCACATACATTGCTTCTCCGAATACTGGACACAAGTATTTATTCATAATCTATATTCTAACACATGGATGATCAAGACTGAATCCTGACACTTCCCCTTCATTTTAGCTTTAAAAGCATTGGTGCATTCAAGCACTGAAATGTATAACCACTGTTTAAAATTGCTCATATAAAAGCAATATTACAAGAATATTTTAAATTCCTATTGGATCACTCAGTGTATCCAGGATAATTTTACTCATAAAAGTTTACATTTAACAGTTAAATTAACACTTCCATAAACATCTTTTTGGTTAAAGGTCAGAAACAATTTTGCTGTGTGTTTGCCTTATTACATTGAAGAATTTGTAAAATTATAGACAGCATTGTCTATTTTCAGACATACTGCAGCATACTAGAGTTGCAACCCCTATTAATGAGATGGAGTAGGAACAGACAATAATTTATTTCTAATTATTTGACCCAAATCGATGCATTCGGGAATTTACATACCTATGATTAGGCCTGTTAGTGGCTTCAATTATGGGTGGATGATGAGAATGAAATGACAGAAAAGAAAGTGTAAATTTCTGTTCTAAATTACCTGAGCAGTAAGGTCTCATGTCATAGGCATGAGTAGCGGCATCCATCCTCCCAAACTGGTGCTTTTTACCAGGTATTTATCTTTTATCTCCTGAAACCCTAATTTTTTTTTTAAAGTTGGCAGCAGTTTAAATTGTATCACTTTTTTTCTTTGTAGATGTCACTAGAGTCCCCAAAATGTGTAACAGTCTGGCTTTGTTTTAAAAAGGGGACCAATGCAAAAAAAAAAAATGCGTCCTCTGTCCCCCATGAAACCGATACTGGATTCCTTGGGTCTGGTATGGATTCTGAGGAGGAAACAAAATGAGTGTCTTCGCCTTTAAAAATTAATATCAGACCCTTAATCTGAGCATGCAGCCTGGCTGGCCCGGGGGTGGGGGATGAGCAGGCTCTCCTCTTGAACCATACCAGGCCACATGACCTTAACATGGGGGGTGCCTTGTCCCCATGTTGATAAGAGTAAGGGTCTCTTCCCCACAACCTTGCCTCTGTGGTTGTGGGGGTCTGCAGGCTGTGGGCCTATCTGAATTTGGAAGCCACCTTTAAAAAAAAGGGGGCTCCCAGATACCACCTCCCACACGTAAATGAGTAAGGGCTATGTAGTACCCCTACTCACACACAAAAGAAAAATGTAACCTAGAAATAAAAACATTCAAACATTTACATTTTCTTTTTTTTTTTCTTTTTTTTTATGTTTCTTATTGCAAATTCATCATCTATCATGATGCCCAACGCCTGTCGACTCACCAAAATTAAAAACCTGATGGACCTAGTACACACAACTCCACAAGCTGTCATCCCCTATATAAGGGAAGGGATAGTAGTGACATCATTAACCAAATATGGCCATAGCTGAGCAGGGGGTTGGATGGCCAAAAGTTCAGGTCTGAATAGTCAAAGTCTGGTCCAAAAATAGGTTTGGACTGAACCATTGGTTCATTCTTAGTCTTAAAGAACACGGTTTATATAAATGGCTGCTTTTTGAGGTGCATAAGTAAGACATTACCATTCACAACAATTTAACAGTGGACACACAAACATATTGTTTAAGTACATCTACAATTTTAAAAAAGTATTTGAAACCAGTTCAACATGTGTCTGAAACTATCCATTTTAAAGCTATAAAAAAAAACATGCGACTGGTGATTACCTTGGGTGTCCAGAGATACAAATTTGCATGTTGGTATTTGCAGTTCTCTGAATACCAAAGACCAGCAAGTGGCCTGAAAGTGGATTTGTTTTTTTGTACGGAATTCTTTTTTTTTTTCCAGAAAACATGTAAAGTATTTCTTCTTATAGCATACAACAAGGGTGTGAAATGTAATTCTGAAGCTGCTCCTGGATGACCTTCCACTGGTGAGTGCTACATGATGTGATGTTCTAACACAATAGAGAACACTCAGGTCTCCTTGTACTTGGCAACGAAAGAAACAATTTTTTTAATCTCAGTACATGAATTATTGGCAATGTGTTTGAAGTGGGTCCAAAGTTTCAGTTTAACTGACTTGTATTTTCCCAAGAGATTTGTCATAGGCTTTGGATTTTGGAAAGACTATATTAGAAGAGTAACAGAGGGCAGGCATTTGCTACCTCTTAAACTTTACAGTGCCTGACTCCTTACTAATATGTTTCAAACATCAAACATCCTATTACAGTGCTACTGCATGAAGATATATTAAATAATTTCCTGTAGGGAAAACACATATATTTACCTATCTCAGCAGAGGTTCAGGGTCGCATGGGCATTACTGCAAATATAGACAATTTAAAGAACTAGTAAGTTAGTTGCAAAAATGAAATAAATATAGGCAGTGATTGGTATTATCAATCTTATTCTGATTCAAATTTATTAGTATTACTACAACTCTATTGCCCATTAATAAAGGACAGTTCTGATTTTAATATTGCAGTGTATATAAACCCTAACAGTTAACTTTTTTATATGCTCTCTTCTGCTCTTTAAGTATATATAATTGAAACTGCTTTGTTATATCAGTTTGATAGGTGCAAAAACCCTGTTCAGAAATTCAGACCTGTCCTGTGTCCTGTGCACACTTCATAGGTTCTCATAGAGTCTATCTAGCCCCTGCAACCCAGTTCTTATTGATTACAAAATTATACGTTTATATGTTATAGGGCAGGAGTAGGCAACATAGTCATATCAACATACATGTAAATACAAAATCTTATTCCATCAGTTTACCAGTGCTCGTAAATTTCCAAGAGTGTCAGTTTGTAACTAATTCACCAGCTCTTTTTGTCAATATGATATATCAGTTTGTGTCTCTGTCACATACTTACCCTCTTGATTACTACCTAACAATGGATTAATGTGCCCTGGGTCAAAGGCAATCAATCAGTCCCCTTAATTTTTAAATACAGTATATACCGGATCTGTGGTAAAGCAAATGAAAAAAAGGCTTCCCTCCATCTCCATCACTGTTCCAGAATGACTGCACTGCCAGCTTGTGCTCCAAGCCTCACTCTCAGACCTGCTTCCTGCTCCTACAGACACGCTCCAGAACCAGGCTCTCCAGTCAATAATTACAGAGCCATAAGAGAATTCCTGACAACTTTTGAGAAAAGTGAAGAATGTCAACTTTTTAATTACCTAAAGTATAATGAAAGACAAAACTTTTTCTTAAGTTTTGGATAGGGCGGAGATGGATTAGAACACCTGTCAGGTTTTTATTGCTGTCTGTGTCCTCTCTATTTGTCCTGTTTACCGTTATCATTAAAAGTGAACGTAAAATAAAATAAAAAATTTGGGGTTGTATCCAGAAAAGTAATAGAGGGGAAATCTTCCAAATGGGACATTAGTTCTGTTGGCCTGGGGATCCCCAAAGGGTTATCTTAATTTGCAGGGTTTTCCTCTCATTTTCTTGTTTGACTATGGGACAGGTGAAGGTAAATATCCCCAATGAGGCACAGATGGCAAAACATAAACCAACAAGGGTCATAACCCTTCCTTACTCTATCCAAAATGAAATTAAAAAAAGTTTACCTGTAGTTCTATTTTAACAATGTAATATTGTGATCAGGGATAGTGGCAACACCGCAGTGAGGAAGAGAGCATCTGGGAGGGAGGACATCATGGAAGGAGCTTTATGCACAGATCAGACAGAGTAGGCACAATGGGTAACTGGAGAGCTTGGTTGCAGAGTGTGTCTGTAGAGTAGGAAGCGGGTCTGAGAGTGAAACTTGGTGCGTACTTTGGGTTCCTGACGAAGTCTATAGACACAACACATAGGGTGGAGTCAATGTGATGTGATTATGAACATGGAAGGACATAGGTTGCAAGTTTGTAGACACAGAAACAATGACGGCGACACTGTAGGTTGGAATCAGAATCAGGAACTCAAAGGCAACTTCCAAGTACATGAGACAAGATGGAATTGTGTAATGTGAGTGTTTTTTGTATTTATTTTTAAATAAGGTATTATATGATGGAAAGCAAACCGACTGATGTGAACTGTGTATCAGAGTGAATTATACGGAGTGGCACAAGAAGCACAATTGCACTTTACGTTAGACTATTAATTAACACTTGAATTTTTTTTATATTTATGTAGTATTTTGCAATCATTGATTATGGGGATGATGACTGACTGTTTTTTAGAAAAATACAAATTAGCCTTTAATGCAGGTTCCCTTAACTTGTAAAAAGTTATAATGTTAAGTCTGAGTAACAACTGGTGAGACTGAAGAAGAGGAAACTAAAGCCTGTCTTACACGGCTTAAATGTTGGCGGATCCATGCTGAATCGTCCAAATTCAAGCTATGGGTGTCCCTGTCAGCACCACTGAGCTTAACAAAATTTGAGGAGCCAGGAGGAAAAGTGTCATCCAAATAGTACCAGCATCTAATCAGATGAAGGCACTGTTTTACGCTTTTTAGAATGATTGGAGCAATCCATTTCAATAAATGTATTTGATTTCTATAAGTGTATAGCCAGCTTCAGAAATGACTTCCCCCTGTCTGTAGAAGACTAATGACATCATATCAGCCCAGGTAAAGTCACTTAAATGGATTTCAAGAATGTCTTTCTAATAAAAAAGGTACAGCTTTTTTTGGAAAATGGATAGTGTTGCTGTATATTGTGACATGTCCGGTATTTGACATGGAATTTGTCCATTTAGGTCCATTTAAAAATATTACATCTCAGGTAGGAATATAAATTGTTATAAATAGAGTACACATGAGATTAAAAAATAATAAATCATTTTGATTTGAGCATAGCTGGGTGACCAATGACAGGCAACAATCAGTCTGCAGGATGTCAAGGGTCTACAAACTGGTAGTAAAGGAACACTGGCCTATAGCACTACTGTATGACATAGGAGCCTTTCTGCATTTATTCATTATAAAACTTCATCACACATGATGCCCTGTCAGTGTTCAATAGCATAGCTAGATGGGTTATATAGTTCCCCAACCGGTGATATTGGCAAAAATCTATTTATAATATTCCTTGATTTATTTATTCCTTTGTTTATAAATCATAAGAAAAATATATATTATAGCATTAAGGAATCTGCATAATAGAAGTGTAAGATACCTTTTAAAAAAAAAAAGTTAAAATAAGAGCAGGCTGTTTGTCTTGTGCTTTTTTATCACCTTCAAAGCCAATGAGGGAGATCGTGGAGTGTCTACAACTGTAAACTGCACCAGCAGCACACGCTACAGTAACCAGGAATGTGTATTTCTGCAGATGATTAAATCAATACAATTTTGACAAGACTTGTTGGAACATGCTTCTTTATTTTACGCAATTCCTTCCCTTTTGTCGAGGGCATTTATCAACCTGCCTGGCTGTCAGCTAATGGAGATTGTTCTTTAGACTGCACTTGATAGAAGGACGTGGTTATGATGCGTGCCAATAGTTAGCCAAGATATCGTTGGGGGAACAAAGAGCTTAGCTGGGGCTCAGGGCCTTTTAGTCAGGGTGAGATTTCCTGACAATAAAGCCTTAAGACAAGAAATTTTCTTCACTATATAAACATGCTATTCAACCTAAATACCACAGCATCTATAAATAAAAATATCACGTTTTCTATAAATCAAAAGATGGATGAACGAAATTGTTGTCTGTACAGATTGCAAAGTCTTCTGGACTTCTATGTTATTAAACGATAGGATGCAACATAAACCTGACACTTTAGCATTGGCCAGTTCTGCGAATAATAACAAATGTGAACTTCACATTGGGTTTCTAGAGGGGACTCCTAGAGACTGATGTTTAAATCTAGGAAGTAACTAAGCTCACTTGCATACATTCATAACTACATGATGGTCATGCCTAAAAGGGTCAGTTTAGCCAAAAGTAATATTTTAATTACAGGTGGAGTCTAGTGGGCTGAAGCAGCCCCTTCTTATATATGTTGAATATTGCAGTAGGATCCCTGCCATTATTCCTGTCTAGGAGTTATGGGTGTTCCCATCTAGCTTTGCATGTTCTAGTTTTTCCTTGTTTTCTTTGTAACAGAAAATAAACAGGAAGAGTGGAAACTCCTCATAATGGATTCAACAGGTGTCCTGATACCAGAATCTAAGTGCAAAACTCTCTTCAACAAAGTACCTAAGAAATTGTCAGCTAGTTGAAATCCCCAGCATTCAAAGTGATGTATATCAAGATCTTCTACAGAGACTATAGACAAATTCAGTAGACTTTTAAAGCCCAAGTCTAGGCTCGAGCAAAGGGAAAAGGGATGCCGCTCTAGGAAGGGTGTCTGGAAATGTAACTCTCCTCAGAATAGGAACAGCAGGTGCAGACTAAGCATAGGCAATTGGGTGAGGAGAAAAAAAAATGCAAGCCACAGCAAACAACGGAATACAGGAGCTGACGTGTTTCACACATTCAAAAGTGCTTATTCATAGCTAAAGAACCACAAACATTAAAGGGGTTGTAAAGGTTTGTTTTTTATTTTCTAAATAGGTTCCTTTAAGCTAGTGCATTGTTGGTTCACTTACCTTTTCCTTTGATTTACCTTCTAAATGTTTTTTTTCTTTGTCTGAATTTCTCACTTCCTGTTTCTCCTCACTAAACTTCACACCATCATCTGAGTGGTGTGGAGTCAGCCAGAACAGCTTACTGAACAGCTTACTGAGGAGGAACAGGAAGTGAGAAATTCAGACAAAGAAAACAAAGAAAAAAAATATTTAGAAGGGAAATCTAAGGAAAAGGTAAGTGAACCAACAATGCACTAGCTTAAAGGAACCTATTTAGAAAATAAAAAACAAACCTTTACAACCCTTTAACTGCAATATATACACTGATCTATGTTGGACATGTGACCAAACCTGTGAATAAATTACTCTAATTAGAGTTAATTGGTGGGTGAAGTGAGTTAATTAATAAGTATGGCTAACGTGTGGTTTCAATGTGAGAGCACAAATAAGTATTCTAATGAATAAAAATGGATGTGCATAAAAACATAATAAAAATGTTAAGAAAATGCTACTAGCAAAACCCCAAAAACATTTGGTAGACCATCCATTTAATGTAAAAAGGGAAAAAGAATACTTGATACTGAATCAAGGTGCGTGTGTGATAAAGTAAAACATGTCAGTGTAGACTAAATATATACAAGTGTTAAATATATATACTTATATGATATAAAATGTGTAAATAAAGATATACACTGTGTTGAAAAAGTGAACCAACGTGAAAATAATATGAAGAAAGTAAAAGGCTCGAGCAAGGTTTAAAAAAAATAAGTATACTTACATTTTTCTAGGTGTTTTCAGTCCAGTCCAATCCAATCCAGTAAAAGCATGGTTCCACTCTCTGCAACATGTCTCCTAGAGTCCAGAGCAGAGGGCAGAACCTTGGTTTTATAGACTCACAGGAAGTGGGTTAAATGATCCTGGGCGTCCTACAATCTGGAAGAGGAGTGATGCCGCATTGCTGGATTAAAGCGGTTGTATACCCAAATATCTAACTTTACATGTAATTATGTCTCCTCATATCATTAATCTATTGCAATGTTTTTTTCCCCTACCTGCTTCCTTTCCCTGTGCTCGCTATATTCACGAGTGTTTACATCGTTACGCGCATTCACCATATCATAGTCAAATCCGGCAAGCCGAGACCCCACCGGTAACATTATTTGTTTATGTCGGGGCTGCGTCATTTCCTGTTTTTGACGTCAGCCCCGACATCCCGCGATGCTTAGACAGATATTTCCTCCCCAAGAGGAAACGAAGAAACGAAGAAGAGGCTTGAATCTAGTGAATTAATGCGCACGCGCAGGATTACACAGCATAGAACAAACTGTGGGCGGAAATAGAAATGAAACCAAACGCGGAAGCCCACAATGAAGATGACGCGGATATAAATCGATCATTTATTGTAAAATATCTTCTGTAAAACTGTAAGTAAACTTCGGTATTAAAAACAATAGCGCTCAATCGATTTACAAGTATTTCATCTTTACAACCACAGGAATTGTTAAATTAGGACCGGAGGGTATACAACTGCTTTAATTTTGTGCCCAAGTTAAAATTGGGCCTCAAAGAAAAGTACAAATAAAACAATGAGAAAGCAGGGGATTGTGATGTAGTTCTGGCTGGCTATTGAGGCGCACTCTAAAGAAGTTGGTGTTTTTCAGCTGTAGAGGTTAAGTCATGAAAACAGAAGTCTGCAGTTAGTGTTAAAGCAGTATCTCTTCTGTTAGTTTCTAGGGTCAGCTGTCTACAAAATTTGTTAATCCATTCTTAAATGAACAGTTTTTACTGAAATAACCTTCTGCTTTCTTCTTACGTCGTGCTACACACAATTAGCTTGCTTCCTCAGTTTGATTTTTCACCTGCCTGCTGTAATGTGTTTAATGACCCTGGTAGTCAATTTTCCCAATTTTTCTTGAAACTTCGGACTGTTGGACTGTTAGAACTTCTAGGTTATGTTGGTTTCCTCTGAATAATGTTCTAGGAGTCTGTGACAGGACTAAACGATTATAAATATTTAAGTCTAAACAATACCTTGTGTGATTTTAAGAAATCTTTTAGGGTGGAAGGTTTGGAACAACTCCTTTGTAAATTAAGGCCAGTTCCCACTATTGCTTCTTTGTGTTCTACAACTCAGGATCACAGTGCACCAAAAAATGCATAACAGCTAGTCACTGTACCATTATAATTAATGAAGCTTTTCACATTACTGTGTGGTGTTGGAGGGCAGTGCACTGCATTTTTAATAAGCTGGTTGAATCTTTTTGTGCACTTTTGTAAAAAATGTATGTAACATTATAGTCAATGTCAACAAATGGAAAACACACTAACTTTTCAAGTTGCATGAAATTATGACAAACAAATATAGACGTGGCCCACAAAATGCAGATAGAAAATGACAAAAATGAAAAGGAAGAAATAGGATGCAAGCCCATGCAAAACATGTCTTTAACACACTCTTTAAACTTGAGATAAAAGTGCTTTTTGTTCTTTGAGGACAATGCATGTGCATTTTCTAACATGATGGTGTGAATGAGCAATTAATGTTTAGGACCAGTATTAAATGTATGGCCTTTAACAGATGCACCCAGGTGCTAAAAGGAATTGAGGGCTGGAGAAACAAGTAGAAGGCATCAAGACCACCACTGGCATTTTGATTTCTTTATGGACTCATGAAGCACTGGCACAAGAACGTTTACAAATGGAATCTGCTGCTTCAGCCAGTTGCACTGGGATAGTAAAGAAAGTGAGAGCGTTATTTTGGAATCAGAAATGTTAAATGTGAGCAGTGAATTTGGGCATTTTGTCTATTTTTCTTTGCTCCACCTCTTAAGCTCATGAAGTAATAAACTGTTAAAAAATGTAACTGACAAAATATTGCTTTATTAAATATTACAGGATGAGGACCCTTCCCAGATAAGGCATATATAAGTGGTCAAGACTGTCTCAGTGTAAGTCTGGGGGCAAGGTCACTGATAGTGGAGTACAGGCATACTCCCTTAGTGGGCTCTCATCGGGTCAGCAGTGGGCCTGGAGGAAGCCACCTCATCAATGTTATTAATGGCCCATGAGTTGCCACGGCCCACTGCCCAAGCTACATGTTACTGAGGGGAATGGGCAACAACCAGTGCAAGCTGAGAGTACAGAGCGGCCCTGTGCACTGCCTGACATGTCTGGCACAGTCCAGCATCTTCTCCATGTAAAGGTAAAACTGGCTGCCTGGGTACACTGACTGAATGCCATAAGGGGGCCTGTGGTAGCAGCTGTCTGTGTGCCAGCTTAAGGCAATTATGGATGGTTAGGATATTGTGTGCCCACCTTAGTTGGGTTCACCCACCTTGAAAGGAGGCGGTGGTCGCATTGGAGGTAGGGTGTTAGGCGACCCCCACTTTTTAATGTGAACTGTACCAATAGTAGGGCCCTATTCACAAATAAGCAGTTGCTTGCCAGAAAATTGCCCTTTTACTTGCACTGTATGTGTTTTTTTTTATTTTATATATGCTTTGGGCATGTGTTTATAGCATGGGTTTGATATCTGTTTGAAATGCTTCTGAGAACATTTAAAATTCATTAGAAAGTGCATTTGACCTGCAGTTGCCCTCCTTCTGACCTACACTTGACTTGCTTTAAGCAGGCTTTGCATTCCTAAAGATGTGTATGGTAATGCAAAACACACTTGGAGCAAACAAAAGCCCTTTGACAATGGCTCTCATACTCATCACCTACAGTATGGCCCTGGGCACTCCCATTAGTATCCTGCTTCTACTCACACTCAGAATAGTAGTCCACAATAAAGAGAAAGCTTTTGTAGACCCAATAATTACTTGAACTTGTAAAAAGGCCCTGTCACCTCTTTATATTGACCAGTATATATGATACCAAGTAAATGTTTTTTAACCACTTCAGCCCCGGACCATTTTGCACTAAAGGACTAGACCCCTTTTTGCGTTTCGGCACTGCTTCACTTTAACTGACAATTGCGCGGTCCTGCGACGTGGCTCCCAAACAAAATTGGCGTCCTTTTTTTCCCACAAATAGAGCTTTCTTTTGGTGGTATTTGATCACCTCTGCGGTTTTTATTTTTTGCGCTATAAACAAAAATAGAGCGACAATTTTGAAAAAAAACAATATTTTTTACTTTTTGCTATAATAAATATCCCCCAAAATATATAAAAAAAAAATTTTTCCTCAGTTTAGACCAATACGTATTCTTCTACATATTTTTAGTAAAAAAATCGCAATAAGCAAACGCAAACTTATTGATTGGTTTGCGCAAACGTTATAGCGTCTACAAAATAGAGGATAGTTTTATGGCATTTTTATTAATATTTTTTTTTTTAACTAGTAATGGCGGCGATCAGCGATTTTTATCATGACTGCGACATTATGGCGGACACATCGGACACTTTTGACACTATTTTGGGACCATTGTCAATTTTAAAGCGATCAGTGCTATAAAAATGCACTGATTACTGTGAAAATGACACTGGCAGTGAAGGGGTTAACCTGTAGGGGGCGCTGAAGGGGTTAAGTGTTACCTAATGTGTCTTTCTTACTGTAGGGGAGCGTGGCTTGGTATGTGACGTCACTGGTCGTCGTTCCCTATGACAGAGAACAGACGATCAGTGACAGGCTCATTAGGAAGCACGGGGAGAGGTTTGTTTACACTTACCTCTCCCCGTTCTTCAGCTCTGTGACCCGATCGCGGGACACCAGCGCTGATCGGGTCCGCGGGTCCCGCGGGCGCGGTCACATACTCAGGACCAGGTCGCGAGCATGACTCATGGCTGGGCTCTTAAAGGGCAACGTACCTGTACGTGGATGAGCCCAGCCGTGCAATTCTGCCGACGTATATCGGCGTGAGGCGATCCTTAAGTGGTTAAGGATGACATTACTGTGACTGACAACCAGGTTAGAAAATAGAAAAAAGGGAAATTACCATATTTACAATTTTTACATTACCAAGTGCTGCTTGAAATTCGATCAAACTATTCCACAAACCATCTGCTTTCGAGGGCGAACAGATATGTTTGTGTAAATGTATAGAAATAAAAGGCCAAATTCAAAATTCGAAAGACAACACTGTTAATACTGACTCAAGGGGCAGGATAAGATAAATATGCTGGAGCTTCTTCCAAAAGGGAAATGCATGAGAATGTCAAACAATGGCTGCTGATAATCATGCATCGCCCTATAATGTATATTTATATATTCCACACAAAAAGGAAAAGAATAGAAGCCCTTTCAGTCTGTGCAATACAACGCCCACTGTGACACCATGCTGAACACTCAGATCAAGTCTTCCCTCAATAAGGTGATAAAAGTCATCCTTGGCATTATGTTTATGGACCATAATCCCTTTTATTGCCAAATAATTATGCATTGTTTCATTTTTCCCATGTTCTTCATATCAAGGAAAACCAGAAAGGGTACTACACAGAGATGCAGGCCACACAGCTTATACATTTGGAACCCTAAAATATAATTTGGACAAGATTTCCATTCTTCCAAACAGACACACTAGCTGCACAGAAAATTTTCATTTGTTCAGTTATTACGAGACTAATCCTTGACGTTCAAAATATTTGCCACTAACTTCAAATACACCATAAAGCTATTACAGAAAACGACAGCAGCTCATTCCTAGCCGATCTTTATATACTGTATACCAGTATCTATCAATAGGGCAATGTAAGTTCAGTGAAAAACATAAGTAAAAATAAATTTATCCTTTATGTATAAAATATAGTCAAATGTTAAATTTCATTATTCATTCTTCAGTAAAAATAAATATTTGTCAGTGTGCACTTGAAAGCACCTCCACTTTTGTTTGGGGTAAACAATAGGACTCTATAACTAGGGCCAGATTTCCATCTTTGGAGCCTGTTGGCCTTTAGTGCCCAAAACAACCCTGTGCTAGGTCATCCATGGAACTTTTTCTTGCTTCACGGATTGTAAATTGGCTAAGAAAATGTGAATGTGTGAAAATGTAAAAAAAAAATAAGCTTTTATGAGATGTCCCTATTATTGCTTATAATCAAGCTACTGAAAATGACCAGTGATTATGCAGAGAAAATCTTCCTATTTGCCTCTGACATCTATAGGCAAAAGCCTATTGTGCCTAATAGTAAATCCAACCCTAGGCACAATGAGTAGGTACCTATAGGCAACGGAGGCACTGACATTTCCCAAAATATATTTTAAATGAGTGCCTATTTACTTACTAGGTACATGCCCTTGTAACTTCCTGGTGTCCTGAACACACCCAGGTAACCTGCACCCAGATGAGGGTCCTTCACTGTCAGAACTAGTATTTGGGCATCCCTACAGGAGCATAACAGCATGCAGCTTCATTGAAAGACCTAGCCACTGTGAGGAGCTTTTCCCCAATCACTACTAGAGTACTCCAGTTCCAATGGAATAGCCATTCCTTGGGCCTTGGATCTTTTAGCTGTTCACTTGTCTTGCCAGAACTACTCTGGACTTCAGAGGTATGCTGTTTATAGGCACAACTCCAGGTACAGTAGCTGTTTCTGTTATACTGAAGTAGTAATTCTGATCTAGATTCTGTTGCTATGGAGCCTTATAGACACTATTATACTATGCAGCCACATGCTACCCTGATTGAGCCACAGAAACACTGCTGTGAAGTCCATGTTTGTGTAGCTTTCATAATCTGTTTTTCATTATTTTGCAGTGTATGCATGCTCTTTGCCATCATAAACCTGTTTTACATTGCTGCTTTTACCTTTGCACCCGTTTAGTAAACTGCAAGTTGCAGTTACTCCCTGTCTGATTATTCAGCTTATTACATATTCTGTTAAACTTGGCGTCGTGTCAGACAATGGTGATGCAACAGCAGCGCCCGGTAATACTACTTCAGAGAGAAGCAGGCAATGAATGAAAGATGTATAGTTAGCTGGGAAAGTGATTTGCATCCAGGTGGGTGACCTTCCACTGTCAGAACTGAAATGCGGGCACTAGAGCAAGAGCCTATTGGCCCATTGACATGCAGCTCCTCCAGAAGACCCAGCTACTGTGGGGAGTGTTGGAGATACAACAAATTTTCAGCTTAGCTTACTGTATTTGACTGCAGTTTAGAAAAAGGACACAAGATGTCGCTAATGGTCAGTGATATGCTATGCTATGTATTTCTCTATGATGTGTTGTATTTCCTGTATACTGTGATGTACTTGTTGGTTTCTTTTTCCTGTCTGTGATTCTTCTTACAATGTGAAGTGACATCTTTGCTAGTGTGGTTATGTTCCAATAAAGAAGCCAGTTCCTGTTACTAGACAATGTCTGATCTGAACTGACTCCGCTGCACCTATCAATCGTACTTTGCAACAGGTTATGGGCCCAGTATCCGGATAAAGACTTATGACCAGGTGCGGCCCAGGCAAAACAAAGCCTCGAACGGAAGACAGTGTGGCTGATGCGGAGATCGACATAAGGAAGCTTTCCAGCGACATCTCCTATAGACAAGTAAGACTGTTTATATATAAAGGAGGGTTAAAATGGCCGGAAACTCAGAGCTTAAACTCTTAGTGGCCAAGCTGAACAATGACAATTATCAGCTATGGAAGTTTAAAGTGGAAATGCTATTATCCAAAGATGACTTGTGGGAGGTTACCACTACAGAGAGGCCACAGGATAATAATCAGGACTGGGACAAGAAAAACAGACAGGCACGGGCCCCCATAAGCCTACTAGTGGAGGATGATCAGCTCATTCATATACGCAATGAGGACACAGCGAAAGGCATGTGGGACGTACTGAAAAGACTGCATGAAAGATCCAGTTTAAACAGCAAGCTCTTTCTGCTGCGGAAACTTTACAAAATGAGACTTGGCAGAGAACAGGACATGCAGGAGCATATAAACGCAATGCTGGAAGTGATTGCGCAACTCAGATCGATCGGGGAGAATATAACAGACAGTCACATTGCAGCCATGTTGTTATGCAGTTTGCCCGATACATATACTGCACTAATCAATGCACTGGAGACACGACCTGAGACAGATCTGACGCTAGCATTTGTAAAAACCAGGCTCATAGATGAGTATCAGAGAAGAAAGGAATTAGTTCATGACTCCACAGAAACCGACACCAGCACCGCTCTTAAAGCTACAGACGCAAGATTACACAGGAAAGAGACCAGAGTGTGTTTCAGATGCCACAAACAGGGACACATAAAGAAAGACTGTACTATATGGAAAGCAGAGCAAATGAGACAGCGTCCCTCTTATACTAAACAAAAGGTCAAAACCACAATCAATGATCCAAGGGAAGGTAACTGGAATGCCACATTTAAAGCGACAGGCAACAATAAATGCCAAGGCTGGTGCATCGATTTGGGGGCAACCAATCACATGACGAGTGATAGAAGTTTCTTCACAGAACTTGATCTGAGCAACAAAGAAACTATTTATCTTGCAGATGGAAGCAAAATACATGCAGAAGGATATGGGCATGGAACCCTTGTATGCCCTGATGATGCGGGACACAATTTAACCATACCAGTGAAAGATGTGCTTTATGTTCCTAATCTAGAAGGAGGACTCTTATCTGTGAAGCGTCTAACAGCCAGAGGACTCGCTGTAAAATCCCAAGGTGACAAGTGTTCCATTCTAAACGGCAAACACACAATAGCAAGTGCCAAGCTGGATGATCATCTATATCACCTCGACACAGTGAAGGAAAAGGTGAGACTATGTACACAAGCACAATGACTGTATACATATATGGCACAGACGTCTAGGTCACAGACACCCAGAATGCATACAGGAACTACAGAGGAGGAAGCTGACAAGGGATCTGATAGTATCCCCTTGTCCAATTACCGTTAAATGTGAATGTTGCATTAAATCCAAAGCTACAAGAGCAACACTTCCCAAAGTCAGTCAGAAGAGAGCTTCAAGACCACTTGACTTAGTTCACAGTGACGTGTGTGGTCCCCTAAACCCACCAACACCTGGAGGCAACAGGTACATAGTGACTTTCATAGACGACTATTCAAGATACACAGTCACCTACCTAATGCAACACAAGAGTGAAGTTTTTGACAAATTAAAAGACTATATAATAAAGACAAGTAACAAGTTTCAGAGGAAGCCTCTCATACTTCGGAGCGATAATGGAGGTGAATTCATAGGAGGTAAGATACAAGAGTACCTAAAACAGAATGGAATAGAACATCAAAAGACAGTCCTGTATACACCAGAACAAAATGGAGTAGCTGAAAGAAAGAATAGAACTCTGACTGAAATGATCAGATTTATGTTGACAGACTCTGGACTACCACAAACATACTGGGGTGAGGCAGCTATGACAGCTACATATTTGCAGAACAGACTTTTTTCCAGAACAGTGGAGAAAACCCCATATGAACTATGGCACAATGAGAAGCCAAGTGTAAAACACCTAAGAGTTTTTGGATGAAAAGCATTCATCTACATACCTGAAGAAAAACGCACTAAACTCCAAAACAGAGCGTTTGAAGGTATCTTTGTTGGATACAATGACAATGTCAAGGGTTACAGAATCCTAAATCCCAAAACAGACAAGGTTACCATTAGCAACAGCATAACTTTTGTTGAAGATTTAAGAGACAATGTAATGACAACAGTAGAAGCAAGAATAGAAGAGAAAACTGTCATTGACCAGCCCATCTCTGTAACTTCCAAACAAACAGTTGAAGTTAGTGTAGACTCAACCAGTACTGAAGAGCAGACACAAGAAGGCTCCGACACAAAAACGAGACGTTCAACAAGAGAAAACAAAGGTTAACCACCTATACGTCTTTCATACAAAGCAAGTACTGCCAGTATCAACGAACCTGCAAACTGGGAAGACATATCTCAACTTTCAGAACAAGAAGCAACTAAATGGATAAAGGCTGCTGAGGAAGAGATAAAATCCATGCATGACACTAAAACATGGACACTTACAGAACTACCACCCGGAAGGAAAGCCATAGGCTGTAAATGGACTTTTAAAGTGAAATACAATGCAGATGGCACAGTTGAATGGTACAAAGCAAGACTAGTAGCCAAGGGCTATTCTCAAAAATACGGAGAGGACTATGATGAGACATTTGCACCAGTAGTCAAGCACACTACAATACGGACTTTACTGACAGTAGCCGTCACAAGGAAAATGCAAGTGAAACATTTTAATGTTAAAACCGCGTTTCTACATGGCGATTTAACAGAAGAAATTTACATGGAACAACCGCCAGGATTCAAAGATGAACAAAGGTCAGACCTAGTGTGAAAACTTCACAGGAGTATATATGGTCTAAAGCAAGCAGCCAGAGCATGGAATATAAAAATAAATGAAGTGCTTACACATCAAAACTTAAAAAGGAGTAAAGCAGACCCCTGCTTATACACAAAGAAATTGGCAAACAGATGGGTCTATATGCTTATCTATGTGGATGATATCCTGATTTGCTTTGAGCAAGAAGGGGATGAAGCAGAAATACTGGAAAAACTAAATCAGCACTTTGACACCAAAGATCTTGGCAATATAAAGAAGTACCTCGGCATCCAGATCGAGAGAGAGGAAGATGGCAGCTTTCTTCTGAACCAAAGACACAAAATACAAGAAATAATTGAAACATTTGGAATGGAAGACACCAAACCAGTAAAATCTCCAATGGAAACCAACTACCTAAAGGAGATGAATTGTCAAGATAACCCATTACCTACTAATACTCAATACAGGAAAGCAATCGGGAAACTGCTGTACCTTACCACCGCTACAAGGCCGGACATTGCAGCAACTGTCGGAATCCTATGCAGAAAGGTTTCGATGCCAAGTCAAAAGGACTGGAATGCTGTAAAGCGAATCATTCGCTATCTTAAAGGGGCTTCGCACTACAAGCTAAAGTTACCACCAAGTGATGAAAGCACCTTAACAGGATATGTGGATGCTGACTGGGCAGGAGACACCAGTGACAGAAAATCTACCAGTGGCTACTTATTTTTTCTGTCAGGAGGTGCCATCAGTTGGACTAGTAAAAAGCAACTCTCTGCTTCACTGTCGTCTACTGAAGCAGAATACGTTGCTGCAGCGCAGGCAAGCCAAGAAGTTATATGGCTGAGACAGCTATTAACAGACTTAGGTCAACCACAGTTGGGATCAACTGAAATCTATGAGGACAATCAAGGATGCATTGTACTTGCACACATGGAAGTAGTTAATTCAAGAACCAAGCACATTGATGTGAAGTTCCACTTTCTTAGGGATCTTCAAGAGCAAGGTCTTCTTGAGTTACTTTATTGCCCAACCGAGGATATGACAGCAGATATCCTTACAAAGCCCCTGACTGCTGAAAGACATTCAAGGCTTACAAAGAAGATGGGTTAAAGATGGGTTAAAGATGGGTTTAACAGACTAAGCCTTAGTTGTTGAGAAGGGGTGTTGGAGATACAACAAACTTTCAGCTTAGCTTACTGTATTTGACTGCAGTTTAGAAAAAGGACACAAGATGTCGCTAATGCTCAGTGATATGCTATGCCAGGGATATGCAATTAGCGGACCTCCAGCTGTTGCCAAACTACAAGTCCCATGAGGCATAGCGAGACTCTGACAGCAGCAAGCATGACACCCAGAGGCAGAGGCATGATGGGACTTGTAGTTTTGCAACAGCTGGAGGTCCGCTAATTGCATATCCATGTGCTATGCTATGTATTTCTCTATGATGTGTTGTATTTCCTGTATACTGTGATGTACTTGTTGGTTTCTTTTTCCTGTCTGTTATTCTTCTTACAATGTGAAGTGACATCTTTGCTAGTGTGGGTATGTTCCAATAAAGAAGCCAGTTCTTGTTACTACACAATGTCTGATCTGAACTGACTCCGCTGCACCTATCAATCGTACTTTGCAACAGGTTATGGGCCCAGTATCCGGATAAAGACTTATGACCAGGTGCGGCCCAGGCAGAACAAAGCCTCGAACGGAAGACAGTGTGGCTGATGCGGAGATCGACATAAGGAAGCTTTCCAGCGACATCTCCTATAGACAAGTAAGATTGTTTATATATAAAGGAGGGATAAAATGGCCGGAAACTCAGAGCTTAAACTCTCAGTGGCCAAGCTGAACAATGACAATTATCAGCTATGGAAGTTTAAAGTGGAAATGCTATTATCCAAAGATGACTTGTGGTTCCAATAAAGAAGCCAGTTCCTGTTACTACACAATGTCTGATCTGAACTGACTCCGCTGCACCTATCAATCGTACTTTGCAACAGGGAGCCCCTCCCCAATAGCTACCACAATACTCCAGAATTCCAGTGGAATGATTCTCTGTCCATGAGCCGAGGAACCCTCTAGCTGTGCACCTGTGTTACCAGAGCTACCCTGGACATTACTGAAATGGATGCTATTCATGAGGATAATCTGAAGTAGCCATTTCCCTGTTTGAGCCACACAGACACTGATGTGAAGAGTTCAAGTTAGTGCAGCTTTCAAAAACTGTTTGGTATTATTCTGTAGTATATGTTTTTTCTTTGCCATTCTGAACCTGTTCTGCATTTTTGTGTTTCATTTTATACCTGTTTAGTTAACTATAAGATACAGTTGATCCTCAACTGTTTGTTTGGCAAATTACCGATTCTGATAATTTATCAGCAAAGTTTTTTTACCCTCATCACTAGAAAGATGGCCAACTGATATAGACTTATTTTCCTATTATCAGAATAATCTTGTTTACATTTTTTATTAAACAAAGTAGGCACATTACGAGGGTTCGCATTGCATGTTGCAGGAATTAACATAATAAAATAATGACAGAACATCACATTTAGTAGTTCGATTGCAAAAAGTTCTGTTTCGGACCAGCTGGTGGTTCATGTTGTTTGTAGGCTATATGGTATCGTTGGTTCTGTATCAAGATTCCCTAAGTGTATGAAAATATACTGGTAAGGGAAGGAAAGTTGTCAGATGAACAAAGGAAGAAGAACCTAGTTAGAAGAATTTGGGAGGTGAGAGAAGTGGTGGAGAACGGGAGAGTAAGGAAGGTGCGTAAGGGGTGTGTCTGGGCAGAGGTCACAAGTAGGGTTGAGCGGACACCTGGATGTTCGGGTTCGACGGGTTCGGCCAAACTTTGGAAAAAAGTTTGAGTTCGGGAACCGAACTTGAACCGAACTTGACCCCGAACCCGAGCCCCATTGAAGTCAATGGGGATCCGAACTTTTGAGGACTAAAATGGCTCTAAAAAAGTAATGGAAAGGGCTAGAGGCCTGCAAATGGCAGAAACATGTTGTTGTTAAGAGCAAGGCAAGGGCTCTGCAAACAAATGTGGATAGGGAAATAACTTAAAATAACATAAAATACATAAAAATAAAAAATAATAATCTTGACCTAGGAGGACGAGGTCCATATGGAGTAGGAGGTTGAGGTGGCGATGGATATGGCGGTGTAGGTGGAAGCAGTGGTGGAGGAGGACGAGGTAGCGAACACTGGTTTTTGTTTTTAATTGTATTTATTTTTAAATTAGGGTACACCCAAAAAAAAAGTGACAGAGATCAAAAATACAACAATGGCTGGGTAAGGCCGTTATACATGTCTATTCTGCACAAGGTACGAACAAGTCCTGTGGGATCCATGCCTGGTTCATTTTAATAAACGTGAGCTTGTCCACATTGGCTCTGGACAGGCGGCTGCGCTTGTCTGTGATAACTCCCCCTGCTGGGCTAAATACACGTTCAGATAATACACTGGCTGCAGGGCAGGCCAGCACCTCCAAGGCGTAAAGGGCAAGCTCAGGCCATGTGCCCAATTTGGAGACCCAGAAGTTGAAGGGGGCAGACCCGTCATTCAGTACGTGTAGGCGTGTGCACACATACTGCTCCACCATGTTGGTGAAATGCTGCCTCCTGCTAAGACGTTCCATATCAGCTGGTGGTGCTGGTTGTTGTGGCATGCTGACAAAGCTTTTCCACATTTCGGCCGTGCTATCCCTGCCTTCTGAGGTGCTGACGGTGCCCAGGCTGCATTGGAGACCTTTTCCTCCTCCTCTTGCTTCGCCTTGTGCTTCCACTGTGCCCCCGCTGTCAGGTGGGAATGCCACCAGCAGCGCGTCTACCAGCGTGCGCTTGTACTCACGCATCTTACAATCACACTCCAGTGAGGGAATTAAGGACGGTACTTTGTCCTTGTAACGGGGATCCAGCATCGTGGCCACCCAGTAATCAGCACCTGTTAGAATGTGGGCAACTCGGCGGTCGTTGCGGAGACACTGCAGCATGTAATCGCTCATGTGTGCCAGGCTGCCCAGAGGCAACGAAAAGCTGTCCTCTGTGGGAGGTGTATCATCTGTGTCCTCTGTATCCCCTCAGCCACGCACCAGTGATGGCCATGAGCTGGTCTGGGTGCCACCCTGCTGTGAACATGGTTCCTCCTCCTCCATCTCCTCCTCCTCATCCTCCACCTCGTCATCCTCCAGAACTGTGCCCTTGCTGGACAATTGTGTACCTGGCGTTTGTTGGTGTAGGAACCCACCCTCGGAGCCACTTGTGAATGACTGCCCTGAAAGCCTTGGAAATTATCCCTCCTCCTCCTCCTCTTGTGCCACATCCTCTTCCATCATCGCTCAAAGTGTTTTTTCAAGGAGGCATAGAACTGGGATAGTAACGCTGAGAACGGCGTCATCGGCACTGGCCATGTTGGTGGAGTACTCGAAACAGCGCAACAAGGCACACAGGTCTTGCATGGAGGCCCAGTTATTGGTGGTGAAGTGGTGCTGTTCCGCAGAGCGACTCACGCATGCGTGCTGCAGCTGAAACTCCACTATCGCCTGCTGCTGCTCGCACAGTCTGGCCAGCATGTGCAAGGTGGAGTTCCACCTTGTGGGCATGTCACATATGAGGCGGTGAGCGGGAAGGCCGAAGTTCCGCTGCAGCGCTGACAGGCGAGCAGCAGCAGGGTGAGAACGCCAAAAGTGCGCACAGACGGCCCGCACTTTCTGCAGCAGCTCTGGCATATCGGGGTAGTTTTTAAGGAACCCCTGCACCACCAAATTCAGCACATGCGCCAGGCAAGGGATGTGCGTCAACCCGGCTAGGCTCAGAGCTGCTACGAGATTTCGCCCATTATCGCACACCACCAGGCCGGGCTTTTGGCTCACTGCCACCAATTACTCATCGGTCTGTTGTTCCATGTCCCTCCACAACTCCTGCACGGTGTGGCGTTTTTCCCCCAAACAGGAAAGCTTTAAAACTGCCTGCTGTCGTTTACCCCTGGCTGGGCTGAAGTTGGTGGTGAAGGTTTTACGCTGACCGGATGAGGAGGCGGTAGAGGATGAGGAAACGGAGTAGGAGGAGTTAGAAACAGGCGGCAAACTGAAGCACCCTGCAATCCTCTATGGTGGAAGGACATGCGCCAAACTGCTATCCGCCTCAGGCCCAGCCGCCACTGCATTTACCCAGTGTGCTGTTAGGGAGATATAATGTCCCTGACCGTGCTTACTGGTCCACGTATCCGTAGTTAGGTGGACGTTGCCACAGATGGCATTGCGCAGTGCACACCTGATTTTGTCCCCACTTGGTTGTGCAGGGAAGGGATGGCTCACCTGGAAAAGTAGTGGCGGCTGGGCACGACATACTGTGGGACAGCCAATGCCATCAGGCTTTTAAAACTCTGCATCTCCACCAGACGGAATGACAGCATTTCAAAGGCCAGGAATTTTGCAATGCTGGCATTCAGGGCCAGGGATCGCGGGTGGGTAGGGTGGTACTTCCTCTTCCGCTCCAGTGTTTGGGAGATAGAGAGCTGAACGCTTCCATGGGACATTGTGGAGATGGTTGGTGACCCAAGTGGTAGTGTTGCTGGCAGATCCTCTGTTTGCGGGGTGGCAGGTGCCACTGTCACTACAGAGGTGGATGAAGAGGCCGAGACTGCAGCAGAAGAGGAAGCAGGAGGAACCAGAGACCTTTCTTGGTTTTTGAGGTGTCTACTCCACTGCAGCTCGTGCTTTGCACTTAGATGCCTGGTCATGCAGGTTGTGCTCAGGTTGAGAACTAGGGATGAGCTTCGTGTTCGAGTCGAACATACGTTCGACTCGAACATCGGCTGTTCGATCGTTCGACGAAGATCGAACGATTTGGGCCGTTCGCGCCAAATTCGAGTGACGCGAACGGCCCACAATGCACTACGCCATCGCAGTGTCATCCAGGCGCTGTGATTGGCCAAGCATGCACTGTGACCCCGCATGCTTGGCCAATCACAGCGCCGGCAGCGAGGAGAGCAATGATTGGCCACAGGCAGGATGCCTGTGGCCAATTATTGCTGAGGGTGTTTAGTACACGCCCCACACTATAAAAGGCCGCCAGCACGGCGGCCTAGTGTAGTGTGTTCCGGAGCAGGGATAGAGCAGCATAGGCAGGGACAGTGACTGTTATTTCTTTCTTGCTTAACCTGGATTCCTTTAGTTTAGGGAAAGAGAAGGATAGGTAGGGAGAGTGTCAGTGTGTTTTGTGCTTGTGCTATAGTGTGCTTAAAAAAAACATTTATTCTAGGGACAGAAAACTGTAGGTAGGGACAGTGTCAGTTTCTTTCACTCTGCAAGTCCTTGTTTCCAGGGACCTGGAAGGACAGTGAGTGAATTGTCCTTGTGCTATATTGTGCTTAAAAAAACATTTATTCTAGGGACAGAAAACTGTAGGTAGGGAGAGTGTCAGTTTCTTTCACTCTGCAAGTCCTTGTTTCCAGGGACCTGGAAGGACAGTGACTGAATTGTCCTTGTGCTATATTGTGATTAAAAAAAACATTTATTCTAGGGACAGAAAACTGTAGGTAGGGAGAGTGTCAGTTTATTTCACTCTGCAAGTCCTTGTTTCCAGGGACCTGGAAGGACAGTGACTGAATTGTCCTTGTGCTATATTGTGATTAAAAAAAAACATTTATTCTAGGGACAGAAAACTGTAGGTAGGGAGAGTGTCAGTTTATTTCACTCTGCAAGTCCTTGTTTCCAGGGACCTGGAAGGACAGTGACTGAATTGTCCTTGTGCTATATTGTGATTAAAAAAAACATTTATTCTAGGGACAGAAAACTGTAGGTAGGGAGAGTGTCAGTTTATTTCACTCTGCAAGTCCTTGTTTCCAGGGACCTGGAAGGACAGTGACTGAATTGTCCTTGTGCTATATTGTGATTAAAAAAAACATTTATTCTAGGGACAGAAAACTGTAGGTAGGGAGAGTGTCAGTTTATTTCACTCTGCAAGTCCTTGTTTCCAGGGACCTGGAAGGACAGTGACTGAATTGTCCTTGTGCTATATTGTGATTAAAAAAAACATTTATTCTAGGGACAGAAAACTGTAGGTAGGGAGAGTGTCAGTTTATTTCACTCTGCAAGTCCTTGTTTCCAGGGACCTGGAAGGACAGTGACTGAATTGTCCTTGTGCTATATTGTGATTAAAAAAAACATTTATTCTAGGGACAGAAAACTGTAGGTAGGGAGAGTGTCAGTTTATTTCACTCTGCAAGTCCTTGTTTCCAGGGACCTGGAAGGACAGTGACTGAATTGTCCTTGTGCTATATTGTGATTAAAAAAAACATTTATTCTAGGGACAGAAAACTGTAGGTAGGGAGAGTGTCAGTTTATTTCACTCTGCAAGTCCTTGTTTCCAGGGACCTGGAAGGACAGTGACTGAATTGTCCTTGTGCTATATTGTGATTAAAAAAAACATTTATTCTAGGGACAGAAAACTGTAGGTAGGGAGAGTGTCAGTTTATTTCACTCTGCAAGTCCTTGTTTCCAGGGACCTGGAAGGACAGTGACTGAATTGTCCTTGTGCTATATTGTGATTAAAAAAAACATTTATTCTAGGGACAGAAAACTGTAGGTAGGGAGAGTGTCAGTTTATTTCACTCTGCAAGTCCTTGTTTCCAGGGACCTGGAAGGACAGTGACTGAATTGTCCTTGTGCTATATTGTGATTAAAAAAAACATTTATTCTAGGGACAGAAAACTGTAGGTAGGGAGAGTGTCAGTTTATTTCACTCTGCAAGTCCTTGTTTCCAGGGACCTGGAAGGACAGTGACTGAATTGTCCTTGTGCTATATTGTGATTAAAAAAAACATTTATTCTAGGGACAGAAAACTGTAGGTAGGGAGAGTGTCAGTTTATTTCACTCTGCAAGTCCTTGTTTCCAGGGACCTGGAAGGACAGTGACTGAATTGTCCTTGTGCTATATTGTGATTAAAAAAAACATTTATTCTAGGGACAGAAAACTGTAGGTAGGGAGAGTGTCAGTTTATTTCACTCTGCAAGTCCTTGTTTCCAGGGACCTGGAAGGACAGTGACTGAATTGTCCTTGTGCTATATTGTGATTAAAAAAAACATTTATTCTAGGGACAGAAAACTGTAGGTAGGGAGAGTGTCAGTTTATTTCACTCTGCAAGTCCTTGTTTCCAGGGACCTGGAAGGACAGTGACTGAATTGTCCTTGTGCTATATTGTGATTAAAAAAAACATTTATTCTAGGGACAGAAAACTGTAGGTAGGGAGAGTGTCAGTTTATTTCACTCTGCAAGTCCTTGTTTCCAGGGACCTGGAAGGACAGTGACTGAATTGTCCTTGTGCTATATTGTGATTAAAAAAAACATTTATTCTAGGGACAGAAAACTGTAGGTAGGGAGAGTGTCAGTTTATTTCACTCTGCAAGTCCTTGTTTCCAGGGACCTGGAAGGACAGTGACTGAATTGTCCTTGTGCTATATTGTGATTAAAAAAAACATTTATTCTAGGGACAGAAAACTGTAGGTAGGGAGAGTGTCAGTTTATTTCACTCTGCAAGTCCTTGTTTCCAGGGACCTGGAAGGACAGTGACTGAATTGTCCTTGTGCTATATTGTGATTAAAAAAAAACATTTATTCTAGGGACAGAAAACTGTAGGTAGGGAGAGTGTCAGTTTATTTCACTCTGCAAGTCCTTGTTTCCAGGGACCTGGAAGGACAGTGACTGAATTGTCCTTGTGCTATATTGTGATTAAAAAAAACATTTATTCTAGGGACAGAAAACTGTAGGTAGGGAGAGTGTCAGTTTATTTCACTCTGCAAGTCCTTGTTTCCAGGGACCTGGAAGGACAGTGACTGAATTGTCCTTGTGCTATATTGTGATTAAAAAAAACATTTATTCTAGGGACAGAAAACTGTAGGTAGGGAGAGTGTCAGTTTATTTCACTCTGCAAGTCCTTGTTTCCAGGGACCTGGAAGGACAGTGACTGAATTGTCCTTGTGCTATATTGTGATTAAAAAAAACATTTATTCTAGGGACAGAAAACTGTAGGTAGGGAGAGTGTCAGTTTATTTCACTCTGCAAGTCCTTGTTTCCAGGGACCTGGAAGGACAGTGACTGAATTGTCCTTGTGCTATATTGTGATTAAAAAAAACATTTATTCTAGGGACAGAAAACTGTAGGTAGGGAGAGTGTCAGTTTATTTCACTCTGCAAGTCCTTGTTTCCAGGGACCTGGAAGGACAGTGACTGAATTGTCCTTGTGCTATATTGTGATTAAAAAAAACATTTATTCTAGGGACAGAAAACTGTAGGTAGGGAGAGTGTCAGTTTATTTCACTCTGCAAGTCCTTGTTTCCAGGGACCTGGAAGGACAGTGACTGAATTGTCCTTGTGCTATATTGTGATTAAAAAAAACATTTATTCTAGGGACAGAAAACTGTAGGTAGGGAGAGTGTTTTTTTTCTTTCACTCTGCAAGTCCTTGTTTCCAGGGACCTGTAAGGACAGTGAGTGAATTGTCCTTGTGCTATATTGTGCTTAAAAAAAACATTTATTCTAGGGACAGAAAACTGTAGGTAGGGAGAGTGTCAGTTTATTTCACTCTGCAAGTCCTTGTTTCCAGGGACCTGGAAGGACAGTGACTGAATTGTCCTTGTGCTATATTGTGATTAAAAAAAACATTTATTCTAGGGACAGAAAACTGTAGGTAGGGAGAGTGTCAGTTTATTTCACTCTGCAAGTCCTTGTTTCCAGGGACCTGGAAGGACAGTGACTGAATTGTCCTTGTGCTATATTGTGATTAAAAAAAACATTTATTCTAGGGACAGAAAACTGTAGGTAGGGAGAGTGTCAGTTTATTTCACTCTGCAAGTCCTTGTTTCCAGGGACCTGTAAGGACAGTGAGTGAATTGTCCTTGTGCTATATTGTGCTTAAAAAAAACATTTATTCTAGGGACAGAAAACTGTAGGTAGGGAGAGTGTCAGTTTATTTCACTCTGCAAGTCCTTGTTTCCAGGGACCTGGAAGGACAGTGACTGAATTGTCCTTGTGCTATATTGTGATTAAAAAAAACATTTATTCTAGGGACAGAAAACTGTAGGTAGGGAGAGTGTCAGTTTATTTCACTCTGCAAGTCCTTGTTTCAAGGGACAGAGAAGGACACCTGAAGGTAGCCCTTATTGCTTTTTTCCCATCTCCCTGCAGGCCATCTATTAGAATGTCTGGAAGGCAAACAAGGAGAGGCAGACAGTCAGGAGGCAATAAAAGAGGGCAAGCAGGCTCTGTGTCTGGGGGCAACAGTGCTGGTCGTGGACGCGGTGCATTGTCATCAGCACATGGCCATGGGACACGCTTGTCCTTCTTTTCGGCAGCTGGACATGTTGAGCCACATCATGCCGAAGACTTGGTAGAGTGGATGACCAAGCCCTCCTCCTCCTCCTCATCCTCTCTCACCCAGGCTCAGGGTACTGGAAAAGCAGCTGCCAAAGCGTCGTCTTCCCTGGTATCAATGTCAGACAAATCATCAGTCACTCCTTCCCTAGACCCACCATGTCCTCCTCCTGAGGAGTCCCTCGAACTGTTTCAGCACAGTGTTGGGTACATGCTCCAGGAGGATGCCCAGCGTTTCGAAGGGTCTGATGATGAAACCCAGCTAGAGGAAGGCAGTAGCGTGAGAGCAGACAGAGGGGATGCTCAAGAAGGACACCAATCTGGCAGTCATGTTCCAGCAGCTGCAGCATACTGCCAGATTGGCTCCAGTGATGAGGAGGGAGGGGATGATGAGGTCACTGACTCCACGTGGGTGCCTAATAGGAGAGAGGAGGAGGAGGAGGATGAGGAGGAGGCACATCTCCAACGAGGCAGGATGCCCTTTGGTGGCCAGCGTAAGGGCAGTACACCGACGGAATCACACCGCAGAGCTCCGCCTGTGCAGGGCGCTGCCTCTGCCCGTCATTCAAAAAGTTCTTTGGTGTGGGCCTTTTTTGAGGCTAGTGCATCAGATCGCACAGCTGCTGTTTGCAACATATGTCTCAAGCGTATATCGCGTGGCCAAAACATCAGCCGCTTGGGTACCACATGCCTGACCAGACATATGTTGACCTGCCATGCAGCTCGTTGGCAAGCCTACCTCAAAGACCCACACCAAAGAACAAAGCGGACCTCTCCTTGCACCGCATCAGCTGGGATCTCCAACCCCACTATAACTTCAGTCCTCTCTGAAACATGCACTGAGAGGAATGAAGGTGTAGAATTAGGTGTGTCACAGCCAAGTACTTGCGCCCACTCTGCTAGCAGTACACCGACGTCCGATTCTAGCAGGCAAATTTCCCTGCCCCAGCTGCTGGACCGTCGAAAGAAGTTCACTCCCAGCCATCCACATGCCCAGCGGTTGAATGGTAGCTTGGCTAAATTGCTAGCGCTTCAACTGCTGCCTTTTCAGTTGGTAGACTCGGCCCCCTTCCGTGAGTTTGTGCAATGTGCAGTTCCTCAGTGGCAGGTTCCCAAACGCCACTTTTTCTCACGGAAGGCTATTCCGGCTCTCTACCGGCATGTGGAAGGCAATGTCTTGGCCTCGCTGGACAGGGCGGTCA
Organism: Rana muscosa; assembly: GCA_029206835.1. Taxonomy (NCBI): domain Eukaryota; kingdom Metazoa; phylum Chordata; class Amphibia; order Anura; family Ranidae; genus Rana; species Rana muscosa. The sequence continues at coordinate 119,377,301 of CM055123.1, read as the reverse complement.
GCGGTAAGGTGCATATTACCGCTGACTCATGGTCCAGCAGGCATGGACAGGGACGTTACCTTTCTTTCACGGCCCATTGGGTCACTCTTTTGGCAGCTGGGAAGGATTCAGGACAAGGTGCAGTAGTGTTGGAGGTTGTCCCACCGCCACGCCTCCAAAATGCTACTACTGGTTGTGACACACCTCTCTCCTCCACCCCCTCCTCTTCTTCTTCCTCCATGGCCTCTTCCTGTGGTTTGTCCTATGAACCAGCGGTGCTCCGTAGCCGTTCACGGGGCTACGCAAGTACGCAGGCAAAAAGATGCCATGCCGTGCTTGCGCTGGTGTGTTTGGGGGACAGAAGCCACACTGGGGCAGAGGTCCTGTCTGCTCTGCAGGGCCAGGCCGAGAGGTGGTTGACGCCACGCCAGCTTAAGCCAGGAATGGTGGTTTGCGACAATGGCACCAACCTCCTCTCCGCCCTCCGACAGGGACAACTGACCCATGTGCCCTGTGTGGCTCACGTCCTTAACCTGGTGGTGCAGCGCTTCTTGGGCAGGTACCCGGGCTTACAGGATGTCCTGAGGCAGGCCAGGAAAGTCTGTGTGCATTTCCGCAGATCTTATAATGCCAGTGCTCGCCTGGCTGAGCTGCAAAAGGAGTTGAACCTGCCCAAGAACCGCCTTATATGTGACATGCCCACCAGGTGGAACTCAACGTTGGCCATGCTGCAGCGGCTGCACACGCAGCAGAGGGCCATCAATGAGTACCTGTGCGACTACGGCACCAGGACAGGGTCAGGGGAGCTTGGTTTTTTTTCTCCACGCCAGTGGGGCATGATCAGGGATGCATGCACTGTCCTGGCACCATTTGAGGAGGCCACGAGGATGGTGAGCAGTGACAGTGCATGCATCAGTGACACTGTACCTCTTGTCCACCTGTTGGAGCACACGCTGCGTGGAATAATGGACAGGGCACTTGAGGCAGAACAGAGGCAGGAAGAGGAGGACTTCCTTGCCTCTCAAGGCCCCCTTTACCCAGACAGTGTTCCTTCTGTCCCACCCATCGCACAGGAAGAGGAGGAGGAGGAGGAGGAGGAGGAGGAGGAGGAGGATTGTGTCAGCATGGAGGTGGAGGCTGGCACTCAGCATCATCAGCAGCAGTCTTTTAGGGATGATTTACAGTCCCAAGAAACCAGTGGACTTGTACGTGGCTGGGAGGAGGTGGCTGCGGATCATGTCGTCCTTAGTGACCCAGAGGACTCCGGAGCGAATGCCTCAGCAAACCTACGCTGCATGGCCTCCCTGATCCTGCAAAGTCTGCGGAAGGATCCTCGTATTCTTCGGATCAAGGAGAGGGACCATTACTGGCTGGCCACTCTCCTTGATCCACGGTACAAGGATCCTGGTCCTGGACAACGAGTTGCTGAGGCTTCGGCCAGTCAAAGAAGGAGCGGTGGGGAAGGTGGCCGTCTGACCGATGCGTTCAGACAATTCTTTAGTCCGCAGCCCCAAAGTATGATCGGTTCCAGCAACCATCGCCAGCGTCTGATAAACATGGTGCAGGAATATCTAGGGGCAAGGTCAGACTTGGACACCTTCCCCACCGAAAATCCTCTGGCTTACTGGGTCTTGAGGATGGATCACTGGCCAGAGCTTGCACAGTATGCAATTGAGCTACTGGCCTGTCCTGCATCCAGCGTTCTTTCGGAACGCACATTCAGTGCTGCTGGAGGATTTGTCACGGATCACAGGGTGCGCCTGTCCACCGACTCGGTTGATCGACTGACTTTCATCAAGATGAACCAGTCTTGGATCACCACCAGCTACCACACACCTGATGCTGATATAACAGACTAATTGATTTTAACATGTCACATCCCTTCAAGACTGATGCTGATGCTGAGTGCCTGTGCTGTTATGTTGACTGGCTATCCTCCTCCTCCGAGTCCTCAATGATACGATTGATGATGATAGCTTGTAAGATCATTTTTGTTTATGGGTGCCGCCACCAGTGCCTAACGCCCAATTTTTCAGCCCCTGTTTAACAGGGGCGTGTAATTACAATTTTTGAAGCAATACTTTGCAACAGGGCTCATTGCTGTGCTCCAAGTACAGTATCTGTGAGGAGTTGCAGTGTTGTGCCACCAGTGCCTAACGCCCAATTTTTCAGCCCCTGTTTAACAGGGGCGTGTAATTACAATTTTTGAAGCAATACTTTGCAACAGGGCTCATTGCTGTGCTCCAAGTACAGTATCTGTGAGGAGTTGCAGTGTTGTGCCACCAGTGCCTAAGGCCCAATTTTTCAGCCCCTGTTTAACAGGGGCGTGTCATTACAATTTTTGAAGCAATACTTTGCAACAGGGCTCATTGGTGTGCTCCAAGTACAGTATCTGTGAGGAGTTGCAGTGTTGTGCCACCAGTGCCTAAGGCCCAATTTTTCAGCCCCTGTTTAACAGGGGCGTGTCATTACAATTTTTGAAGCAATACTTTGCAACAGGGCTCATTGCTGTGCTCCAAGTACAGTTGCTGTGAGGGGTTGCAGTGTTGTGCCACCAGTGCCTAAGGCCCAATTTTTCAGCCCCTGTTCAACAGGGGCATGTAATTACAATTCTTGATCTAATAATTCACAGCAGGGCCCATTGCTGCACCCACCAAGAGTAACTGTCAGGGCTTACAGTGTTGTGGCACCAGCACCACCATCAAAGGCCCAATTTTTACTACCACTGTTCAACAATTATATGTAATTAAAATTCCTGATATAATAGTTGACAGCAGGGCGTTCCAGCACCAACCAAGAGTAACTGTGAGTGCTTACAGTGTTGTGCCAACACCAACAACTAAGGGGCCTATTTCTGCAGAGTATATACGGCAGGTCCCTACTTTCAAACATCCAACTTACAAACGACTCCTACTTGCAAACGCAAGAAGACAACAGGAAGTGAGAGGAAATCTACCACTAGGAAGGAAAATTCTCTCCTGTAAGAATAAATATGGGAGAAAGGTGTCTCCTCTGTACTGATGCTTTATCAGCAATCCTTGTTTCAAGAAAAACACCACATTTCAAAAACAGTTGTCATTGGGACGGAAAGTGAGGTGAAATGTTCTGAACAGGGGCACAGACAGCAAAACAAATGTTACAGGGGTGATAACCCTTACCTATGTTTTCCAAAAAGTTTAAAAATAGATTTTTGGTCTGGAGCTACACTTCAACAATGTACCTGTTCAAAATTACAAACAGACTCTACATAAGAACAAACCTACAGTCCCTGTCTTGTATGCACCGCCTGTATAGGGCTGTTCAGAGTATATAGGGCCTTTTTTATTTTATGTGCGGGGTTCCCCTTAATATCCATACAAGACCCAAAGGGGCTGGTAATGGGCTGGGGTAGGGGGGGGGTCATGGGGTAGCTATGCCATTTTTCTTAAAGAATTTCATCCATATTACCGGGACCAGACATTACATTAAAGCCGCAAGCAGTTTTAAATGGCTTTTTTTTCCTTTAGAAGTGTCATTTTGTGCAGGGACAGTTCTAAACACGGGAAACACGTGGCACTTCACAGGCATACTTTAGACACCCCCCAGGTACGATATTTAAAGGAATATTTGACTTTTTTTTTTTCACTTTATGCATCATTAAAATGACTGCTCCCGAAAAACGACCGTTTTTAAAACTTCTTTTTGCATTGATACATGTCCCCTGGTGCAGAACCCGGGTTCCCAAACCCTTTTTAGGACAATAACATGCATAATAGTTGTTATAATTAGCACTTTAGAATTCGAACGTTCGCATCCATTGTATTTAATAGGGTTCTAATGTTCGTTCGAACTTTCGGTCCGTTCGCGGGTTCTGGTGCGAACCGAACCCGGGGGTGTTCGGCTCATCACTAATCAGGAATGCAATAGAAAGATAGGTAAAAAATTAAATAAAGTTTTCTCTTTACCCTTGAGTTCTATTTTTGTATAATTATTTGAGGGGTCAGTTTCCAGCAAACAAATGTCCCTGGCGAGTGTTAATAGAGGGGTATAGTCCTCCTATACTGGGCATCCCTGGTAAGAGAACAGTGTATCTCATAAATATTTAGGAGTCTGAGCTCCAGTTATAAAGCTCGTCAGTCAGCCCAAGCCAGTAGAAGGACCCTTCAGTTCCTACCCTGGAGGATGAACATCAGAGGTTGCCAAGGAGATGCGGCCGGCAGCATTGCTCATATCAGGCCTGTTCTGCCCTGAGTGCCAGGATATGGCTGGATATGGAACCTCTACTACAGGCACTCAAGTAGAAAGTTCAAACAGTGATCACAGCTGCAAGGATGTATTCTGGAGAAGGAGCCCTTTGACCCTATGACCCTATGACCCTTTGATCCATGTCCTATATCCACTTTCTGCCAAATCACGTATATGTACGTGCTTGAATTCAAGTAGTTATAACAGGATTACTGTATGGCTGCAGTTGTCAGCCATAACCCCAGTAATGTTTTCTTCAGCCGGCGATGCTCTACAAAGTAAAAGCAATTCTAGCGGCTCCCACTGCCCTCTGGTGCCATTCTGGGCTCTCCCATCCCAGCGGGGAACCCAGGATCCAATCTGGCAGTTGCACCAACTTACAATAGAGGTGTTTGGAGACCAGATCATCTCTGATCACCTCTATGGTCTAGGAGACCGGAAGTGACAAGCAATGTCATCACTTCCTCCCCCTCGTGCCTCTTCCCCTGATTTCTCTGTCAAAATCAATAGCTCAACTATCAACCCTTCCCCCCATGCCAAGGTCCTAAGTGTAATCCTGGACTCTAAACTATCCTTTTAGCCCCACATCCAATCACTGTCCTTCGCTTGCCGCTTCAAACTCCGCAACATCTCTAAGATACACCCCTTCCTAACCAATGACACCACAAAGCTTCTAATTCAATCCCTGGTCATCCCCCGCCTCAACTTCTGCAACTCTCTCCTCATTGGCTGACCTTTAAATAGGCTATCCCCCTTTAGTCCATAATGAATGCTGCTGCCAGGCTCATCCACCTTATAAATCGCTCAGCGTCTGCTACCCCGCTCTGCCAATCCCTCCACTGGCTTCCACTCACCCAACTAATAAAATTCAAGATAGTAACAACTTACAAGCCATCCACAACTCTGCCCCCACCTACATCACTAACCTAGTCTCAAAATACCAACCTAATTGTTCTCTTTGTTCCTCCCAATATCTCCTGCTCTCTAGCTTCCTTGTCACCTCCTCCCATGCTCGCCTCCATGACCTCTCCCATCCTCTGGAACTCTCTACCCCAATCTGCCTGACTATCTATTACTCTGTTCACTTTCAGATGATTCCTGAAAACGTATCTCTTCAGAGAAGCCTAAATGGCCCCCTCCTAACAACTGCACATTTTTTTTCTGTTGGCGCTATTTAAAATCTGTATATTAATAATAATAATAATAATAATAATACCAATAACTTCCTATTAGGGCAGATGTAAACAATGCCATTTTTTCTGAAAAGCATGGGATCAATGTTTTTTTTTTTTATCTCATGCTTTCAAGGGTAGAGCAGAGATCTGGGGTTTTATAGACCCCAGAAGTCTCCATAAAGAGGACCAGTCTTTTTAATTATTATTATTATTATTATTATTATACAGGATTTTTATAGTGCCAACAGTTTGTGCAGCGCTTTACAACATGAGGGCAGACAGTACAGTTACAACACAATTCAATACAGGAGTAATCAGAGGGCCCTGTTCATTAGAGCTTAAAATCTTTATTTGTATCACAAGGGATATTTACATTTCTTGTGATAGAAATAAATGTGATAAAAAAAAATTAAACAGACAGTGTGAAAATAAAAAAATAAAAATAAAATTAAAAAAATGAAAGCGCCCCCAGGTCACGCATACAGGTCGCGCACATATATGTAAACGGTTTTCGAACCACACATCTGAGGTATCGCCTTGCACCTTATAGCAAGAGCAATCATTCTAGCGCTAGACCTCCTTTGTAACTTGAACTGGTAACCTGAACTTTTTTTTAAAGTGTCGCCTATGGAGATAGTTTGTAGTTTGTCGCCATTTCATGAGTGTGCGCAATTTTAAAGTGTGACCTGTTAGGTATCTATTTACTGAGCGTAACATCTTTTATATTTTACCAAAAAAATGGGCTATTTATTGTTGGGGTTTTTTGCATTGAAATTCATTAAAGTGTGTTTTTTCCAAAACAAATTGCATTTGAAAAGCCTCTGTGCCAATACCGCATGACATAAAAAATTGCAATGACCATCATTTTATTCTCGTGGGCCTCTGCTAAAATATATATATATATATATATATATATATATATATATATATATTGTTTGGGGGTTCTAGCAAAAAATACAGATTTTTACTTGTAAACTAAAAGTGTCAGAAAATACCTAATCTTCAAGTGGATATACACCATTGTGACACCATGTCCTATATACACCATGTCTTATATACTGGCATCAGCTGTCACTGGTCTAGGGGGTTTGGACTCTTTCCCTAAGACAGTCCCTGGTTCTCAGAACTGTGAGCCACACTGTCAGGGCAATCGTCATTGGCTTAGACCGAAAATCACATCTAGCTAGAGCAATACACTCTAATTGATCACCAATTCCAGGAAAATGGCTGTAAAATCTGGAGCTGTGTGCATTGTGACACATTGCAACCACATTTGGGGTCGGTGGGGTAAGTCTGTCAAATAGGTGCATTATGCATGGGAATTTTGCAGCTGCCAGTTGTACCCGTAAAAAAACGGGGGCGGTGGTAGCATCAGGACTCAGGGCACTCACTACCAAGATAGCATATGCAAAGAAATGCCAAGGTCTGTTGAGTACAATTCAGGGAGGGAGGTGGAAATTTGTGCAGGAAGTGGTTTTGTCATGTGGGGAGGGGTTGTATAGGGAGAAGGGGATCATTTTTGCCTGGAAGGCACTTTGTGTATTACTTCCTCTTGGCCTCTGCATTCTTTTTGCTTCCTACTCATTACCCCTGCACTCTGTCCTTTACTTACTCCTGAGCCCTGCACTTTGTGTGTTACACACTCCCAATCCCTGCTCTCTGTGTGTTATGCAATTTTGACCCAAAGCTGAGTAGGCTCAGGTTTTGTTTAACCATACCCTTTTAAACCCCTTTCACTGTTAGCTCAATCTGGCCACCATCACAAATCATCTGGGTGCACTGTGCTGCATCATTAATCTCCTCAGAATCCGCAAGAGTGCCCCAGACTTTAGCAATACTCCTTAAACCTCTGCACAGGTTATGCATGTGCAGCAATCCTCTCTCAGGTAGCTTTCCTAAGAAATGCTTGGCCTTATTGAATTTTGGTGATTTTGTGTGTGTGGCTACAAATGTGAATTTTGAAGGTGTGGTTAAAACTGGGCACGATCATAAAGGTGCCCCTTGATTTCATTATGAGAATTGGGTAACTTTACTGTTTTAGTTTGTTTGTTCATTGGCATCAGAGATAGGTGAAACTGTCAACTTTTACAGCCCAGATAAATTTTTATGTAGCGCCCTCCTCACTCCCCTCTTTTTCACACGCTCATCTGTCTCTTGTCTAGGGGTACCTTAGAGGGGAGGGAGCCGGGAACACTACGCCTGGCCTTTACCACAGATGTCAGTGCAGTATAAGCAAAGTTCTTTTCTTTTACCTTCGGGTCAGTGCTGTGCACCTGGATCCTCCACCAAGAGTTACCTTGAACAATGTCTGTCAAGAAATGAGCTCCACACCATTAAAGTCCAACACTCCTTTATTCTTCTGCGAATGAACACAATCAGTTGAACTCCCTTGGTAGAAACAGAACAGGAAAGGAGGTGTGGATGCGAGTAGGCCCAGACACAATTGGTTCTCCACTTTCTTCCCTGAAAGTGGGTTGCGGTCTCAGAGCGAGGGGGGATTTCCCTTCAGGCGGTCTCTGGTGAGAGGATCACCTGTCACCGGCAATATGCTGCACCAGGTCTTCAAGCGAGGAGTTCCCCCCGGTCCATTGCGCCTTCCGGATTCGGGTACCCACTCCCGGGGTTCCCTAGGATCTCCTTCCCTCGCGGAACTCAGTGTTGGGCACTGAGCTCCAAGACCTCCATCCGAGTACCTCACCCCAGGCCAAAGGTGCCTGAGATGGACCACGACCTCCGACTGTCCTCTAGGCCTAGGCCGCCTAGAGGACCGACACGAACCACCGCTCACAGGCTGAAGGTGCCTGGGACTCGACCCCGTGACAAAGATGGCCGGCCTCCTTATACCCTCTCCCAGCAAGCACGGCGTGTTCCCCGCCCCACCATACCGCTGCCGAGAGAGGACAAAAAGGAGGCCCGGCACACAGCAATGATTCAACCCCAGCCCAGGGCGACAGCGCCACCCACTGGGCTGCAGGGAATTACACATCACTGATGTCTCTGCCAAGTTCAAAATTACACCCGGGAAAGTACATACCCGCTACACTTATATGAAGTCTTTCACTACTATTTGCTGTAAAGTGAATTCTCACCAAAATGATTTGAGGCTGAAGATAAGAGCTCTTCCGGAACTACAAATTGTGCCAGTGTATGGATCATCAGTTTGTACATTAGTTAAGGCAATAGAGAAGTTCAAATAGCTGTCACCCTTCCTATCCAGTCACTGTCTATGGATTTGGTCTAGCGCCTCAACTCTGGTGCTAGAAAAAATGGCCATCACATCAAGCAACAACCTGCAGTGGCTGATGGCGCTGCTGATTGTACTGGCAGAGGCAGTAAAGCAACAAAGCAACAGTGGTAAACAGGAGCTTGACCCTAGAGTAAAAAGAAAAAAGAGTCTGCTCCAAAAATGTAATGGCTTACTACCTGTAACCAGTGCATTACAATGCACATTGCCAAGATGGGTCGAAAGCTCCTGCTGTAGAATATAATATATTGCAAAACATTGTGGAGAATTTACTAAATCTGGTGCACACAAAATCTGGTGCAGCTGTAACCAATTAGCTTCTAACTTCAGCTTGTTCAGTTAGAGCCGGTTCACACTGGGGCGGCACGACTTTGGGGGCGACTCAGCGACGCCATCAAGACGACTTGAGAGGCGATTTGCAAAATGACTTCTGTATTGAAGTCAATGCAAGTCGTCCCGAGTCGCCCCCAAAGTAGTACAGGAACCTTTTTCTAAGTCGGAGCAACCTGAGTCGCTCCTATTAGAATGGTTCCATTGAACAGAGCGGGACGAGACTTGTCAGGTGGCTGAGTCGCCTGACGAGTCGCCCCTGTGTGAACCGGGTCTTAAGCTTTGACAATAAAACCTGGAAGCTGATTGGTAACTATGCACAGCTTCACCGGATTCTGTGTGCACCAGTTTTAATAAATCTCTCCCATTGTTTTTAAAAGAGATTTATGAAAACATTTATTTTGGTAACCAAATAATTTGAACGGGATTGATTCACCACTTCATGTGCAAGTAATGTGTGGATGTTTGTTACCCTTTTGGGGCTTGAAGACAAATAATGCAACACAAAAACTGAGATTTAAAGTAAGCCCTAATCGTTTTTTCCAATCTTTCTGCCTATCACTAATTACACCCATTGCAACAATCATCCACTCCCCTTAAGCAAACTCTTTATTAGACCCATAATGTGTAATAAAATCTCTCCTTTTAATAGCATTGATTACAACTCCCTACAGCAAACAACTTTACAAGTCACAAAAACAGTGTTAAAAGACAGCTAAGTCATGCAAACACATTTAGTATGAATGCATCAAGCGTTGTTTGAATGTGTGTTCTGTATATATCAATTTTATATATAAACAAACATTTATAAATACAGTAGTTCACAAAAGTGAGTACACCCCTCACATTTTTGTAAATAATTTATTATATCTTTTCATGTGACAACACTGAAGAAATTACACTTCGCTACAATGTAAAGTAGTGAGTGTACAGCTTGCATAACAGTGTAAATTTGCTGTCCCCTCAAAATAACTCAACACACAGCTATTAATGTCTAAACCGCTGGCAACAAAAGTAAGTACACCCCTAAGTAAAAATTCCAGATATGACCCAATTAGCAATTTTCCCTCCCAGTGTCATGTGACTCATTAGTGTTACAATGTCTCAGGTGCGAATGGGGAGCAGGTGTGTTAAATTTGGTGTTATCGCTCTCACTCTCTCATATTGGTCACTGAAAGTTCAACATGGCACCTCATGGCACAGAACTCTCTGAGGATCTGAAAAAAAGAATTGTTCCTCTACATAAAGATGGCCTAGGCTATAAGAAGATTGACAAGCCTCTTAAACTGAGCTGCAGCACAGTGGCCAAGACCATATAACGGTTTAACAGGACAGTTTCCACTCAGAAACAGGCCTCGCCATGGTCGACCAAAGAAGTTGACTGCATGTGCTCAGCGTCATATCCAGAGGTTGTCTTTGGGAAATAGACGTATGAGTGCTGCCAGCATTGCTGCAGAGGTTGAAGGGGTGGGGGGTTAGCCTGTCCGTGCTCAGACCATACGCCACACACTGCATCAAATTGGCCTGCATGGCTGTCATCCCAGAAGGAAGCCTCTTCTAAAGATGATGCAGAAGAAAGCTTGCAAACAGTTTGCTGAAGAGAAGCAGACTAAGGACATGGATTATTGGAACCATGTCCTGTGGTCTGATGAGACCAAGATGAACTTATTTGGTTCAGAAGGTGTCAAGCGTGTGTAGCTAGTGGCAACCAGGTAAGACGTACAAAGTGAAGTGTGTCTTGCCTACAGCCAAGCATGGTGGTGGAAGTGTCATGGCCTGGGGCTGCAAGAGTGCTGCCGGCACTGGGGAGCTACAGTTCATTGAGGGAACCATAAATGCCAACATGTACTGTGACATACTGAAGTAGAGCATGATCCCCTCCCTTCGGAAACTGGGCCGCAGGGCAGTATTCCAACATGATAAATACCCCAAACAAACCTCCAAGTTGACCACTGCCTTGCTAAAGAAGCTGAGGGTAAAGGTGATGAACTGGTCAAGCATGTCTCCAGACCTAAACCTTATCGAGCATCTGTGGGGCATCCTCAAATTGAAGGTGGAGGAGCGCAAGGTCTCTAACATCCACCAGCCCTGTGATGCCATCATGGAGGAGTGGAAGAGGACTCCAGTGGCAATCTGTGAAGCCCTGGTGAACTCCATGCCCAAGAGGGTTAAGAAAATAATGGAGGCCACACAAAATATTGACACTTGGGCCCAATTTGGACATTTTCACTTAGGAGTGTACTCACTTTTGTTGCCAGCAGTTTAGACATTATTGGCTGTGTGTTAAGTTATTTTGAGGGGACAGCAAATTTACACTGTTATACAAGCTGTACACTCACTTCTTTACATTGTAGTAAAGTGTAAGTTCTTCAGTGTTGTCACATGAAAAGATATAATAAAATATTTACATAAATGTGAGGGGTGTAATTACTTTTGTGAGATACTGTATATCTACAGTATATATTTAATTGATATATAGTATATACCATATATAAATTGCTTAACATTGGATATCTTATTACAGTGGCATCAATAGTGTATATACCATATATTTTTAAAAGTATTGTGACACCTGCCTTTACACACACATGAACTTTAATAGCATCCCAGTCTTACTTCGTAGGGTTCAATATTGAGTTGGCCCACCCTTTGCAGCTATAATAGCTTCAACTCTTCTGGGAAGGCTGTCCACAAGGTTTAGGAGTGTGTTTATGGGAATGTTTGTACACTGGCTCAGAAGCGCATTTGTGAGGTCAGGCACTGATGTTGGATGAGAAGGCCTGGCTCGCAGTCTCTGCTTTAATTCTTCCCAAAGGTGTTCTATTGGGTTGAGGTCAGGACTCCATGCAGGCCCGTCAAGTTCTTCCACCCCAAAATCACTCATCCATGTCTTTATGGACCTCAGATTTAAGATTTGATTCCTGTGGACTTCGCCCTCTTCCCGAATATGAAGATCCAGCTCAAAGGTCACCGTTTTGACATCATTGCGAATATCTAGCGCAAATCGCAGAAGGTGCTTGACACGCTTCAAAAAGAAGACTTCCAGGACTCATTCCAGTAGAGGTAGGAATGTTGGAAGTGCTGTTTTGCTGTGCAAGGGGACTATTTTGAAGGTGATTGTGTGTAAACGTAGATAAATAAAGTACTTTCTTGTAAGCAGAGCTAGTATGGAAATTTTTTGATACCACCACATATCTACAGCATAAAGGCCAATAATTATGTAGTCCAAGAGAAGAATTTGGAACTCAGAGCTTTGACTTAGCACAGGAAGTGTTCAGAGGACACAGGACAGCTTTGAATTGCTGACAATATTAACAGGAATTGATGTTCTCTTGTCAAACAAACATAACAAAATGTGTACAATGGTATACTAAACAGATCAAAAGGGAGCAAATAAAGATGTTTATGGTTAGGGTTCACATTAGACTTGCACACAACGGAAAAATTTGTTTCGTTAAGTTTAGTTTCTTTTTGGTCCTGTTGATTCGTAATCATTCGTATTTTTGCTAAATGGGATTTTTCGTGTTCGGACTCATTCGTATTTTTGCAAGCGACATTTTTAGTTGAATCGGAATGATTCGTATTAATGTAAGCCTTATTTTTAGTTGATTTATAATTCGTACTTTCGGTAGAGTACATTGTTTTTCGTTGATTCTGGACACAACTTTTTTTGGTTCGTTGATTCGTAATTTTCCGTGTCTCTCTCACAATGGCGCTGCCTAACGTGCTTCGAATGGATTCATACATTCGTAACTTTTTTTGGTTCGTTGATTCGTAATTTTCTGTGTCTCTCTCACAATGGCGCTGCCTATTATGCCTAACGTGCTTCGAATTGATTCGTACTTTTCTAAATACATTGCGGTTATTTGTAAGAATTCAAAATCTCGTATTTTGTTTTTGACATGCGGCTATAGCCTCCGCCCCCTGAACACCATTTTGAGAGGGAGTTCAGCACGGTGAGGGAGAAGCAGAGAGCAGAGCAGAGTGTTATTGTGCTTCAAATGGATTCGTACATTAGTAACTTTTTTCGTAACAAATTATGCCAAAGGCATTCGGGCATTCGCTATTTCCGATATAATTTATTTAGGATTCGGTTTTATTCGCAATTGCTTTGTTCGGAAATTCAAATGCTTCCGAACGTTCGAAAGTTGCTAAATTTCGTACAAATTTTGATTCGTTACGAAACGAATTGCACAAGCCTAGTTCACATACACTTTATGCTTGTTTCCACTGGAGACTCCAAAGTCTACCTCCTGAATTATGTGTTTCATTTGCAGTCCCAAGTAAAGTCAGATATTTGCCTGCTTTGGTGTCCCTTGCTCACTTAAGGTCAGAGTGTTTCATCCCTTTCCATTGGTTAATATATATGTACAGTATATAATTATTTAGTACTATGAATACATTCTTTCAGTTCTACATAAGCCTAATTGAGAAGCCAGCCAGAAGCGGGGTCTTTAAAGTGGTTGTAAACCCACTTATGCAACTTGCACCTACAGGTAAGCCTAGATTAAGGCTTACCTGTAGGTGCAAGAAATATCTCCTAAACCTACACGGTTTAGGAGATATTTGCTAAAAATGACATGCATCGGTGTCTACGGCGCGCAGGGTTAATCCCATTCACAAATCCAGCTTAGCCGGATTTGACGGCTCCCGTGTGCATGCGATGGCTGCGGCTGGAGAGGGAGACGAGGACGGCTTCGGGGGCCGCGATCTAAGGTAAGTGATGCATAATGAGCTAGTATGCTAGTCATACTAGCTCATTATGCCTTTGTCTTGCAGGTTGTTTAAAAAAATATTTTTTTTTTTACAGGGTTTATAACCACTTTAAAACTTGCTTTTCTTTCCTCTGTGTTCTAAAGCTGGACCCAGTGGTTGTACATGAAGCTTATAAGTATTGCTAAGGATATAAATCAGTCCTTACAGACACGGCCCAAGCTTTTCATATGAGTAATGCTATCATTTGTATATTTACATACATTGGAATAAATAATCAGTGATTGTTTACAAACATGCTGTAAATAATGACTGCATTGTGGCAACATTCTCTGTTTACATAAATCAATATCCACCTTTAATAGATTGTATTATGCATTAAATTATGTTGTACGTTGGTCTGTCATTGATCTGGGCTGAACACAGTTTTAGAGCCACCACATTCTGTTTTGTTGGTTATATAGCAAGAAATAGAAAATTATTAGTTAAATCCTTTTTCTTATTAATTCAGGATACCTGTATTTGATGATATCAGTGATATTTTATTTTCCATTCTTTGTAGGCTTGCAATAAGTTTGGTTAGTATCTCACTCATCGAAGGCAGCCAAATCTAGGTACACTTGCATATCCAAATTGCGCAACCTAAAATTTTCAGAAGGCTTGTGTACTGGGCAAATGTAGAAATGCGTAAATGAAGATGATACATTAAAAAAGACCAGACCTTCGAACCTCCATTGCAGCAGCAGCACAGTCTGGTTAACACCACAGTAGTGCTTGAGTTCTATTTGCGGGCCATCCATCAAACTCATTGTAAATTCTGAAAATTATGAACTTTATTCTAAATTCAATTGAAGCCATTTAGGGTGGGATGGGGGGCAAATCTTGAAAATCAATTCTGCCTTTTTTTAAGGTTAATAGGCAAGGGGTTTTGAGACAAAAATATGAGGAAATGGGCACTGCCATGGGGGACATGTCCAAATGCAAAAAAAGGTTTTTACAAATACCATTCAGCTGGGGGGTGGGGGTCTCCATTTTTTCCCACTTCAAGGGTTTCATGAGAAAAACACTAATTCTTTAAATAATATGCAATGTTATGGAACAGTAAAATTCTCCCTGATAGCATCAGAAACACTGTATTCTAGCATCACATAAATTGCATAATAAATTGATTTACTTACAACACCTGCACCCCAATCTGATCATTTGTAGCTTAAAAAAGTATTTATTAGATAGTCTTTGCTGCAACACTTTTTTTTTTATCTAACAGGCCATAATTGAGCAGTTAAAGTAGCAGGCCCAACGAGATCTAAAAAGGTTATGAAAGGTTTATGCTTCAAAATAAACAAATAAATAAAGCTAAAGCCCTTAACTTTGCAACAATTGCCAGACAGTTGCAAAACATTTTTCATAGCATAGCTTATCTTCTTTCAGTGCAATACCGCACTGTGTTGTCTAAACAATTAATAAAATGTTAACACAAGTGCACAAAAGACATTTCAAAACCACAACGCCACATTTTCAGAGACAAGACAGTTGTTGTGTTGAAATAAAAATTACAGTGTCATACTTCAGAGACAATAGCCAGACATATAGCATAGTGGCTAGCGAATATGTAAGTAGATTGCTTAAGCAGTAATTTAACCACTTAAGCCCCGGATCATTTGGCTGGCCAAAGACCAGAGCACTTTTTGCGATTCGGCACTGCGTTGCTTTAACTGACAATTGCGCGGTCGTGAGACGTGGCTTTCAAACAATTTTTTTTTTACCACAAATAGAGCTTTCTTTTTGTGGTATTTGATCACCTCTGCGGTTTTTATTTTTTGCGCTATAAACAAAAATAGAGCGACAATTTTGGAAAAAAAATCAATATTACGTTTTGCTATAATAAATATCCCCAAAAAATATTAAAAAAATAAATAAACAATTTCCTCAGTTTAGGCCGATACGTAGTCTTCTACATATTTTTGGTAAAAAAAATCGCAAAAGTTATAGCGTCTACAAAATAGGGGATAGTTTTATGGCATTTTTATTAATATTTTTTTTTTACTAGTAATGGCGGCGATCAGCGATTTTTATCGTGACTGCGACATTATGGCGGACACATCAGACACTTTTGGTGCTATTTTGGGACCATTCAGTGCTATAAAAATTCACTGGTTACTGTGTAAATGTGACTGGCAGTGAAGGGGTTAACCACTAGGGGGCTAGGAAGGGGTTAACCACTTGCTTACTGGGCACTTAAACCCCCTTCATACCCAGACCAATTTTCAGCTTTCAGTGCTGACGCACTTTGAATGACAATTGCGCGGTCATACAACGCTGTACCCAAATTATATTTTTATCATTTTTTCCCAACAATAGAGCTTTCTTTTGGTGGTATTTGATCACCTCTGCGGTTTTTATTTTTTGTGCTATAAACAAAAAAAGACAGAAAATTTTGAAAAAAACACAATATTTTTTTACTTTTTGCTATAATAATATCCCAATTTAAAAAAAAAAAAGTTTTTTTTTCTCAGTTTAGGCCGATACGTATTCTTCTACACATTTTTGGTAAAAAAAATTGCAATAGGCATATAGTGATTAGTTTGCGCAAAAGTTATAGCACCTACATAGATTTATGACATTTTTATTATATATTTTTTTTCTACTAGTAATGGCGGTTATCTGTCAGGCCTGTGATATTGTGGTGGACATATCGGACACTTTTGACACTATTTTGGGACCATTCACATTTATACAGAGAACAGTGCTATAAATATGCATTGATTACGGTATAAATGTGACTGGCAGGGAAGGGGTTAACACTAGGGGGCGATCAAGGGGTTAAATATGTTCCCTGGGAGTGATTCTAACTGTGTGGGGGAGGGGACTGACTAGGGGAGGTGATCGATCTGTGTCCCTATGTACAAGGGACACAGCATCGGTCTCCTCTCTCCCTGACAGGACATGGATCTCTGTGATTACACACAGAGATCCACGTCCTGCCTCTGTAACAGCCGATCGCGTGTACCTGGTGGGCACGGTCACAGCGACAAATTTAAAGGGACGTACCTGTACGCCCATCTGCCTGTCCGTGCCATTCTGTCGATGTAAAAATGCGTTCGCTGGTCGGCAAGTGGTTAAGAGCTATTTTTTATCCAGAAATAAGTGTATTATTTTAGAGACAGATGCCAGAGATATTGTATGGGCTGGCTAAATATTATGTAGGTATTTTACTTGTTCACAATGTAAGGGGTTCAGATGAGGCTGTTTTTATTGTGAAACAAAAATGATAGTGTATTATGTCAGGCACAAGAGACAGAAATATTGCACAGAAATGCTGAACATTATATAAGTGGTTTACTAGGTCACAATGGAATGCAGTTTTTATAGTGAAATAAAAATTACAGTGTATTATGAGACAAGAGCCAGAATTTTTTAACAGGCACTGGTGATGTGCCACAGCTTCAAATGACCAACACTATGGTGTTGATTTACTAAAACTGGAGAGTGCAAAGTCTGGTGCAGCTGTGCATGGTAGCCAATCCGCTTCTAACTTCAGCTTGTTCAATTAGGCTTTGATCAGAAACCTGGAAGGTGTTTGGTTTCTATGCAGAGCTGCACCAGATTTTGCACTCTTCAGTTTTAGTAAATCAACCCCTGTATATGCTCTGAAGTGCCCAACAACCCATCGGCATGTGCACTCAAATATTGGAGACACAGACCAGGGAAGATATAATTGTATACCACTTGTCCATGTGTAGCGATGGCCCCGCGGGGTTGCTACGTGTTACAACATCCACACATTTCACCCTGCTGCCAGACATCCATTAGACACACTTCTCAGTCAATGAACAGTCTCTTGCTTGTTTTTGTTGTTTTTATTAGGGGATTGAACTTGGTTGGGGAAAAGGGACATGGGATGCCTATAGGATAAATTGTACTTTGTAGAATAAAAGTAACTGCGTCACTTCTCAGCAGAACAAGATGGCTGACCCTAAACGTGACAGTCTTTTACCTCAGAACGCGTCTTCCAGCACACTACTTCAATGTTCAACTTTAGTCCTCTGTCACACCATCAGCATGACTAGGCCTCACTCTGAATAAGTCCCAGTGTCTTTAATTGATAGCCCTTTGTAGGTCGGGGCCTGCAATACCCCTTTATGGCAGCAACCGATTTACTTGAGAAGAATAAATTTAGTTGGACCACTGATCCCAGCAAGTCCGACTTGCAAATCCTGCCCACCCTCCTGGCTGCAGTGACTTGACACAAAACTCCCACAGTCTCTCCCTCTGGCTCTACATCCAGCTCCCCTGGCATGCCTCTTCCAGAGCCTTCAACTGTGCTTTCCACTCACCAACACCTGTCCTGGATCCTTCCTGAATTACTTTACTCCAGACATGCGGACCAACTGTCTCCTCCAGCTCCTGTTCCAGGACACCTCTCCATGACCGTGTAAGGAGAGGCTCCCGAGCTCCCCGCCTGAGGTACACCCCCCAGAAAGGGGTTCCCTCAGGCATGACAGTCTAACACTCCATCATCCAGTTCACCCAGCCGACAACTTCCCCCCCAGCAGGCTGACCATGGGTATATGTAGGAGGCCTGCCCCCTGCCAATCCTAGTTGGGGATTGGTCAGAGCTCCTCACATGCACCCCATGTCACTCCAGCTCTCTGCCTTGCCACTTTTCCAGAAGCTTCTTCCTGGAATCAGAGGAGGTGCCCAAGAGCTGATGTACATGTCAGTCACCTACTGCTATACTAAACCACTCCCCTGCCCCCAGATCAAAACAAACAGGCCTAGCTCACAGCATAGGCCTGCTTAAATTTACCTGCGCTGGCAGCACTAGCACCTACCTACCTAAGGTAGAGGGTGCTACACATGTAAAAGAAAATATTATTATTATTGCACAATATTGAGGTGCCTCTCTGGCACTCAGAATGGGCACTTGACTGAATAATGTAGGATAACGCCAATGTCACATCCGATCATTTTCGAAAAGCAGGCAGCCTATTTTGCATCTCTTCTTCTAATTATCCAATTCACTTAACTCTCAACTCAAAGTGTGTTGTAATAATTTAGTGGGATGGTCATTACAGTCATACATTTAAATAATACAACTCAATAACAGTGTTCAGTGAAGATCACATCAGTAAACTGTCTATGCATGATTTAAGAATATATGAAAGTTGCTTTAATACAATTGCACACAAAATATATTACCTCCTATAGGAACGTATCCAGAGTAGGTATTAATCTTTGAGTCCATATGTGATGAAACGCGTAGAGGCTGGACTTCTGGTTGTGACATAATTTCTGCTAAGTGGGAAGCACGCTGGCTCTATTGTGAGTGCACTTTTTATTTTAAATGAGCATGTTTTCAATTATGTGGTGTGCAATTATATCTTCTCTGGTCTGTGTCTACGATGTTTGAGTGTACATGAAGATGGGTTGTGGATGCCTGCTCCTATGACCTATGCTGGTCATCTATTGGAGGAAATGGAGATGTCTTTATTACCACATGAATACATTTTACAATAATAGCACAAAGACGCTTTATACAATGTTTATGACATAATTGATTTAAGAATGTGTTAGCACTTTATAAAGTAGTGCTGTCCAAACCTGTTTGGAAGTTAAGTTACATTTATGTACAGGGGGTACATTCTTCTGAACAGAAGCTAGGTACACTGGGTTAATTAGTTAATCACTGGAATTTTTACTGCTGGTGTTTTTCCATATCTTCCAGTACAATTTATAGTGCATTTTTTTGTGGGATAAAGGTCAGAAATATTGTACAGACCCATAGTCAACACTAAAGCAGTTAAATAGGACACATTTTGAAAGGGAAAAACATCATGCAGCTTTTTATCCCAAAAATTGACATCTAAGTATATAAACATCACAGATAAAGGAAGAAATTTTGTGCAGACTTCATAGACAGTATTTCAGCAGTTTAAACTGGCATCATGTATGTAGCTGTTTTGCCGTAATTATCTGTTTTTTTTGTACATAATAAAAAGGAAGGAATATTGTGAACACTATATAGGTATTTTTCTACCATTTTTGGTAGGCTTTATTGGCTAAATCACATCCTTATTTAGCTTTGGAGATCAAGAAGAAAAATTCAAGCTTATATTTTTCTGATTTTGACAGAAATATTTTGTTGCAGACAGCACACATAGTATTTCCTTAATTTCTTATAAGCCTCTTTGCCTAAACCACATCCCCAGGAAGCTTTGTAGGACCATAAAAATCTGAAGTTAAAAAGAAGTACTATGCTACACACAACATACATATAGTATCTTACAAAAGTGAGAACACCCCTCACATTTTTGTAAATATTTTATTACATCTTTTCATGTGACAATAATGAAGAAATTACACTTTGCTACAATGTAAAGTAGTGAGTGTATAACTTTACACTCAGCTTGTATAACAGTGTAAATTTGATGTCCTCTAAAAATAACTCAACATTAATGTCTAAACTGCTGGCAACAAAAGTGAGTACCCCCCTAAGTGAAAATGTCCAAATTGGGCCCAAAGTGGCAATATTTTGTGTGGCCACCGTTAATTTCCAGCACTGCCTTAACCCTCTTGGGCATGAAGTTCAACAGAGCTTTACATGTTGCCACTGGAGTCCTCTTCCACTCCTCCATGACAACATCACAGAGCTGGTGGATGTTAGAGTCCTTGTACTCCTGCACTCATGCAGCCCCAGACCATGACACTCCCACCACCATGCTTGACTGTGGCAAGACACACTTGTCTTTGTACTCCTCATCTGGTTGCCGACACACACGCTTGACACCATCTGAACCAAATAAGTTTGATCTCATCAGACCACAGGACATGTTCCAGTAGTCCATAATGACTCTGATGTAAGGGGGGCCCGGTGACCATGGTCCCTCTTACATCATGGTCCGCAGCATTCCCCTTTACATCAGAGTTTTCCTTTACACCAGAGTCTGCAGGGTTCCCCCTTACAGTGTAAGGTAGAACTCTGCAGACCCTGATATAAAGGGGAATGCTGAGGACCATGATGAAAGGGGGAATGCTGCGAAGTGTAAAGGGAAACTCTAATGTAAGGTGGCCCCTCCCATTACATCAGAGTCTAAAGGGTTCCCCTTTGCATCAGAATTCCCCTTTACATCAGAGTTCCCCTTTACGTCATGGTCCGCAGCATTCCCCTTTACATCAGAATTCCCCTTTCATCAGAGTTCCCTTTACATCAGGGTGCGCAGAGTTCTCCCTTGCACTGGAGGGAATCATTCAGACTTAGATGTAAAGGGTATGATGTGGAGGGGGGCTCTGGTGACCATAGTGACCCCCCATAGACTCTGCGTGGCCCGGCTAAAGCTGTCAAACTGACCTCACTTCCTCCATTGCTCAGGTGCAGGACAGGCTCAGGCAGACCTTGGCTTTGATCTTTGATCCTCTTCTCTTCTCTTCCCTGCTCTCCCACTCCCACTCTTCCTCTTCATATCACCCGCCTGTTCAGTGTAGTTTATCTCATTCACAAATATCATTTGTCCTATAATTGTGGTTTTGGGTGCATTTTTGTTGAAGACCAACTCCACTCTGTGTATATGGGCAAACTTCAACAAAATGGCGCCGGCAATGGAGACATTAGCTTGGCAGGGGGGTGGGCTCCAGCTGATGGAGAGCTGAGGGGGAGATGTCCAGGCCAGCTGAAGTGTGACTCTGCAGACGTTCTGCAGGATTGGTGTGTGCTAACCTATCCACTTGCTCCTAGAAATGTCACCACACGGCCGTCCCGCCCCCTGAGTCTGTCCAAACCCGAGCACTATTTGGCCGTCCTGGAGCCACCCCACAGTGGCAGAATGGCAGGGCCTCCTGGTAGTTCCGCCACTGGTTCTCCCTGTCCTCAAGTACCCCCAAATGGCCATGTTTTGGAAATTTTTCTTAGCTAAAATAGTTGTCCAAAATACCAAGCCATTGACTTAAAGCACCTGTGCAAGATAAAGGAAAACCTGCAAACATGGCCTGTTGGGGGGACTTGAGGACAAGGTTGAGAACCACTGGTATAGCACACCCATAGCCAGAAAGGAAAGTCATGCCCTGCCCCTCAAATGTGGGGCCGCAGACACCTGCAAAGGAGCAGATGCAGCATCTGCTCATCCCCTACTAGCTGCTGGTGAAGAACCTTCTCTCCCTTTAGGCCTCCCAAACATGATGAAAACAGGGGATTGCCTAACTTTGAAGGTAACATGTGAAAGAAACATGTGGCTGCATAGCATAGTCTCTATAAGAACAGAAATTTTAGCTGAGAATCACTACTTCAGTATTACAATACAGACCACAGCTACTTCACATTATTGTCATAGATAGTGGCCCTCAAAGTGAACGTAGTGCTGGTAACAAAAGCGAATAGGTAGAGGGATCCAACAAATAGCGATTAAAACATGACATCAATGTAGCTTATCCTTTCCTTGCTTTTCTTTTTGTAATTATATATATAACTCATCATCCCATGAGTAAGTTGTTATGATGAAACGTCCGGACGTGGCTGTACACTTTCATGCTTTACGCTATGCCGGAAGTGGCGCTCAGAGGATCACGATCTTTCACTGATGAGATTCAGTTGCTGCGGCAAGTGGATGCCTCTAGGCTTCATTGATTTCAGCTTATGTAAGTGCAATGTTTAACCACTTGCCGGCCGCCGCACGACGATATACGTCGACAAAATGTCACGGACAGGCATATGGGTGTACAGGTACATCACCTTTAAGATGCGAGCCGTGGGTCACGCGCGCACGCCGGTGGCGTGCTCGCGGCCCTATTGGGAGCTCCGTGACCGCGCCTGCGGGATCCGCGGACCCAATTGCCGCCGGTGTCCTGCGATCGGGTCACAGAGCTGAAGAACGGGGAGAGGTAAGTGTAAACAAACATCCTAGTGGCACTGTCAGTGATCCTCTGTTCCCTGTCATCGGGAACAGTGATCAGTGACATGTCACGCCAAGCCACGCCCCCTAACAGTAAGAATCACTCCCTAGGTCACACTTAACCCCTTCAGCGCCCCCTACAGGTTAACCCCTTCACTACCAGTGTAATTTGTACAGTAATCAGTGCATTTTTAGAGCACTGATCGCTGTAAAAATTACAATGGTCCCAAAATGGTGTCAAAAGTGTCCGATGTGTCCGCCATAATGTCGCAGTCACAATAAAAATCGCTGATCGCCGCCATTACTAGTATAATAAAAAATTATTAATAAAAATGCCATAAAACTATCCCCTATTTTGTAGACGCTATAACTTTTGCGCAAACCAATCAATAAACACTTTTTCCACATTTTTTTTTACCAAAAATATGTGGAATAATACATATTGGCCTAAACTGAGGGAATTTTTTTTTTTATTATTATAGCAAAAAGTAAAAAATATTGCATTTTTTTCGAAATTGTCGCTCTATTTTTGTTTATAGCGCAAAAAATAAAAACTGCAGAAGTGATCAAATACCACCAAAAGAAAGCTCTATTTGTGTGAAAAAAAGGACGTCAATTTTGTTTGGGAGCCACGTCGCACGACCGCGCAATTGTCAGTTAAAGCGACGCAGTGCTGAATCGCAAAAAGTGGCCTGGTCTTTGACCAGCAAAATGGTCCGGGGCTGAAGTGGTTAAAGCTGTTTTAACCACTTCAGCCCCGAAAGATTTTACCCCCTTCCCGACCATAGCATTTTTGTCGAT
The DNA here is from genome assembly GCA_029206835.1 of Rana muscosa. NCBI lineage: Eukaryota > Metazoa > Chordata > Amphibia > Anura > Ranidae > Rana > Rana muscosa. Next base: position 119,353,950 of record CM055123.1, on the reverse strand, counting down.
TCGGCACTGCGCCGCTTTAGCTGACAATTGCGCCGTGCGACGTTGTACCCAAACAAAATAGAGATTTCTTTTGGTGGTATTTGATCACCTCTGCGGCCTTTATTTTTTGCGCCATAAACAAAAGAAGAGCGACAATTCTGAAAAACACAATATCTTTTACTTTTTGCTATAATAAATATCCCCCATTTTTTTTTTTAACTATTTTTTCCCTCAGTTTAGGCTGATATGTATTCTTCTACATATTTTTGGTAAGAAAATCGCAATAAGCGCATATTGATTGGTTTGCGCAAAAGTTATAGCGTCTACAAAATAGGGGAAAGATTTATGGCATTTTTATTATTATTATTTTTTTTTACTAGTAATGGCGGTTATCTGCGATTTTTATCGGGACTGCGATATTGCAGCGGACAGATCGGACACTTTTGACATATTTTTGGGACCATTGACAATTATATAGCGATTAGTGCTATAAAAATGAGAGAACCGTGATCTGTGCGTGCGAGCTCCTAGTGCCCAAAAGGCGAAGCGATGTAAGGTAATGTCGCTTCGCCCAGCTGTGCCATTCTGCCGCAGTAAAACTGCGGTGGCTGGACCGCAAGTGGTTAATAGAATAAACTTTTTACAACGATACTGCACTATTGGAGCACTTTGTTTCATTATATATGGAGAGTCCATGATATCGGGTGTCACGTTTGGATATCGGTGGATATCTAACCCTGTAAGGGTTGATGCTGTTTTGCCGAGCATGAGAGTGCAAGGCATCATCATTTGGTGAGTTTTTAACCAAAGGGGAGTGAAAACACTGAGTGCACGCGGTGTGTTGAAAGTTTTGAAGATCTCACATCAGGATATATTCAGCTTCTCTTGTTTGGGACAATCCAGTCTCATTTAGGCTGCATTCACACCTGAGTGTTTTCAGCTTATAAAATACTCGTACAACGCTTAAAAAAACACCTGAAAAAACACCCAACAAGCAAAATCCCATTTATTTCAATTGAACCTGTTCACATCTGAGCATTTTATCACCTGAAGCAAAACACCAAAATCCTAAGCTCAAAAAAGAACATGAGCTTCTTTGGGGCAGATTGCAGGAGTTTTTATGCCTTTTGCATTGGCGACCTGAACAAAATCGCGGCAAATATGTGGCAAAATCGCAGAAAAATCGCAGTAAATACACAATAAAATTGCGGTAAAAACATACGTAATACTGCATCTAAACAAATGGAATGAAACAAATTAATAATTAATTATAATAATAATCAAAAGTGTTTATTATTATTATTGTTATTTATTATTATTAATTTGTTACGTTTCATTTGTTTAGATACGGCATTCGTTATTTCGGATAATTCATAACTTCGGATAAATTCGTATTTGTTGCGTTCACTAACAGCCAAATTTGAAAGGAAATTCCAACACCTATAATTTAATAGTTAGTAATAGTTAAGTTATTATTAGTAAGTTATCATTTAAGATTTTAGAATTTTCGCGTTTTCGGATTTTCAAATTTCAAATTTACGGATTTTCAAATTTACGAATTTTCAAATTTACGAGTTTTCTAACATTCAAATTGACAAATAATCGGAAAGATTTGTTAAACGGGTTATTCGTTAATTCGGACTATTCCTGAATTAACGAATTTGTCGAAATTCATTAATAAACTAATTTGGAACGAAAAAAAAATTGCACATGTCTAATTGTTAGTTGCACTTTGTGAGTACGCATTTTTATCCTTTTTAATATACAAATAAATGTCGTTTGGAAATGCACTAGGTGCGTGCACCTTCCTTCTTTGATTTTTGTTTTTGTTTTCTTTAGTACCAGTTTGGATTACCCCATCTGAGGAGAGCTGCATCTGCCCAATCTTGAAATTGCCATTGTCCTTTCTGCTTTCTGCAACAGAAGATCTCTGAGCGCTGGAAGTGACTGTTATCTTTTCTGTATATACTTTAAGTCTAACTATTCTTAAAAATGTTCCCTCCCCCTCCTCCTGTCTATCCTGCCTAACCTGTATAAAAAAGAATTGTAGTTACATAGTTGCATAATCTAGTTCAGCCAATAGAAAATAATTGTACAGTATATTTGTGTATATTTACCTATATATGTGTATTTACCTATTTTTAATCTGCTCCAGTCAAGTCAAGTAATCCCGCAGCTTTGTCTCCCATGTGTCGAGAGGCTGCTGCAGGGGAGAGGATGGAGTGCTGACAATGGCTGGGCCAAAGGAGCCTACTGTGCCTTGAAAAAAGTATTTATACCCCTTGAATTTTTCCACATTTTGTCATGTTACAACCAAAAACATAAAAGTATTTTATTAGGATTTTATGTGATAGACCAACACAAAGTGACACATAATTGTGAAGTGGAAGGAAAATGATAAATGTTTTTTATTTTTTTTACAAATAAATATCTGAAAAGTGTGGTGTGCATTTGTATTCAGCCCTTTACTCTGATACCCATTACAAAAATCTAGTGGAAACAATTGCCTTCAGAAGTCACCTAATTAGTAAATAGAGTCCACCTGTGTGTAATTTAATCTCAGTACAAATGCAGCTGTTCTGTGAAGCCCTCAGAGAGAAAACCTTAGTGAACAAACAGATTCATGAAGGCCAAGGTCACACACCAGACAGGTCAAGGATAAAGTTGTGGAGAACTTTAAAGCAGTATTAGTTATCTTGAACATCTCACGGAGCACTGTTCAATCCATCATCCAAAAATGGAATGAGTATGGCACAACTAAAGACCTACCAAGACATGGCCGTCCACCTAAACTGACAGGCTGGACAAGGAGAGCATTATTCAGAGAAGAATCAGCCAAGAGGCAACGCTGTATCCTGGCCTAGGCCAACAAAGCCCAGGCCTAGGGCAGCACTTTGCAGGTGGGAAGCACGGAAAGAGTCCCCGCCGGCTTGCGCAACACTGTTAGTGTAGCGCCAGTCTTATGGGGCGAACTGAGCTGAGAGGCAAATTAGTCTAGCGCCCCCATAAAGCGGGTGCACTGCTTCCGGTGTGTAGGTGGCCAGCCTTCCGCACCTGTGGAGGGGGCGCTGCTTCTAATTTTGACTGTCCTATCATCCTGGACCACAAACCTTCCTCACTGTGCTATATGTTTCTGCTGCACCATTGGCATGGTTATATCTTCTTAGTCCTCTCCATAAAATTATCAGAAATTTGTGCTTAAAGTAGAACTATAGGCAACACTTTTTTTTTTGGGATAGTGTAAGGGAGGGTTATAGCCCCTGTCAGTAAATTTTTTATCATCCCTGTCCCATTGCAGAGATTTCCCTTCACTTGCTGCCCCATAGCCAAACAGGAAGTGAGAGGAAATCTATGTGTAGCGGGCATTCCCCTTTAATACCGAGAGACTACGTTTCCCAAGACATCTTTCAGCACCCAGGGTGCATTGCCCCGAAGCAAGGACTGCTGGGGCGGACTTTATAAAGGGGAGGCAGAGTTTGTTCGGTCTCTTTGGACCCTCCCGCCAATCAAGCAAGAACTCTGTGCGAGACTGCAGCAAGCCCAGGCCTGAAGGCACTTTCTTCCAAAGACCCCTTCGCCAGCCTAGCGGAACCCTAGAGACATCTTCTCATCCTTGCTGTACTACACCAGGAGGACCGAAGACTCGGATGTCGGTGAATCCGTGTGCCTAGACGGATCGGTGGAGGAAAAGGACTGGGACTGGTCCGGGTGGTGAGAGAGCACTTGCTCATAGACAAATACTGTATCTTTACTATTCGTTCGGATTACAAAGTTTGTTCATCAAGTGCACCACCGAAAGATTGCTAGCGAAGATTGTTTTACAGAACTTCTATTTAGTTCAGTCAGGCCTGACTGCGTAGGTAGACGTTGCTGGGCGTTAGTCGGCCCACGAGGGGAAGTAGTTGAAAAAGGGCATCACTAGAGTTTCATAGCAATACCTCATTATTCTATCACTCTGTTCATCTTTAATATTGTTTATTGCAGGGATCTGCAACTTGTTATACTGTTGTTTATTACTTGCCCATTAGCCTCAGTAAAATATCTGGGTCAAGTACATTGGTGTCAGTTTCAATTACTTTGATAGAAGTTTAAAGTATATCACTGTGTGTGTTTGCCATAGGACTGCGTCACTAAGAGTTGCGGTCATGCGGTACTATCTCCCAATTACTAGCTGTGCCACGGGAGGATAGAGCCGATTGCCAGGGGTTGACAGCGGTGCACTACAAGGCCCAAATTAATACGAGCAGCCCTCTTAACTGTGGTACCGCTATATATGCAAATTAAGGGAATTCATTGCCCCCCCCCAGGCCCTCAGAACTAGTGTCCCCATTTGAAAATTTCAGGGCGGGTCTTAAACAGCAAGGAGTGTGGCCTTGACAGAAAGGGGTGGGTCATATTTAAATTAGGGGGTGCACAAGTTTAGTCAGGCTTAGGGCAGCACAAAACCTAAATATACTACTGCCAAGAGGCCCACGGTAACTCTGGAGGAGCTGCAGAGATCCACAGCTCAGGTCAGAGAATCTGTCCACAGGACAACTATTAGTCGTGCACTCCACAAATCTGTCCTTTATGGAAGAGTGGCAAGAAGAAAGACATTGTTGAAAGAAAGCCATAAGAAGTCTAGTTTGCAGTTTGTGAAAAGTCACGTGCAGGACACAGCAAACATGTGGAAGAAGGTGCTCTGGTTAGATGAGACCAAAATTTTACATTTTGGTCTAAAAGCAAAACGCTATGTGTGATGGAAAACTAACACTGCACAACACCCTGAACACACCATCCCCACCGTGAAACATGGTGGTGGCAGCATCATGGTGTGGGGATGCTTTTCTTCAGGGATATGGAAACTGGTTAGAGTTGATGGGAAGATGGATGGAGCCAAATACAGGAAATCTTAGAAGTAAACCTGTTAGAGTCTGCAAAAGACTTGAGACTGGGGCAGAGGTTCACCTTCCAGCAGGACAACGACCCTAAACATACAGCCAGAGCTACAATGGAATGGTTTAGATCAAAGCAAATTAATTTGTTAGCATGGCCCAGTCAAAGTCTAGACCTAAATCCAATTAAGAATCTGTGGCAAGACTTGAAAATTGCTGTTCACAGACACTCTCCATCCAATCTGACAGAGCTTGAGCAATTTTGCAAAGAAGACTGGGCAAAAAAATCACTCTCTAGATGTGCAAAGCTGGTAGAGACATACCCAAAAAGACTTGCAGCTGTAATTGCAAGAAAAGGTTGTTCTGCAAACTATTGACTCAGGGGGGCCGCATACAAATGCACGCCACACTTTTCACATATTTATTTGTTAAAAATTTTGAGAGCCATTTATCATTTTCCTTCCACTTCACAATTATATGCCACTTTGTGTTGGTCTATCACACAAAATCCCAATAAAATACATTTACGTTTTTGGTTGTAACATGACAAAATGTGGAAAATGTCAAGGGGTATGAATACTTTTTCAAGACACTGCATGAGTGATGTTACAGCTCCAGAATTCCCAGCCGATGTTGAGCGCTCCCTGAGGCGGAGCTGTAGGATCACAGGATCACATTAGAGTTGATAAAAATAGGTAAGTACACCCAAAGTATAAACACATTTTGTAAGCTGTTTGAGAAATGGATAATAAGCTATTACAACTTCATAAAAATGCCCATGGGTCTTGACTGCAATTTGTCACTATAGTCTTTGCAATATGCATATACAGTACGTTTTATCATAGGACATGTACAGATAACTGTTTTTTATGACTGTCCCTTATTAGTTCCAGCTTTTGACAGGTGTATAATAGAGAAAGGGGCACTTTAACCACTATGCAGGGGGAGGCTAATATAAAAGCAGTCATGTGCACATGTCCCTTAAGGGTTCTGCTGTCTTTATATGTTTATAAATGATATACCTTTTCATGGCCAGCATTACTACATGCATTACTACTTGCCGGTTTTATCATTTTCTTGTGCTTTGCAGCCCTGCAGGTCTGCTGTATTGGAAGAGTCAGGCGGGTAGGTGATTGCTGTTTTCAGTTAGGTGAACAGTACTGGAGTTTCTGAGACACAGAAGCCAATCTAGTTTAACAGAAAAAAAATTACTCCTAAAGTGACACTAATTGATAACCGTATTCTTCCAAATGCAGTATAATCCATATACATCCACTACTTAATGTCACTGTAATCTATTTTTCATCAAATTTTTTCTTACTGGGTTTTCCTGCCTCCTTGTATTATTCTCTGTAAGTTCCCAAACCTGTCCTTTTCCCTTCACTTCCATTTGTTTGGAACAAACAAGTGGTGGCCATGTGCACTGCACTATAAATGATAACTGCTGCTCAATGAACACAACAAATCCCACAGAACATAGCTCAGTGTCCCTAGTTCTATTTAAGCGAAAAAGGATCAAGGGTGGGAACACTCAGAATAATCACAGCGCACCAACCCCTTGAACTGAAAACACCCCCATACACAGATGCACCGGTCAGAAATTGATGCCCTGATGAGCTAGATGTAAAACATTGTAAAACAATATAAAACTGTATGATGCAATACAAAACCAAATGACAGATGAAGCTTATGTACGCTTTGGTTTGCCCAGAGTGCTATACAACACACTACTAATCTAACTCTTGAAGTGCTGCTTCATTACAGCCTGGGTGTGCTGTGTGCAGTGGCGGAATTATCAGGGTCGCAACAGTCACACTTGCGACTGGGCCCTGTAGTTACGCCAATTCAGGGGGCCCGCCACCCGCCCGTGTGAGGGGCCCACCTGACCGGCTGACTGTCCTGTGACTGTGTGTCCACTCTGGCTGCTGTACGTTCCACCGCGAAGAGGGGGGCTTTCGCCCGCTGAGGGGAGACAGAGAAGGCAGAGGCAGCACTGAGACTGTGGACCACCGGACACTGAAAAATTAAGTCAGCAAACCTACTGACACCAATTGAGAGAAGCCGGGGGAGGAGCTTTCCCCTCTGCGGCTGCGTGGAGTACCTGTACCGTCGAGGCGTCTACCCATGAGGCTAGGCATCCTGGCTGGAGATGGTACGGTGACAGAATTTCCGGGGAATCGATTGATTGACAGTAAGTCAATCAAGTGACATTTTGCAGAGCAATCGATCCCAACCTCCACCACCTGTGCCTCTTAATGATCCTATGCCCCCACCACTGATCTCATCCCTATCCCCCCCCCATTACTTCTACAACAGAGGTGATGGGGGGATAGGGATGAGATCAGTGATGGGGGGATATGATCAGTAAGAGGCACAGGTGGTGGTGGGAGAGGATGGCACCATCACTGCCACTGCTACCACCCCCCTCAAATACCACCGCAGCCACCCCCCCTCAAGTACCACCGCTGCCACCCCCCAAGTACCACCGCTGCCACCCCCTTTAAGTATTACCGCTGCCACCCCCCTCAGCACCACTGCTGCCACCCCCCAGCACCACCGCTGCCACCCCCCTTAAGTACCACCGCTACCATCCCCCCAAGTACCACCTCTGCCACCCCCCAAGTACCACCGCTGCCACCCCCCTCAAGTACCACTGCTGCCACCCCCCTCAGCACAACCACTGCCATCCCCCCTCAAGTACCACCACTGCCACCCCTCAACATCATCTTTGCCACCCCCTCAAGTACCACCACTGCTACCCCTCCCCCTCAAGTACCATCGCTGCCATCCCCTCAACATCACCGTTGCCACCCCCTCAAGTACCACCGCTGCTACCCCTACCCCTGAAGTATCACTGCTGCCACCCCCTCAACATCACCATTGCCACCCCCCTCAAGTACCACCGCTGCCACCCCCTCAACATCACCGCTGCCAACCCCCCCAAGTACCACCACTGCCACCCCTCAACATCACCGCTGCCACCCCCCCCTCAAGTACCACTGCTGCCACCCCCTCTCAACACCACCACTGCCTCCCCCCTCAAGTACCACCGCTTCCACCCCCCTCATGTACCACTGCTGCCACCCCCCTCAACTACCGTCGTTGCCACCCCTCCTCAAAAAAAAGTATCAAAATCATGCTTTTTTTGGGGGGGGGGGGGCCTTCGTGATTTCTTGCACCGGGGCCCTGAAGTTTCTAGTTACACCTCTGGCTGTGTGGCTGTAGGAGACAAAAAGTTGGGAGGGGAGAGAAGCGCAACAACCACAGTGTCGCATGTAAAGTGTATATTTTAATGGAAAAAATATATATATTTAAAAAAAACAATCACGAAGAAAAAACAGCGCTCCGCATGACAGTTAAGTAGCCTTTGGGACAGAGATCATGCAACCAGGATGCCTTGCCTTGGCCACCGGCAATGGAGCAGAGGTAGATTGGAAGCAGGGGACTGCTGTCACTGGAAAGCTAAAGCCATAACACAGGGCCCAGGGTATAAAGCTACCTTATGTAGTAGGAAAATGCTGGAGCTGGAGCTGGAACTGGAATGCGTTTCGAAGCAACCTTGCTTCTTTTTCAGTCAAGTTTTGAAACACATTCCAGTTCCAGCTCCAGCATTTTCCTACTACATAAGGTGGCTTCATACCCTGGGCCCTGTGTTCCATCCATGGGTTTGGCTTTCCAATGACAGCAGTTCCCTGCTTCCAATCCACCTCTGCTCCCTTGCTGGTGGCCAAGGCAAGGCACCCTGGTTGCATGTCTGATCTCTGTCCCAGAGGCTACCTGACTGTCATGCTGAGCTCTATTTTATCTTTGTGAGTGTTTTTTTATATTTTCTAATAAAATTACATTTTACATGCTACACTATGGTTGTTGTCCTTCTCTCCCCCTCCCAACTTTTTGTCTCCTATTCTATTTAAGTGGTGGTCCATTCCTAAATACAGTGGGACAATGGAGAACAATTATAGCCACCCTTTACCAGGAAGTCAGATCCCAGCAGAAAAAAATTATTAGTTTGGAGATTTGGAGGAGACTGAGAACAATACTAGGTACTGTTTGAGTTAAAGTGGATCTTCACTGCATTTGAGTATCACAAACCAAAAACACTATTTTTTAAATTTTTAATATTCAAAGCAAACTTTACCATCGATCCATGTTTGTTGAGAAATCACTTTGAAAAACACCTCCTACAATTTCTGGCCATGGCCATCTTGAGCAAGAGCAAATGATTCATGAAGCATTTACTTCCTGGAACACATCTGCAGTTAGCTCAAGCATGTAGGAGAGTGTGCTTGACTGAGAACCCCCCCCCCCCTCTTCTTCTCCCCTCCCGAAGACTCCTGGGATGTATGACATCATTTGCACAGGCAAGAAACCAGGAAGTAACTGAAGAAATGTACAAATAATAGCTTAAAACAAGTAAATATGATATACTTTCCTACCTATTTAATAATTCTGGCAGCATGAGGATTAAAAATAATCAATGTCGATTGGGAGAGTGAAGTTCCACTTTAAGAATACATACTTGAATACATTTTTTAAACCAGAGTTTAGTTTCACTTTAAAGTAACTTGACTGCATTCTTGCTGCATCAGTGTCAGCTATTTTTAATACTATATCGTAATCATGAATAAAACAATAATATAAAAACAACGGCGGGTGAATGGAATTCATTTTTTTTATTAATACATTAGAAATGCTTACATATAGATTACTGTTCTTTAGTATAAGTATAAATGGTCGTTTGAGTTTGATATATTAAAATGTATCTAAAGTCAACTTTTTTTGTTTTTGGTGAAAAGGTTGTCTGCAGGACAGAATGTGAGGGAAATCTCTCTATAACAGGTACACAGATAGATGTAAAAATTATCTTTTAAAGCCCTACTCCTGGATTTTATTAATCAGTGTGTTGCTTCACTTTTCACTGTCCAGTCATAAGTTGGGTTGGGGAGAAGACTGGTGTAGCCAGGTACTTGGCTAGAGAGAGAGAGAGCAATTTAGGACACTGTGCTGCCATGCCTGATTTAGCAACACTATCCACCTCCAGCCAGTAAAGGGGGAACTACAAGCAAAAGAGCTCAAAATAATTTAGTGTAAGCTGCATTGCTGCTTTTAGAGACCAAAACTGGAGAGAGACTGACCATCTTACTAGTGAGTTTGATCAACTGCATGCAGACTTTAGAATGTACTTTTGTACACCACCTTAAAGATTGGGCCCCAACACTAGCCGGCTGAAACTTCAAAGTCAAGATCTGTATCTCAACCATCTGCTCTAAAGGAAGTTTGCTTTATCTAGTCGAAGTCAGAGATAGTGGCTAGAGAGCCAAATATATACATACCATCATAGCCATTTACTGAGAGCGCACTCTGAAGGGGGTAAACATGACTGATTTCAGAGTAGTTGCTGGTTAATCATTGATAACTACCATCATGTTGATTGTTTAGAAATGCTTATTCCTTGTAGTGTGCTATTCTAAGCTGCCATATTATAGTGAATCTGTGATTGACTCAATTCTCTACTTCCTGATTTTTGTATATACTGCCATTTACCGTATTTTTCGGACTATAAGACGCACTTTTTTCCCCCAGAAATATGGGGGAAAATGTCCCTGCGTCTTATAGTCCGAATACATGACAGGCCCCGCCCACCGCCATCGCTGGCTCCGCCCCTGCCATCCACTCTCATTGCTCCCGGAGCCGCTGGAATCCCCTGACCACCGCCACTGGCTCCGCCCCCCCCCCCACTGGCACCGCCCCTGCCATCCGCTCTCATTGCTCCCGTAGCCGCTGGAATCCCCTGACCACCGCCACTGGCTCTGCCCCCCCGCCGCCGCTGGCACCACCCCTTACACATTGCTCGCATTGCGGCAAATCCAATTAGAGCCGCTCTCTCTTTCTTTTCTCCCTTCGGCTTACAGAAAGGGAAGGGGGCGGCGGGGGATATACAGACAGCCCGCAGCTCTCCTCTCCCTGTCACAGCGCCGCTGCCGAGTTCTCTGGCAAATAGAGCAGCGGCGCTGTGACAGGGAGAGGAGAGCTGCGGGCTGTCTGTATATCCCCCGCCGCCCCCTTCCCTTTCTGTAAGCCGAAGAGAAAGAGAGAGCTGCTCTAATTGGATTTGCTGGCTGCCACCCAGCTTCCTGCCAACTGTTTCCCTCCCCATGATTGGCCACAGCAGAGGGCCAATCAGAAGACACTGGGGGCATCATGGGAAATGAAGTCACTGCAGAGTTCTGGCACCAGTTCCCCCAGCATGCAAACACTGTGCTGGAGGGGAGGGAGGGGGTGTTAGAAGAGGAGCAAAAGAGTATACTCTGCTGGGGGACACCACCAGAGAGCCAAGCTGTTCCCCGCACCGCCAGAGAGCCATGCTGTACCCCGCACCGCCAGAGAGCCGTTTACTGTGGCATGGTCACTCTGCGTTTACTGTGGCATGGTCACTCTGCGTTTACTGTGGCAATGGTCACTCTGCGTTTACTGTGGCAATGGTCACTCTGCGTTTACTGTGGCAATGGTCAGGCTGCGTTTACTGTGGCAATGGTCAGGCTGCGTTTACTATGGCAATGGTCAGGCTGCGTTTACTATGGCAATGGTCAGGCTGCATTTCATGGGCACTGGAAAATATTTTAGTACACCATTTGGTTCAGAATATTTTTTTTCTTGTTTTCCTCCTCTAAAACCTAGGTGCGTCTTATGGTCAGGTGCGTCTTATGGTGCGAAAAATACGGTACTTCAACCCGAGACAATAAATTGGGTTCCTTTATCACTAACCAGTCTGGTGTTTGCTTTCTGATACTGAACTACAGTAGCGTGCAGGGTATTTATATTTTTGCTCCCAATAGTATAGCAGTACCGATTTGCTTAACCTGGTGTGTCAGAAGGGCCAGTTGTTCACAAAGTCGAGGTAAAAGAACAAGAGAACCCATACTACCTAACGGCTCCTACAGGGGTACCGCTACACTGGTAAGTGAAACTGCAACAGAAAAATATTGGGTTCCCTGCCAGACAGGATTGCATTGTTTGGCAGTGCTGTGTAAATATCAGAAATGGATTGACAGAAATACAAATCCTTGGAAGGTAAAACAGTCCTCATATGTATATTTAGCTGTTTGCTTGAGTTCAGTTTTCACTGTTACAGCATAGTATAGGCATTCCCTGCCTAGCCCTGTACAATGCCTAACAAAAAAAAAGCAGCAGCTTACAAAGTCTCTAGAATATTACAGCCAGCTCGTTTGGCTGTACTTCCCCCGTGGATCACAGGAGTGCAGTTCGTTCTGCATTCCTGTGCCCGGTTTTTAGCAGACAGCAGGCTGAAGCCTGCTGTCAGTTGACGTCACAGAGCCGGTCCAGGATCTGGCAAGATCATGAAAATTAAGTCAGGATCTGCCCACATGCCTGAACTGGCACCCAGATCAGCCTCTCAGCGAGCCGCTGAGAGCCTGAGCCAGATGCTCCTGCCCCCTCTACAGCCCAGCTCTCCAGTGAGGGGGGGCAGGGCAGAGAGCTGTGAGAACAGAGGGATTAGCAGTGTTTGACGGCTCCGTTCTCAGTGTTAGAGACACGGGGGACAGGGGGTCAGGCCGATGTTGCATCCACCTAGGTAAGTATGAATCTGAAAAAAAAAATCCATACATTTCCTTTAAAGAAACAGATTTAGAAGTAGATTGAAAAAGGAGGACATAAGCTTCAGCTGGCAACAAAGATGACACTCTCTTAGTCAAAGTTCTTAATAAACTTTTCAAAAAAGCTTGCACTTTTACAATTTTTGCAATTACTTGTCAACATCATGAGTGTGGCACTGAAGACTTTATCCCCGTTTCCTTTTTGCTACAGCTGGCAGACTGCACTCAGTTCATCCTATGTGGTTGGGACCTGCAAAAGCCCATGTATTTAATGATTTGCCCTACCTGTGTAACAGTGGTGCCTATGGCCCATGGGCAGTCATTCCCTGGACCCTAGGTAAGATATGAGTAATCATCAAATGCCTGAGGAAGGATCTGGGCATGGTCCCAAAACATTTCACATGTATGTGATCATCCATTAAAGGAAGCTTTGCACTTTATTCAAGTTTGTGGGTGTGCTGTCTTATCTTACTAATTTTAGGTTCCAAGACCAGTCAGGAGTCATTGCAGCACCCTGGTAACTACAAGAATGATATCATTATGGGGTGGGATGGGAATATGCTCTTCATTTCTTGCACCATGCCACCACCACCAAGTCTTTTGCAGCCTCCATTTCACCACATTGACCCGTCTTGCTATCTAAAGGCTTACTAAAAGCAACTAACTTGCATTCCCACAACCAACAGTTTGGCATTCAAGCCACTACTGCATGAGCCACTATACAAGTAGAGCTTGGGGCACCTTCTTTACATCTTCAGTCTGCCAGGCTCTTGCTGCAATGTAAGGGGAAACTCCACACACTGTTCTCCTTACAGATTTATTAAACCTATTTGTTTTCCAAATAATACTATGTAAATGATTATTTTTCACCAATATTACAACATGCCTCAATGATATTGATAAAATAATTAAATTTACAATTTTTTTAAGTTTTTATGTATTTGTGTCTATCATGTATGAAAAAAATTTCAGAAGCCAGTTGTTTTCAAGGCATGTATTTTTTTTATCTGCCCCAGAAGACGACCAATCCAGGGGCTCAATAATCTGAATACAAACTAGCACAAAGAAACCTATTAATTATAATTTGAGGTAAAGACTCTGACATACAGCTAATAAACAGAGATTTCAGCTAGTGAAGGGAGAGGGAGGGAGGGAAAACAAAGGAGAAAAAAAAGGGGAAAATGATTTTCTATCAACAAAACAGCAGGACAAATTCTCGTAGCTTGCATGGGAAACATCTCCATCCTGTGAAAACAGTGCCTGGAGCCAGCACTAATCTCCCAGATAAAATGCTTTTAATAGCAATTAGTCCTTTCACCCAGTGGACACACTTTTTCGAGAGATGGCAAGATGGAAGGGCCTGCCAGTGGGTTAACCCCATATGGCTCAGTGTGTGAATAGTAAGGGCAAATGAGAAAAAACTGGTACTGTAAATTGTGTGTGAATGCAAAACCTACGTTCTTCCTGCTTTCCTAAACATATTTTGCACACACATTTGGTCCTTCAAATTGAAAGCACTCCAGGGATTTGAGACCTTGAAATTGTGAGATGGATAACTAGTATATTGGTTACACTTACATTGTAAATTGCCACTTTATGCAGCTGGCATTTAGAATAGACATGCATTAACTATAACTTAAAGGACATGTCCAGATTAACAAGAATATATAAAACAAGCCATTTTATAATTTCATGCTATACAAAAAAAAATCTGTTTCAATATACAGACATCTATTCTTTTCTAAACAGGCAAAAATATTCATGTGTTCATTCCTTTTAGCAATGGCAAATTGGAGGGTTCTATAATCCCTATACAGAATGTATACAGAACATGCAGAAAATATAATTTCCTAATCATTTAATTGGTTAACTGTGTGTTCCAGCAGTTTTTCTCTTGTTATAACATTTAGGCCCCATGCACACGCCACATTATGGGTAAAAAATATAAAATTCTGCCTTTTTTTTCTTTGCCTGCAAAACCCAAGTGCTGTGTATAGCTGCCCATAGACATAAAAAGCTGTGTGTGGCTGAATGCGGGTATACGCTGATACTTGCATAAACCAACATATTAGTATTCAGAAATATTTTGTCCTAGGCATGAAAAAAAGGCAGAAGTTTCATTGTTATCTCATGATGACCCAAGCCGCACACACCTGACTGCTGCTATAGCTTGACCTATCCAGCCACACCACGCTCCAGGGATCACCTGCCCCTATCCTTTGTAGGGAGGAGCACGGTGTTCGAGTCGAACATACGTTCGACTCGAACATCGGCTGTTCGATCGTTCGACGAAGATCGAACGATTTGAGCCATTCGCGCCAAATTCGAGTGACGCGAACGGCCCACAATGCACTACGCCATTGCAGTGCAATCCAGGAGCTGTGGTTGACCAAGCATGCACTGTGACCCCGCATGCTTGGCCAATCACAGCGCCGGCAGCGAGGAGAGACATAATTGACCACAGGCAGGATGCCTGTGGCCAATTATATGTCAGGGGGATTTAGTACCCACCCCACACTATAAAAGGCCGCCAGCGCGGCGGCCTTGTGTAGTGTGTTCCGGTTCAGGGAGAGAGAAGGATAGGCAGGGACAGTGTCAGTGCTATTTGTTCATTTAACTTGTGTGCAGGGAGAGAGAAGGATAGGCAGGGACAGTGTCAGTGATATTCTTTGCCAAACCTTGTGTGCAGGGAGAGAGAAAGATAGGCAGGGACAGTGTCAGTGATATTCTTTGCTAAGCATCCTGCACAGTATACACCTGAAGCTAGCCCTTATTGCTGTGTTTTCCTGTTGTGTAACACAGGCAGGCATCTGCAGCACTTACAGCGGGCGTAGTGTGCCTCCTGCACATTATACACCTGAAGCTAGCCCTTATTGCTTGTGGTTTTTTCTTTTGTGTTACACTAACAGGCATCTGCAGCACTTACAGCGGGCATAGTGTGCTTCCTGCAAAATATACACCCGAAGCTAGCCCTTATTGCTGTGTTTTCCTGTTGTGTAACACAGGCAGGCATCGGCAGCACTTACAGCGGGCGTAGTGTGCCTCCTGCACATTATACACCTGAAGCTAGCCCTTATTGCTGTGTTTTCCTGTTGTGTAACACAGGCAGGCATCTGCAGCACTTACAGCGGGCGTAGTGTGCTTCCTGCACAGTATACACCTGAAGCTAGCCCTTACTGCTGTGTTTTCCTGTTGTGTAACACAGGCAGGCATCTGCAGCACTTACAGCGGGCGTAGTGTGCCTCCTGCACATTATACACCTGAAGCTATCCCTTATTGCTCGTGGTTTTTTCTTTTGTGTTACACTAACAGGCATCTGCAGCACTTACAGCGGGCATAGTGTGCTTCCTGCAAAATATACACCTGAAGCTAGCCCTTATTGCTGTGTTTTCCTGTTGTGTAACACAGGCAGGCATCTGCATCACTTACAGTGGGCGTAGTGTGCCTCCTGCACAGTATACACCTGAAGCTAGCCCTTATTGCTCGTGTTTTTTTTCTTTTGTGTTACACTAACAGGCATCTGCAGCACTTACAGTGAGCGTAGTGTGCTTCCTGCAAAATATACACCTGAAGCTAGCCCTTATTGCTGTGTTTTCCTGTTGTGTAACACAGGCAGGCATCTGCAGCACTTACAGTGGGCGTAGTGTGCCTCCTGCACAGTATACACCTGAAGGTAGCCCTTATTGCTCATGTTTTTTTTTATTTTGTGTTACACTAACAGGCATCTGCAGCACTTACAGCGGGCATAGTGTGCTTCCTGCACAGTATACACCTGAAGCTACCCCTTATTGCTGGTTTTCCCATCTCCCTGCAGGCCATTAGAATGTCTGGAAGGCAAACAAGGAGAGGCAGACAGTCAGGAGCCAATAAAAGAGGGCAAGCAGGCTCTGTGTCTAGAGACAACAGTGCTGGTTGTGGACGGGGTGCATCGTCATCAGCACGTGGCCATGGGACACGCTTGTCCTTATTTTCGGCAGCTGGACATGTTGAGCCGGATCATGCCGAAGCCTTGGTAGAGTGGATGACCAAGCTCTCCTCATCCTCCTCATCCTCTCTCACCCAGGCTCAGGGTACTGGCAAAGCAGCTGCCAAAGCATCCTCTTCCCTCGTATCAATGTCATCATCAGTCACTCCTTCCCTAGACCCACCGTGTCCTCCTGAGGATCCCCCGAACTGTTTGAGCACAGTGTTGGGTACATGCTCCAGGAGGATGCCCAGCGTTTCGAAGGGTCTGATGATGATACCCAGCTAGAGGAAGGCAGTAGCGTGAGAGCAGAGAGAGGGGATGCTCAAGAAGGACACCAATCTGGCAGTCATGTTCCAGCAGCTGCAGCATACTGCCAGATTGGCTCCAGTGATGAGGAGGGAGGGGATGATGAGGTCACTGACTCCACGTGGGTGCCTGATAGGAGAGAGGAGGAGGAGGAGGATGAGGAGGAGGCACATCTCCAACGAGGCAGGATGCCCTCGGGGGGCCAGCGTAAGGGCAGCACACCAACTGAATCACACCGCAGAGCTCCGCCTGTGCAGGGCGCTGCCTCTACTCGTTATTCCAAAAGATCTTTGGTGTGGGCCTTTTTTGAGTCGAGTGCATCAGATCGCACCGCTGCTGTTTGCAACATATGTCTGTAGCGTATCTCGCGTGGCCAAAACATCAGCCGCTTGGGCACCACATGCTTGACCAGACATATGTTGACCTGCCATGCAGCTCGTTGGCAAGCGTATCTTAAAGACCCACACCAAAGAACAAAGCGGACCTCTCCTTGCTTCTTATCAGCTGGGATCTCCAACCCCACTGTACCTTCAGTTTTCTCTGAAACCTGCACTGAGAGGAATGAAGGTGTGGAATTAGGTGTGTCACAGCCAAGTACTTGCGGGCACTCTGCTAGCAGTACACAGACGTCCGATTCTAGCAGGCAAATTTCCCTGCCCCAGCTGCTGGACCGTCGAAAGAAGTTCACTCCCAGCCATCCACATGCCCAGCGGTTGAATGCTAGCTTGGCTAAATTGCTAGCAATTCAACTGCTGCCTTTTCAGTTGGTAGACTCGGCCCTCTTCCGTGAGTTTGTGCAATGTGTGGTTCCTCAGTGGCAGGTTCCCAAACGCCACTTTTTCTCACGGAAGGCGATTCCGGCTCTCTACCGGCATGTGGAAGGCAATGTCCATGCCTCGCTGGACAGGGCGGTCAGCGGTAAGGTGCATATTACCGCTGACTCATGGTCCAGCAGGCATGGACTGGGACGTTACCTTTCTTTCACGGCCCATTGGGTCACACTTTTGGCAGCTGGGAAGGATGCAGGACAAGGTGCAGTAGTGTTGGAGGTTGTTCCGCCGCCACGCCTCCAAAATGCTACCACTGGTTGTGACACACCTCTCTCCTCCACCCCCTCCTCTTCTTCTTCCTCCATGGCCTCTTCCTGTGCTTTGTCCTCAGAACCAGCGGTGCTCCGTAGACGTTCAAGGGGCTACGCAAGTACGCAGGCAAAAAGATGCCATGCCGTGCTTGCGCTGGTGTGTTTGGGGGACAGGAGCCACACTGGGGCAGAGGTTCTGTCTGCTCTGCAGGGGCAGGCCGAGAGGTGGTTGACGCCACGCCAGCTTAAGCCAGGAATGGTGGTTTGCGACAATGGCACCAACCTCCTCTCCGCTCTCCGACAGGGACAACTGACCCATGTGCCCTGTGTGGCTCACGTCCTTAACCTGGTGGTGCAGCGTTTCTTGGGCAGGTACCCAGGCTTACAGGATGTCCTGAGGCAGGCCAGGAAAGTCTGTGTGCATTTCCGCAGATCATATAATGCCAGTGCTCGGCTGGCTGAGCTGCAAAAGGAGTTGAACCTGCCCAAGAACCGCCTTATATGTGACATGCCCATCAGGGGGAACTCAACGTTGGCCATGCTGCAGCAGCTGCACACGCAGCAGAGGGCCATCAATGAGTACCTGTGCGACTACGGCACCAGGACAGGGTCAGGGGAGCTCGGGGTTTTTTTCACCACGCCAGTGGGGCATGATCAGGGATGCATGCACTGTCCTGGCACCATTTGAGGAGGCCACGAGGATGGTGAGCAGTGACAGTGCATGCATCAGTGACACTGTACCTCTTGTCCACCTGTTGGAGCATACGCTGCGTGGAATAATGGACAGGGCACTTGAGGCAGAACAGAGGCAGGAAGAGGATGACTTCCTTGCCTCTCAAGGCCCCCTTTACCCAGACAGTTTTCCTTCTGTCCCACCCATCACACAGGAAGAGGACGAGGAGGAGGAGGAGGATTGTGTCAGCATGGAGGTGGAGCATGGCACTCAGCATCAACAGCAGCAATCTTTTAGGGATGATTTACAGTCCCAACAAACCCATGGACTTGTACGTGGCTGGGAGGAGGTGGCTGCGGATCATGTCGTCCTTAGAGACCCAGAGGACTCCGGACCGAATGCCTCAGCTAACCTACACTGCATGGCCTCCCTGATCCTGCAAAGTCTGCGGAAGGATCCTCGTATTCTTCGGAACAAGGAGAGGGACCATTACTGGCTGGCCACTCTCCTTGATCCACGGTACAAGGGTAAGGTTGCGGACCTTATCTTGCCGTCGCAGAGGGAGCAGAGGATGAGACATCTCCAGGAGGCCTTGCAGAAAGGTCTGTGCAACGCGTTCCCAGAGACTGGGAGGTTACAAACTCCTGGTCCTGGACAACGAGTTGCTGAGGCTTCGGTCAGTAGCAGAAGGAGCGGTGGAGAAGGTGGCCGTCTGACCGATGCGTTCAGACAAATGTTCTGAACAAGGGGCACAGACAGCAAAACAAATGTTACAGGGGTGATAACCCTTCCCTATGTTTTCCAAAAAGCTTAAAAATTGATTTTTTGGCTGGAGCTACACTTAAACAATGTACGTGTTCAAAATTACAAACAGATTCTACTTAAGAACAAACCTACAGTCCCTGTCTTGTTTGCACCGCCTGTATACTGCTGTTCAGAGTATATAGGGCCTTTTTTATTTTGTGTGCGGGGTTCCCCTTAATATGCATACAAGACCCAAAGGGGCTGGTAATGGGCTGGGGTGGGGGGGGCTGGTGGGGTAGCCATGCCATTTTTCTCAAAGATTTTCATCCATATTACCGGGACCAGACATTACATTAAAGCCGCAAGCAGTTTTAAATGGCTTTTTTTCCTTTAGAAATTTAATTTTGTGCAGGGACAGTTCTAAACACGGGAAACACATGCCACTTCACATGCATACTTTAGACACCCCCCAGGTACGATAGTTAAAGTAATATTTCACTTTTTTTTTCACTTTATGCATCATTAAAATGACTGCTCCCGAAAAACTGCCGTTTTTAAAACTTAGTTTTGCATTGATACATGTCCCATGTCCCCAAACCCTTTTTAGGACAATAACATGCATATTAGTCATTATAATTAGCACTTTAGATTTCGAACGTTCGCGTCCATTGTATTTAATAGGGTTCTAACGTTTGCGGTCCGTTCGAAGGTTCTGGTGCGAACCGAACCGGGGGGTGTTCGGCTCATCCCTAATCCTTTGCCTCCCATTTCACATCTTCCCTCTTACGCCCTACACCCCTTCCCTACCCTCCCCTTCATCCTTTATCCCCTTTTCCTCCTCACTCTACTTTCACTCTTTCCTTTTCTCACTCAATATTTCTTCTTCTTCCTTACTCTCTCACAATATGTCACTGCTGTTTACAACTGGTTGGATATTTGTTGACTCATGGGCCCTTTGACTACCCGTTTTTACTTGCTATTTTATTTCTTTGGCCCTTGATCAAGTTTCTGCCTCCATTTAGCCAGGGCCGGCCCAAGACATTGTGCTGCCTGGGACCAAGAATGAAATGCTGCCCCCCCCCAAAAAAAAAATCACGCCCACCAAAAGGCCCCCCACATTCATTATTTTATATCATGATAACTAAAGGGGACCCGTCATGGCTCTATACATGTATAGGAGTAAAAAGAGGACCTGTCGTGGCTCTATACATGTATAAAGAGGACCTGTCATGGCTCTATACATGTATAAAGGATAATAAAGAGGACCTGTCGTGGCTCTATACATGTATAAAGGATAATAAAGAGGACCTGTCGTGGCTCTATACATGTATAAATGAGTATAAAGAGGACCTGTCATGGCTCTATACGTGCATATAGGTGTATAAAAGGACCTGTCAGGGCTCTATACATGTATATAGGAGTATAAAGGGACCTGTGCATGGCGGGCGGCCGCAATGTCTTTTGCGCAAACTAATCAATGTACGCTGATTATGTTTTTTTTGGTACCAAAAATATGTAGAAGAATACATATTGGCCTAAACTGATGAAGAAATTATTTTTTTATACATTTTTTGGATATTTATTATAGCAAAAAAGTAAAAAATATTGTTTGTTTTTTTTTTTTTAATTGTTGCTCGTTTGTTGTTTATAGTGCAATAAATAAAAACCGCAGAGGTGATCAAATATCACCAAAAGAAAGCTCTATTTGTGGGAAAAAAAGGACGCCAATTTTATTTGGGTACAGTGTCGCATTACCGCGCAATTGTCAGTTAAAGCGACACAGTGCCGTATCACAAAAAATGGCCTGGTTATTAAAGGGTTTGTAAAGGTTCGTGATTTTTCACCTTAATGCATCCTATGCATTAAGGTGAAAAAACACCTGGCAATGACTGCCCCCCAGCCCCCCTGTTTTACTTACCTGAGCCCGTTCACTTGCTGTGCGCGTCCCCCGGCGTCCTCTTCTCCACGGAGTCTGGCCGTTAATTGGCTAGATTGATAGCAGTGCAGCCATTGACTCGCGCTGCTGTCAATCACATCCAATGACCCGGGCCCTGGGGGGGGCGGGAACGAGTCATACACGTTGGGTCTATGGACGCAGCGTGTATAACAGGGAGCGCGCCCGCAAGCTAACCCCCTTGGGAGAGTGCTTCCCAGAAGGGGGTTAGCTGATGCAGGGAGGAGCCAAGACAGCCGCCGAGGGACCAGAGAATCGGGGCCACTCTTTTCCAAATGCACTGCACAGTGGAGGTAAGTATAACATGTTTGTTATTTAAAAAAACAAAAAAAACAAAGCCATACAACCGCTTTAAGTGGGCAAATCCTTCCGGTCCTTAAGTGGTTAATCAGGGCTGGGCAAGGCAAGTCCCTCTCAGAGGCTCTCATGTCTCATACAACTTGTGATGTGTGTTTGTACTTACAGTTTTGCTTCGGAATCCACCACCAGATGCGGGTTGTCACCTGCCACACGTTGCGGATTGTCGGCTGCCACATGTTGCGCATGGTCACTTATGTCACCTGCCACACGTTGCGGGTTGCCACTTGCCACACGTTGCGGATTGTCACTTGCCACGTCACCTGCCACACGTTGCGGATTGTCATCTGCCACACGTTGCGGGTTGTCTCTTGCCACGTCACATGCCACAACATCACCTGCCACACGTTGCGCATTGTCACTTGCCACAACGTCACCTTCCGACACGTTGCGGATTGTCACTTGCCACAACGTCACCTGCCACACATTGCGGATAGTCCCGTGCCACACATTGCAGATAGTCCCGTGCCACACATTGCGGATTGTCACTTGCCACGGCGTCACCTGCCACACGTTGCATATTGTCACTTGCCACAACATCACCTGCCACACATTGCGGATAGTCCCGTGCCACACGTTGCGGATTGTCACTTGCCAAGCGTCACCTGCCACACCTTGCGTATTGTCACTTGCCACAACGTCACCTGCCACACGTTGCAGATTGTCACTTGCCATAACGTCACCCGCCACACGTTGCAGATTGTCACTTGCCACAACGTCACCTGCCACACGTTGCAGATTGTCACTTGCCACGGTGTCACCTGCCACACGTCGCGGATAGTCCCGTGCCACACGTTGCGGATTGTCACTTGCCAAGCATCACCTGCCACACGTTGCGCATTGTCACTTGCCACACGTTGCGGATTGTCACTTGCCAAGCGTCACCTGCCACACGTTGCGTATTGTCACTTGCCACACATTGCGGATTGTCACGACATCACCTGTCACACGTTGCGGGTTGTCACTTGCTGTGTCCCAGAGTGAAGGCAGGCAGCAGAGAGATGATATAATCTCTCTGCTGCCCATGGCTGCACAGTGAGGGTGAAACTGTGGTGATGCAGGGCGGCGGGGAGAGATGACATCATCACTCTGCTCCGCTGCCCGCTCACTTGCTGACTGCTCCCAACCCCTGCTGCGAGTGCTCTGTCCGCCCCTGTCACCAACAGCAGCGGCGCCGGGCTCCTCACAGGGAGCGGTGCCTGCAGTGTTCACTCGCTGACTGCCCCCTCCCCCCGCCTGTGAGTGTCCTCACAGGCAGCGGCGCCGGTACACCGGGCTCCTCACAGGGAGCGGCGCCTGCCCATGCCTGCTCACTCGCTGACTGCCCCCCCCGCCTGTGTGAGTGTCCTCAGCGGCGCCGGGCTCCTCACAGGCAGCGGAGCTGGCTGGCTGGCTGGCGGGCGTCAGTTTGCCGCCCCCCTAACAGTGCCGCCTGGTACCATGGTACCACCCGGTCCCATCATAGGGCCGGCCCTGCATTTAGCCTCTGCTAAACGATTTGCTGTCGCTCATGTGACATTACTTGTATATAATGCCCAACACTACTCAATGTATCATTCTTGATGTTTTATGAATATCTGATATACTATTCCCTTGATAAATGTACTAAAATTGCCTTCATCCAATGTACCTTTCGTCTTGCCTACGTCCACCCCTTATCAGACCATTTGACATGCTGCATGTGAAACACTGCCCTTCATTCTGTTTACACGCGTTCATTTATTTTTTTTCCTTAATAAAACAATTGAACAAGAAAAACAGGCAGAATTGTATGTTGTATGTCCCTAATGTGACCATGAGCTTAAAGCAGTGATAAACCGCTGGAAAGAAAAAATAAATTAACTTTTCTTCTGCAAGGCAACGTCATAATGTGCTTGTATGCATTGCATACGAGCACATTATGAGAGACTTACCTTAGAACAAAGACCTCCAGCGTTGTGCTGTCACCGCTAACTGGGCTTTTATCTTCACCCGTCCTTCTTCCAGGTTCGCGGGCTACGGCCATCTGAACAGCCGAGCCACGATAAAGTCACACCCGTGCGTAACTGTTTACGGCACAGTGAAGTGGAATTTACTAAAGCGCTAATGAATATTAAACTTGGGTGTAACAAACAAAAGATAACTAAATAGTGACAGCTGCAATCATTCAAAAAGGTTTCTGTGTCCTCCAATGTGAAATATAAAACAATATAATGATGCGCTTACACCAACCTTCTGTGTTAGGACAGTGAACTTACACCTCATGCATGAATAACACCAATGCAAAAAGTACTCCATGACAATATGCAAAAAATGTAAAATTAAAATGCTCAATGCTGATTACACAGTGTTCATATATAAAGTGCTAGTGCATACAAACAAAAATTGAGAAGCATACATGTGTTGCAATGTGGACTAAACGACAGTCCCAATCAAAACTTTCCTTAAAAGACTTTCTCCACTTTGATACTTGTTTCCAGGTAGGCGTTTGAACAATTCACAGGTTATTAGGTACACAGTCCACCTGCATGCACAACCAAAAGAAACCTTTCTCATTGTAGTGAATGAATAAGTTATGTGTTGATGATGTAACGCGTAGGGGGAGAAGACTATTGATGTTACCAGCAGCTTGATGAGGATATCGTCGTACTGAGTTAAAACTAAGCGCTATCTGTATTCCTGGTTATGTGAGTTTAACCACACACACAGTTGATCATTGTACTGTGGTGGGGCGGTATTGTGCTATGATTTGTTTCTGTTTATTCCCTGCATATGTCCACATTGATATTGCTGGATCCCGCTGATCACTAAGGAAAGTAAGGAGGAATTCCTTTGAACAAATTCACTGCAATGAGAAAGGTCTCTTTTGGTTGATGCATGCAGGTGGACTGTGTACCTAATAACCTGTGAATTGTTCAAACGCCCACCTGGAGACAAGTATCAAAGTGGAGAAAGTCTTTTAAAGTGGAAGTAAACCCTCCTATCGATTTCAGCCAAGGAAGCTGCCATCTTGGCCTCTGTTTGATCTACAACTGCCATGTTGCTGCACATGTGATCAGTTATGACACCAGCCATTGGATGGTTTGACAGTTTGGTTGAGAGCACAACCAATGTGACAACTAGCTTTTCCGGCATGCCGGGAATGTTAACTGTTTTTGACATTTTGAAATCAATGGGTTTACTTCCGCTTTAAGGAAAGTTTTCATTGGGACTGTCGTTTAGTCCACATTGCAACACATGTATGCTTCTCAATTTTTGTTTGTATGCACTAGCACTTTATATATGAACATTGTGTAATCAGCATTGAGCATTTTAATTTTAAATTTTTTGCATATTGTCACGGAGCACTTTTTGCATTGGTGTTATTCATGCATGAGGTGTAAGTTCACTGTCCTAACACAGAAGGTTGGTGTAAGCGCATCATTATATTGTTTTATGTTTACGGCACAGACCTCTGAAGGAACGGCCCAGTATGCCATTCTTTCAGAGCGCATGCGTGGGTGACATCATCGCCTGCTGCTCTGTGGCATATCTCCTAAACAGTGCACATTTAGGAGATATTCATTTGGCCTACAGGTAAGCATTATTATAAGCTTATCTGTAGGTAAAAAGGGCTAAGATTACTTTACTACCCCTTCTATTAAACATTATCTGGGTCTTGTCAGGTACATACTTCCTTGCAGGGTAAATAACCAACATTGTTTTTTTTTTCAGGAAAAGCAGATTTATACTATTAATGAATAAGGAGTTGATTAGGATTTATCTAAGCTCAGCTACACTTGCAATTTTCAAGACCACCCTACTCATCAGAACAAACTGTGATCAATCACAAAATTATCAACAACTGACTGCAGCCTTTTGGAACAATACGATTCTATCAGGAATGCCACACATTAGTAACCCTTAATTGTGACTGATTACGACAATGCACTATCTTGCATGAATAATTTGTGGGCATGGAATTTGGTGTAGTACAACGCACAATGTCACAGTGACAGCAACCACAGGCTTTTTGCCCAGTAGCATTAGTGAAAATAGGCAAGAGATTGCCTTTAAATTTGAGTTATCATTTACCCACTGACAAGCCTTTGCTTGCCCATAGTCTATGGAAACACTAATATGTAATACGTATAATTGTGCAAATGTAGGTATTAAAAAAACCTCTCACAGTCTTATGCCGCGTACACACGATCATTTTTCCCGTCTAGAAAAATGACATTATTTCCTTTGGACGAGAAAAACGATCGTCTGTGGGCTTTTTGTCATTTTTCCCGATGGGAAAAACGGCATTAATCACGACGAGAAAAATTAGAACATGCTCTAATTTTTCTCGTCGTGATTCCCGTCGTTTTTTTCCGCGGCAGTTTTCCCATAGGGAAACACTGCCGGGGAGCCCACACACGGTCGTTTTTTTCGACCAAAAAAAAAAAATGTAATTTAAAACGGCTGTGTGTGGGGGAACAAGCTGCTCCTCGTTTTTCACGTCGATTTTCTCGACGGTGTTTTCACCGTCGAAAAAATCGCTCGTGTGTACGCGGCATTACCTGTGCGGTTTAAAAAAAAAAGAACAATATCCTTTCTGTAAAAATCTTCCATGCTGGTTCATGGCCTTTTTCCTCTATAGGGGTGAACTGAGGGCATCTGACTGTACTGTACACACATGTGATCATCATCAATTCTAGCATATTCACATAACACAAGCATTCATTCATTCTTTAAAGTGTTACTAAACCCAGGAGCCTGCATTCACTATATCTGGTCTCCCACAATACACAGAACATGGAAATGCAATTATTTTAGTAAAAATAAACTGCTAAATACCTTTTCTTATCAGCAGTATATAGCAGACTTCTATCAGTGTCTGGTTAAAGCTTGTAGGAGGAGATTTTATTCTACTCTGACTGTCCTATGAGACTGCAGGACCCCTGACCCTCTGTCTGGACAGTGCTGATTGGCCCTGTGCCGATCACATGCACCCTCCCAGGAAAAACTCTCTAGCAATACACACCAAACTGAGCATGTGCAGAGTGGCTCCAAAGGCTCTCTACTATCAGAAGATGGATTGGGCACAGTGGAATAAGGGGAGGATCAGAGAACACAGGTTTAAACAACCTTTTTACACAATGCACAGGATTAACCCCTTAGGTTCCACAGTGAGTATAACAAGCATGCTTTACTGCATATAAAGTCTGATTTTACTGTTCTGGGTTTAGTAACACTTTAAGTAACGCTAGCTCTGCATGTAAACAGTGGGCCACCCAAATAACTACAGAACTTGTGGTGTTGTTTTTAAAAACTGCACTTCATTATGTACAGTATATGGCCAAATTTTGCAAGACATTTGACACCTACAACATGCTTCCATGTTATGCCCGAGACAATTGAAACTGTTTATTAAGATCACATATAATTTTAAATGTGGCCACTTATTTTCATCTTACCCCATAGGCAAGCAGGTATGGGCAAATCAAACCCTACATTTATCTACAAGAAGTATAGTAAATGGAGTGTACTCTGTGCAATATTTAATCAGATAAGAAAAAAAATCAATTTCAAATAATTGCATAGCATAATTGGATGAAAAAAAAATCAATTTAAAGTTTTTCATAGTGTGAAAGATTTAAGCCCTGTACACACGATCGGTTTGACTGATGAAAACCGTCCGATGGATGGTTTTCATCAGACCAACCGATCGTGTATGGTACCCATCGGTCTTTTTCCCATCGGTTTTAAAAAATAGAACTTGTTTTAAAATTTTCCGATGGATCAAAAACTGATGGTAATTTCCGATCGTCTATGGGCAAGTCCATCAGTTAAAAAACCCACGCATGCTCAGAATCAAGTCGACGCATGCTCAGAAGCATTAAACTTCATTTTTCTCGGCTCATCAGAGTGTTTTACGTCACCGCGTTTGGAACGGTCGGTTTTTTGACTGATGGTGTGTGGGCAAGACTGATGAAAAACAGTTTCATCAGATTTCAGATGGACAAATCCATCGGACGAAAATCCATAGGTTATCCGATCGTGTGTACAGGGCTTGAGTTTTAGGAAGTGGTTTGACATCCATACTGGTATGTCAGTTAGCACCTTAGTAATGTACAAGGAGACTGAAGAGGTGATGTCAGGAAAGGAACATTCGTGTACGCAGACGCACAAGCTTAAGAAATCCTGTTCATGGCCAGTTAGCAGGTGTACGTGCACAAGGGTGCGTGAGCATGCTTGAGCGTGCATTGGAGCCAGAAGGGCTATATAAACTGCACTAGTGCAGTGTGTCAGTGCCGTTTGGTCTATTATGTTCCTGTGTTACTGTTACCAGTTCTTGTTGCTGACCTGATCCTGCCTCTGACTCTGAAAGCTGCAGTACTGACCCCTGGCTTGTCCCTGGAATACAATTCTGCCTACTCCTTCTGCTCATCCACTCTGCTGTTACTGACCCTGGCCTGTCTTCTGACTACTCTGTTGCCTGTCATCTGAACCTGATCTGCTCTCTAGTTGCTGACCCAGACTGTCCGACTTTGTCTTTTGCCTTTCTGCATCCACACCAGCTTATCTACATTCTTCATTGGCTCTTCATTGGCTCCTGTTCCAGTGTGCCAGCATGTCCGGTCCTGTTATTCCTGTGTTCCACGAGTGCCTGGTAAGAGACTTACCAGGCACTCGTGCCACTTGGAGCTCTGGCGTTCCCTGTGACCTTACCAAGGACTCCAGAGCCAGGGCTGTAAGAGAGGCTTCCTCCGGGCTTCAGCCTCTACCACCACGTATGTTACAGGTGAGCTGAGAAGTAGTAGATAGATTTGGGTGTTGTCAACATAGAAATGATATTGGAAGAAATGCAAGGTTATCAACTGACCAAAGAAAGAAGTGCAAATAATGAATAATAGAAGTCAGAGGACTGACTAGGGGGAACCCATATAGAGGAAAAGGTAGAGTTGTAGATGACACTAAATTAGCTCTTAGGTAAGTAGAAAGTGAACCAGGAAAGAGCAGAGTCATGAAATGCAAGAGATTAACATTTAGTAAGAAAACTAAAGGTATAAGAAAGAAAGGTCTAATAGTAAGAGTAGTGGCCATTGGTTTAGCAGTTACTCAGTTGTTAGTGAGTTTTAGTATGTTAGTTGAATATGGTAGGTTTTTTGAGTATTGTGGGAAAATTCAGACTGTAACGGGTCGAGAAGGCTGTTATCAGTGAGGTGGCAGCTCAGATGGTTATAGACTAGATGTTCTAGGAGTTTGAAGGTAAATGGTATTCAGCAGATGAGTCTTAAGGCCCATACACACGATCTGTCTTTTTGACAACAAACCTCCGACTGACCTGTTTGATCGGACAATCCGACCGTGTGTACGCTCCATCGGACAAACTTTTTCACTTTTTCACAAATGTTCGCTGTGAGAACAGACAAACTTTCCGGCAACAAATGTCCTACGTCGGCTAATCCTATCGTGTGTACACAAGTCCATCGGACTAAAGTCCGAAGTACAAAAACGCATGCTCAGAACCAATGCTAAAGATCAGACAACAATAGCAGAAGTTGCCCACACGGTGGCAGTAAAGAGCTGAAAAACCACGTGATTTGGTGAAAGTTGGCTGAAAAAGTCCTGCCGTGTGTATGCATACCAAGTTCACGGCCAACGCCCTTCAGGCAAAAATCTCCCAAAAAAGTCAGATGGAAGTCCGATCGTGTGCATGTGGCTTAAGGTTGTTCAAATTTATGGGGTCCATTAAGGGATTTTTAGCCATGGGGGTGACTAGTGAATGTTTTTTATATCTGTATCTTTATTTCAAAATAAATCCTTAATGTGCAGCATGTTTATTCACAAAGTATTATCCACAAAGGTGAAGCAGAGACTGCTAAAGTAAAGAGACTGTGAATCATGATGGGAAATTCTCAGGACCATAGACACACAATTGAATGCATCCAAGAGGTCACCATTACCGTGGTTGGGCACATTGCTTGCAAAGTTCAGGTAGTGCAATGCCTGCATAAAAATGTTGTGGTCTAGAGAATTACAAAAAATTTGTATAATTTCAAAATGCAGCATTTAGAAATTGCAATTAATCACGTAATTTATTTTTTTTGTAATTCTTTTATTTTGTTTGTGTACCCAGAATTGTACAATACAAACCAAGCAGGGAAGAGCATAAAGGAGTACATAGATAACCAACATGCAGTATAAATTGTGCAAAATATGGACTGCTCAGCTATAATAAGCATAATACAGTAAAACAACAGCAAAACAGATCGCAGCCATCAGAGTTTAGAGATCAAACAAACTTTAAATTGGTTATCAGCCATCAGAACAACTGGCTTAACTAGAGGCAACAGATAAGACTAGTGAATGTTTTAATGGGAGGGGATGATGCCAGTACAGATCGAAGATTTGAATTTCTCCTACTCGTCAGCATTTTTAGGCAATTGAACATTCCTACTAGTCATCACTGTTTTGAAATGCAGTTGGTTTTTGCAATTTTGGTATCTACAGTTCTTAAGTCCACCTAAGACACAGACATGTAATACTCTGAACATCTACTACAGAATCTACAGTAGCTTTTCTCAGCCGGGGTGCCGCTTCATCCTAGTTGGGAATGGAGATCACACTAAGTTCCAACTGCTCTACCGAACTGTATATCATCAGAGCGAGAGCTCGATTAGGGCAGGCAGAAGGAGCAGCACCACCAGTAAGCAGGGTCCTAGATTAACCAGGGGGCAGCAAAATCCTTCTGCAGTGGTGGAGGTGGGGCCTGGATGAGCTGGGAGCCCGAGCATGGGGATGCTGGACGCACTGTAAAGTTCAAGGACATCCTGCTCTGTACTGTGTTAATTGCAGGCTGCCATTGCTCTGATAATGAAGTCTAGGTGTCTCCAGGTCTGACAAGTGAGGTACTGATGCCAAGGTGTGTTGGTGATATAAAGGTGCCCAGGTGTTGTTGGCAACATGGAGCTTCCCAGGTGTTGTTGGTGACATGGAGGTGCCCAGGTGTTGTTGGTGGCATGGCGTTGCCCAGGTATTGTTGGCGACATGGCGCTGCCCAGGTGTTGTTGGCAGGATGGAGGTGCCCAGGTGTTGTTGGCGACAAGGAGGTGCCCAGGTGTTGTTGGTGATATGGGGGTGCCCAGGTGTTGGCCACATGGAGCTGCCCAGTTGTTGTTGATGACATGGAGGTGCCCAGGTGTTATTGGTGACATGGAGTTGTCCAGGTGTTGTTGGCGACATGGCGCTGCCCAGGTGTTGTTGGCGGGATGGAGGTGCCCAGGTGTTGTTGGCGACAAGGAGGTACCCAGGTGTTGTTGGCCACATAGGGGTGCCAAAGTGTTGTTGGTGACATGGGGTGACAGGTGTTGGCCACATGGAGGTGCCCATATGTTGTTGGTGACATGGAGGTGCCCAGGTGTTGTTGGTGACATGGAGGTGCCCAGGTTTTGTTGGTGATATGGGGGTGCCCAAGTGTTGGCCACATGGAGCTGCTCAGGTGTTGTTGATGACATAAAAGTGCCCAGGTGTTATTGGGGGCATGGAGTTGCCCAGGTGTTGTTGGCGACATGGCGCTGCCCAGGTGTTGTTGGCGGCATGGAGGTGCCCAGGTGATGTTGGTGACAAGGAGGTGCCCAGGTGTTGTTGGCCACATAGGGGTGCCAAAGTGTTGTTGGTAATATGGAGGTGCCCTGGTATTGCTGGCGACATTGATTCATCCAGGTGTTGTTGGCGGCATGGGGCTGCCCAGGCTTGCATGAAGGTGCTGAAAGTCACAGAGAAGCTGGCAGTTTTCCCACTGACAAGGCCAGAGATATACTTTTGCCCCCTTCCTATAAAAACTGCCTTGTGTCACTCTTCTAAGTAACTGCTCAGCAGTATATGTATGTGAGTGTTTGTATGTTTATATGGGTGTGTTTATGTATGTATGTATGTATGTATATATGTACTTTTAATTTTGACCCCCTAATCCTGTACGACCAGAACTACTTTTTTAGAACTCATTCACATTCATGGCAAGGACTGCCACTCCTCTGAAAGCAATCCATGCTTGGATCGCTTTTGAGATGAATTTCACAGGCAGTGAAAAGCCGACATGCCTCTTCAGCAGCATCTGTTTTAACCCCTTAAATGCAGCATTACCATGCCGCAACCAAGTGCAATGCACTCAGTTGCAGGGCAGGTGCAGGACAGCCCCATTCACATGGGGATATACTTCCCGCCACAGCCACAGCATTTATACAACCCTGGCTGCTGCCTTTATAACTAAAGGGGAAGTAGATAGAGGTAGTAAAAAGGCTGTTCAACCACATGGTTTTACTGACCCCCAACCTCAAAATTATTGTGATGAGGTTTATATACAGTATCTCACAAAAGTGAGTACACCCCTCACATTTTTGTAAATATTTTATTATATCTTTTCATGTGACAACACTGAAGAAATAACACTTTGCTACAATGTAAAGTAGTGAGTGTACAGCTTGTATAACAGTGTAAATTTGCTGTCCCCTCAAAATAACTCAACACAGCCAATAATGTCTAAACCACTGGCAACAAAACTGAGTACACCCCTAAGTAAAATGTCCAAATAGGGCCCAATTAGCCATTTTCCCTCCCCGTTGTCATGTGACTCGTTAGTGTTTTAAGGTCTCAGGTGTGAATGAGGAGCAGGTGTGTTAAATTTGGTGTTATCGCTCTCACTCTGTCATACTGGTCACTGGAAGTTCAACATGGCACCCCATGGCAATGAACTCTCTGAGGATCTGAAAAAAATTATTCTTGCTCTACATAAAGATGGCCTAGGCTATAATAAGATTGCCAAGACCCTGAAACTGAGCTGCAGCATGGTGGCCAAGATCATACAGCGGTTTAACAGGACAGGCTCCACTGCGACCGAAGAAGTTCAGTGCACGTGCTCAGCGTTATATCCGGCGGTTGTCTTTGGGAAATAGACGTATGAGTGCTGCCAACATTGCTGTAGAGGTTGATGGGGTGGGGGTCAGCCTGTCAGTGCTCAGACCAAACCCCGCACACGGCATCAAATTGGTCTGCATGGCTGTTGTCCCAGAAGGAAGCCTCTTCTAAAGATGATGCACAAGAAAGCCTGCAAACAGTTTTCGTGAAGACAAGCAGACTAAGGACATGGGTTACTGGAACCAGGTCCTGTGGTCTGATGAGACCAAGATAAACTTACAGTAAATCCTCGGATTGCGAGCATAATTTGTTCCGGAAACATGCTGGTAATCCAAAGCACTTGTATATCAAAGCAAATTTCCCCATAAGAAATAATGGAAACTCAGATGATTTGTTCAACAACAATTTAATCATAAGTTCTTCAGTTTACAGTCTATATAAAAAGATAGTAGCAATGTGATAGGTTGTGTAACCATAAAATGTCCATCCACAAATGGCAGCCACCACAAGGAGATTAGAAGCAAAATCCAGGAGGAGCTATAGAGTATAAAAGAGAAGAGAGGTGCCTCTAAGTGTAAAAATATGGTTACATTTAATGAAGGTACAACATTTAGCAACTCACATGGTTGATGATTAAAGGGGTTGTAAAGGTACATGTTTTTTCACCTTAATGCATTCTATGCATTAAGGTGAAAAAACATCTGAGGATTAGCGCCCCCCCCCCCCGAGCCCCCATTTACTTACCTGACCCCTCGAAGGTCCCACGCCGTGAACACGCTGGCTTCTCGGCCGGGCTTCTCGGCTCATTCATTGGTTGATTGATAGCAGCGCAGCCATTGGCTCGTGCTGCTGTCAATCACATCCAATGACGCGGCACGCCGGGGGGCAGGGCCGAGTGATACAGTGAGCAGCTATAGCCGCCGTGTATGTTTTATCGTGTATGGACGTCTGTTTACCCGCACATTGCAATAAAGGGTATTTGTCTTTTTAAACAAATCTACACCATGAAGCCTCTTTATTATCTTTCCTTCTAAAAACAACATCACGCTGGATGAGTGTTTACACTACTGTGGGGAGTACCAACGTTTGCTGACCGGTGCTGGAGCTGAGCGAGGACCCATAGGATCACATCGCTGACACCTTGATCGGTTTTCTTTGCTGAGCCCGTTTGGTCCCCGTAATAGGGACCCATCTGTTCTGGTAAGCCTCCTGTGTATACATTCTTTGCCGCTGAAGTCTATACCCATGTTTGAAGATCCATATCTGCTGTCCTTTTTATACACTTTGGTGTTTTTACACACTTTGGTGGCATTTTTTTCTATGGATTTTTTCTTTTGAACTTTTCATGTGTATGCTGCTGGAGCAGCATCAGTAATTGGACTTTATTAAGTGTATATTCATATGGTTGCACTTTTTTTCAGGTCATCAATATTTTGTTTGGCACTTTGGTTTGCCTTTTACAGGGTTGCGCAATATATTTAATTTTATGCATATGTGTTTTTTGGCTGAGTATTCCAGCCAAAGGTTTATTTGCAGCACCAGTCATATTCTTATTTAATTTTTTGTGCTAGTTTTTTGTTAATATCATTTATGCACACACGTTTTCTTTTGCCTTTGTTTTTACAATACAACCTGCACTTAGTGTATTCACACTCAGGATATGTTTTGTTTTTAGCACAGGGAGTTAGCGCGGATAACCCCCCCCTTTTACATCTATCTTATTGAGAATATTTTTATCTCGCAGCTTCTCCCTTTTATTTCAATATATTTAGTTGTTCGGAATGGATATTTTTGAATTTCACAAAAATAGGATAATCAACCCAGATGAGGTCTTTGATCAGACCAACACTGAGGTAGATGGGATCCGTGGGATTTTTATGAGACTGAAAAATGTACTCATAGCAGAATTGCATACAATTTGGGACATAGTTTTCCTAGAGCGATATATAAAGGAAAAGATGATTCCTAGAAGCCTACAGTGGCATGTTTATCCCGACAAGGGAGACGCGGAACTGAAGGAGTGGTTTCTCTACTTTAATGGTGTGGGTTTAGCCTTCCTTGAGTTTCTCGTTACAAGAAAGAAAACTAAGGCAGCCAATTTGCAACTGGAGATCAATGATATTAAGGAAAAATTGATCCCCATGAGCAAAGAAGGCCTGTACCAGGTATACACTAAGGAATTAAAGGAAATCCTAATAGAGGAAGAGGAAGAACAACGTATCAAAAAGCGCAAAAAATATCTTAGAGACGTTGAGGATTATAAATCGCACAACGTGTTGAAGTGGCAGGAGAACTATCGGAATATGTTTGAAAAACCGGAA
This sequence comes from Rana muscosa, assembly GCA_029206835.1. Taxonomy (NCBI): domain Eukaryota; kingdom Metazoa; phylum Chordata; class Amphibia; order Anura; family Ranidae; genus Rana; species Rana muscosa. Next base: position 119,319,215 of record CM055123.1, on the reverse strand, counting down.
GAAAGTATAAATATGGAGGAAGGGACAGTTGAGGTACCTATACCTCTACTCCCTAGTTGTGAGTATTCAAGACCCTCACTAGGCCCTCCCCCCTCTTCTTCCAGTCAAGGGTTTAGGGAACAGGGAGTAACTAGATCAGGGGGTAACCGGACCCCCCAACGAAATGGGAAAAAGGGTAATCAGAACCCTGGAAGACCCCCACCCAGTGGAGGTAATAATAATTATTATCCACTTCCGTATCAAAACCCTAGAAATCAGGGCAGGTTCCCTAACCCTGGAAGTAATAGGGGAAATAGACATCACCAGGGATATAACCAATATCCACCTGATACCTATACATATTCTCAAAATAGACCCACCTATAGGGACCAGTATTATGACGATCCCGCCTACAGAATTCACCCTAATGATGGGTATAGGGAAGGAGGTCCCCCTTCTCCCCATGTGCCTTGGAGACAGGATGTCCCCCTAAGGAACCAATATGGACCCCTCCAGGGATATGAGAATCAGAAGGAGGACTCTGTTAATATGGATCCTCGGAATACAGGGAACCAACAGATTCGTACATACGATGGTCCCCCTGTGGCGGCTCCCTTGAGGAGTAAAACAGATAATTTTTTAGGAAGAGGCCGAGGAAAAAAGGGAAGACTACGAGAGGATGCAGAGGAGGTCAGTGGTGCCACCCCCAAAAAATCAAGGAGGTAGAATGCCAGGGTGTATTTAATCTCAGTGGGGAAGAACTGACCAGAGCAGAAAAAATGACTCTCAATCAGGGATTAAAATATGCACCTAGGAAGCCTTTAAATAAATTCCAAATGTTCTTAGACGTACAAAAATACGCTAGGAAACTAAGCATCAAACCCCATTTTTTGTCCAATCCTATTATTAGAAATGGTAACCAAGAAGAAGGGCCCACCAGGGGGGGGAACTGGATTAAGGAATGCATCTCTGTTTAACCCCCCAGGGAAACCAGCTCCTAGCATAACGGTGTTTAAAGACCTCGTGTTGCAGGACCTGTTGAAAATCAAATTCAAAAAAGAGAAACCAAAAAGTGCTGAGGAAGGAATTTCGTCCCTATGTAAAAGGAAAAATTTGGTGATTAGACCGGCGGATAAAGGGGGGGGGGTGGTAATACTAAAGAAGGAGGATTACTTGAAAGAAATGGAGGTTATATTATCAGACCGGGACACTTATAAAGTCTTGGATAAAGATCCTACTGAAAAATATAAAAAATCTCTGAACACCATTGTAATGGCGGGTCATAGGAAGGGAGTGATTAATGATAAAGAACTTGAATTCCTGGTCCCCTTGGCCCCCTGTACCCCCATTATATATTACATCCCCAAAGTGCACAAAAACCCATTACAACCCCCTGGTCGCCCGATAGTAAGCGGCATAGACTCTCTTACATCGAGAGTGGGAAAATTTGTGGATGTATTTTTGCAACCGGTGGTAACCAAGACCCCGGCCTTTTTGAAGGATTCTATGCAAATAATCAGAGAGTTATCTCAGTGTGTAGTGGATGAGGATGTTCTACTGGTAACAGCAGATGTTGCCTCCCTATACACCATAATACCCCACGAATTGGGTTATAAGGCAGCCAAATTTTTTCTTAAAAAGGAACTTTCAGTGAAAACGTCTACCCTGGAGTTTGTTATGAAATTGTTGTGTTTCGCAATGGAACACAACTATTTCTATTACAGCGGTCAATTTTTCCTGCAGGGCACAGGAGTAGCCATGGGGGCCAAGTTTGCCCCCAGCCTTGCTGGTCTGTTTATGGCCTTATGGGAACATGACAAACTTTTTTCCCAGGATGAGCCCCGCCTCCTTTTTTGGCGTCGCTATATAGACGACGCCTTTTTTCTGTGGAAGGGAGACGTAGGATCACTAAACACTTTTATGACTCTTCTAAATTCGAACGATTGGGGGATCAAATTTAAATATGAGTCAAGTTTTTCTTCTGTTAACTTTTTGGATTTAGTAATATTTAAAGAGAATGGTGCCCTTCTGACCAGAACTTTCTTCAAGGATACCGACCGCAATGGGTATATCCCAATTGACAGTGGACACCACCCTAACTGGCTCAAAGCTATACCAAGGGGTCAGTTTCAGAGAATCAGGCGAAATTGTTCACGGGTGGAGGATTTTGAATTTCAAGCCACCATTTTGAAAAACCGGTTCCTAGAAAAAGGGTATCAATCCACTATGTTGGACAAAGATCTCAGGGAGATCACATCTATGGACAGACAGGATTTACTTGTCCCCAAGATGAAGGATAAACATAATACACCTAATGACCTGCAATGGTCCTTCCTGACAACTTTTTCGTCTCACTTTTGGTGGGTTAACAAAATAATAAAGAAACATTGGTTGGTCTTGAAAAGTGATAAGGTACTGGGACCCTCGCTGCCTGAGTGCCCCAAAGTCCTATATAGGAGAAACCAAAATTTGAAAGATTTGGTGGCACCAAGTGTGGTTGACCCCCCACCTAGAATTCAGATGTTTGGTCAATTAAAAGGCTTTTTTCCGTGCAAGAGGTGTAAGGTGTGTAGAACATCTAAAACCTTGAGAACTTCTACCTTTACCTCACATGTCACCTCTCAACAATATAACATATCAGAATTTATAACCTGCGGTACAACGGGAGTAATTTACCTCTTGCGTTGTCCGTGCGGTTTTCAATATATTGGAAGGACTACTCGCGCCCTAAAAGTCAGAATAGGGGAACACCTGTCCAACATACGCAGGGGTTTTAGGAAACACAGCGTGTCGTGGCATTTTCGCCAATGCCACAATAGAGACCCCTCTTTGTTGGAAGTGGTTGGCATTGAGAAATATGTCCCCCACTGGAGGGGCGACAATTTGAAACGCCAAATCTCTTGCAGGGAGACTCGGTGGATCTTTGATATACAGTGTTATAGCCCGTGGGGCCTTAACATTGAATGGGACATAAACTGTTACATCAACAACAGCTGATGGGTCCCATCAAAACCACCAGTTTCATTTACAGTATCCACAATATATATATATTCTTCCATGCTTCTGTATGTTTTATACATAATTACCATCTTCATGCTCAATAGACATATGCACACATGCACATATGTATACTTTTTCCCCCCTTTTTCCATTTTTCCATTTGCTCCTTTATTCTCCCCCCCCCCTACTATTTTGGTATCTTTGGATAGCCAAGGGGGGACTGTAGTACAATGGGGCTGGGTAAGCTTAGGCTTCCTTGGTGAGATAAATATGATCAGGAGGTTTAATTTTTAATTTAATTTAATTTTTATATATATGTACAGGATTGTTTCATTATGTATTTTGAATATATGCAATCTTTAGGCATTATATATATGATAATTTATGTCACGGAATGCCCAGTGTGCCGAACTTCCTCGATGCGCACTGCGTAATACGCACTGGCATTGTTAGGAGGTGAGGTGGCCCCCTGTGACATAGGTTTGTATTGTATAGGTACCCAGGTGTTTTATGTGTGTTTGCTGCACCACCCCTCTCAGTGCCCGTTGGGTCTGCGGACACTGCTGGGATGTGGGGGGTAATTTTTATGAGCTAGCATTATCAAATGTAGTTTCATTTTGTCAAATATTTACCCCTTCCCAGAGTACAGCACCACGTAGGGTTAAATGTTTACAATATTTTATAAATTGTTTTACATTTACTATAAGTATGGTTGCAATTGTAAAAATTGTATTTTTTCAATAGGGAGCTATATTGCAATCATAATGTTTTATGTTTAATGTTCAGATGTAATTTTTATTTTTATTTTTATTTACTGTATCTCTTCAGAGATACGGACTAAGCGAGGTGCACATTGCTGACATGTAGGATGATACCTCTGTGTTGCGGTGTTCGCCCGCTATATTTAGGGTACAGTGCGCCGGGGAACTGATAATTCGATGGAATCATCGGGACTTCCGGTGTCACTCTCCTGCCTTGCATATAAATATCGTGGTGCGTGACGTCTCGATCCAGCCTCCTTTCCCAGACGACGCCTCTTACGGAGAAACGCAGCGTAGGGTGGAGCTCAGGACCCTGACGTCACCACGCCCCCAGCTGATCGGCTGACGCCTGTCGGGGTTGCAGTGCCTTTTTGAAAACGTTTGTTTTTATCGTGTATGGACGTCTGTTTACCCGCACATTGCAATAAAGGGTATTTGTCTTTTTAAACAAATCTACACCATGAAGCCTCTTTATTATCTTTCCTTCTGAAAACAACATCACGCTGGATGAGTGTTTACACTACTGTGGGGAGTACCAACGTTTGCTGACCGGTGCTGGAGCTGAGCGAGGACCCATAGGATCACATCGCTGACACCTTGATCGGTTTTCTTTGCTGAGCCCGTTTGGTCCCCGTAATAGGGACCCATCTGTTCTGGTAAGCCTCCTGTGTATACATTCTTTGCCGCTGAAGTCTATACCCATGTTTGAAGATCCATATCTGCTGTCCTTTTTATACACTTTGGTGTTTTTACACACTTTGGTGGCATTTTTTTCTATGGATTTTTTCTTTTGAACTTTTCATGTGTATGCTGCTGGAGCAGCATCAGTAATTGGACTTTATTAAGTGTATATTCATATAGTTGCACTTTTTTTCAGGTCATCAATATTTTGTTTGGCACTTTGGTTTGCCTTTTACAGGGTTGCGCAATATATTTAATTTTTTGTATATCAAGACATCGCTTAAATATCAAGTTAAAATTTATTAAAAAATGTTGCTTGTCTTGCAAAACGCTCTCAAACCAAATTACTCTCAAACCAAGGTTTTACTGTATTTGATTTGAATGGTGGCAAGCGTGTGTGGCGGCAACCAGGTGAGGAGTACAAAGACAAGTGTGTCTTGCCTACAGTCAAGCATGGAGGTGGGAGTGTCATGGTCTGGGGCTGCATGAGTGCTGCGGGGACTGGGGAGCTACAGTTCATTAAGGAAACCATGAATGCCAACATGTACTGTGACATACTGAAGCAGAGCATGATCCCCTCCCTTCGGAGACTGGGCCGCAGGGCAGTATTCCAACATGATAAGGACCCCAAACACACCTCCAAGACGACCACTGCCTTGCTAAAGAAGCTGAGGGTAAAGGTGATGGACTGGCCAAGCATGTCTCCAGACCTAAACCCTATTGAGCATCTGTGGGGCATCCTCAAACGGAAGGATGGAAAGGCAGTGCTGGAAAATAATGGTGGCCACACAAAATATTGACACTTTGGGCCCAATTTGGACATTTTTACTTAGGGGTGTACTCACTTTTGTTGCCAGCGGTTTAGACATTAATGACTGTGTGTTGAGGTTTTTTGAGGGTAAAGCACATTTACTGTCATGGATATGCATTAATGTCTGTCTTCCATCTTACCTTCCTCCTCATGTGTTCATCTAGAGACCAGACCTCCTTCACCTGGCTTCCTTTATAATCTCCTCCCAGCCTGACTCCACCCCAGGCCCTATCACTGAACACTATATTAACCTGTGCACTGCAAGCCTGCTTTGCTGATCAACGTGTTTGTTAGGCATTGTGTGTTTGGGTTCCTGCCTGCCGTGTGCTACGTCTGTCTCTCTGTTACGTTATTGGTTTGTCCCCGACTATCCCTGTCTGCTCGTGACCCTTGACCTTCGGCTCGTTCTTCGTTATCCTTGTCTGCTTGTGGCCCCTGACCTTCAGTTTGTTATTCGGTTCTCTCTTATCGTGTGCTGCTGCTTCCCCTCTTTTCCCCTTATCCTACGGGGCGTGAGCTAGGAAACTCCAGGGGCCGCGACCTGGTCCCAGCCTGCAGCTAACATCCTCACCACTAGAGGCCCTGGAGAAGACCAGCTGGGTCTTAGACTCCGCGCCCTGGGGAATCTTGGCTCTAGCTTCCGTTTGGATCCCGGTTGTGCTCCTCTGGTCCCGCTTTCCACAACCACCCAGTTTCCTATCCGCAGAAGCCAGCCATAGGGTTCACTACCTCGCGGTGCACTCCTGTCCCCCTACGGTGTGCATCTGTCACCTGGCCACAGGTGACCCTGACATTTACACTGTTATACAAGCTGTACACTCACTACTTTACATTGTAGCAAAGTGTCATTAATTCAGTGTTGTCACATGAAAAGTTATAATAAAATATTTACAAAAATGTGAGGGGTGTACATACTTTTGTGAGATACTGTATATATCTTTTGTTAATGTATATGTATATATATATATATATATATATATATATCTATATATATATATATTATATATATATTTTACATACACACTGAGTGGCATGACCACAGAGAGTGGTATTGCTGGGAGAAGGGGAGCGGGCAACCTCTGGTGGTGGGAGGGTGGCAGCAGTGCATTAACCCACACAAGGACTCAGATCCCCTGCATGCTCAGCCAACAGCAGGCCCCCACCGCCGACAAGAGGCGGAGCCCAGGCGGCAATACGAGTGGCCGCCAATGAAGATAGAGCCTCGTTCACACCCACCCCCTGCTGCTCAGCCCTTAACAGGCCACAGACTGCCACAGGTCTGCAGACGGGGGGTTGGGGACCTCTGATGTAGAGAATCGACAATATGACAAATAACTTATTGGGTGAAGCTACTGAGTCCTGGGTACCACAAAGCAGGACCCCTAAAGATAAATGAGAGCAACATGTCCAACTTAAGGCCCCCTACAAATCTGTCCATTCTGCTGCATTGTGTCAAAGAAGCCCCTTCATTAGAATAGGCTGCCATTACATCACAAGAGATGAAATACGAACATAACTGCACCTTATACTTCCATTGCATTGCACTAAAACGCAAGGCAGTAACGGTACTTTGCGTTGTGGTATACTGCAAGGAATGTGCATTGCCTTAGTGCATTGGGGGCCATTGGGAATGAATGGTATTATAATACAGTAATGTGTGTAAGGGGCCATCACCAAATAGGAATGAGGTGTAATTCTTACTCTCAGCAGTAGGTGGTGTCATGGGAGCATAGCATAGTCTTCCTCCGCTGTAGGTGAGACGCCTTCTACCATGGAGGATCTCTCCTCTGTGTTGCAGTTTGGTGGTACGTTGTCCTGGTTTTTGGTATTGCCCTCATTGACAATCAGCGGTCTTCCTTCACTTTCATTGGATGATTGCACATCCACATCCATGATCTTCCTCTATCCTAAGACGTAATCATGGCGGTCCTTTATGCGCCTTGCATTGACTTAATGCAGCGTTCCTCCGTAGAGTCTGGTTGGTCAGACACAGTGTCAGATTTTGGTGGTCGCTCCAGGAGAGCTGAGAGGTTTCTCTTTTTTAGGAGGGATGTATAAAAGTTATCATTCCTCTTGGTGTCAGTGGTCAGTCTCAGTACTTGGATCCCATCTGCCATGTCCTCCCTGTCCTCCATACCCGGCCGGGTTTTGGGATGGGTGAAGTAGGCAGAGGACAGTCCACTGGTGCCATGATGGATATTAGTGTAGGGCGAGGTGTAGTCCACTGCTCACACACAGATATAGCATTGTTCCTCACTGCAGCTCCCTGCCTGGCCAAATACTTTTGTACCGCTGCTGGAAATAATTTCCAAGCCCCTGAAAAAAAAAAAAAGACTTTGCAAGGTGAGTATTTTTAGAACCCTTAATTAAACTTTATATGTGTATTTTTATTTTTGTATTTTTTTTGTGGAATCTACAGTTAGGCTTTACAAATGTTAATGTTTAAATACAAAATCTGTTTAACCACTTGCCGACCAGCCACAGTATACAGGTGAAACTCGAAAAATTAGAATATCGTGCAAAAGTTCATTTATTTCACTAATGCAACTTAAAAGGTGAAACTAATATATGAGATATACTCATTGCATGCAAAGCAATATAGTTCAAGCCGTGATTTGTCATAATTGTGATGATTGTGGCTTACAGCTCATGAAAACCCCAAATCCACAATCTCAGAAAATTCGAATATTGTGAAAAGGTGCAATTTTCTAGGCTCAAAGTGTCCCACTCTAATCAGCTAATTAAGCCATAACACCTGCAAAGGTTCCTGAACCTTTAAATGGTCTCTCAGTCTGGTTCAGTAGGAATCACAATCATGGGAAAGAATGCTGACCTGACAGTTATGCAGAAAACCACCATTGACACCCTCCATAAGGAGGGAAAGCCTCAAAAGGTAATTGCAAAAGAAGTTGGATGTTCCCAAAGTGCTGTATCAAAGCACATTAATAGAAAGTTATGTGGAAGGGTGGTGTCAGGAAGGGCAAACCAGAAATGTCATTGACGATATCGGCGCCTCTTCGCGCATGCGCGGTAGTGGCGCATCGGCGCACGCTGATGTGCGCATGCGCGATAGCGGTGCGCGCGCGGGCACGCGCGATAGCGGTGCGCGCGCGGGCACGCGCGGGAGCGCGCAGCGGCGGCTCATGGCGCCAGATGGGGTTATTTGAAGGGGCTGATGGCTGGGCTCTGTGCTGTTCGGTCTAAAGCGTTACCTGAGACCTCTGACCCCTGCTTACCTGAATCCTGCTCCAGCTGACCCTTCCTGGCTTGTTTGACCATCCTTGCTGATCTGCCTGTACCTGACCCCCGGCCTGTGTTGACTACGTTCCTGCCTGTTCCTTCTGCTACCTTGTTGCCTGCCCGTTGCCGAACCTGCCTGTACCTGAGACCTGCCAGCTGCCTAAACCCGCTCATACCTGATCCTGCTCCAGTACTTACCTGTACCTGAGACCTGCCAGCTGCCTGAACCTGCTCATACCTGATCCTGCTCCAGTACTTACCTGAACCTGAGACCTGCCAGCTGCCTGAACCTGCTCATACCTGACCCCGCTCCAGTACCTACCTGCTTGGGACTGGTGTACCCACGCTTCCAGCCCATCTGACCGCATCCGCCTGAGCTCCAGTTGTTAGGCCGTCAGTTGTTTCCGGATCTATTCCAGTCTCCGTCCCAGTTCCGGTCCAGCGCACCACCAGCGACTTTTACCAGGCTCTCGTGCGACTCTACACTCCTGCGCCCCCTGTCTTCACTACCAGGGGCCGCGAGTGAGAGGTGTAAGGGAGGCCTCCCTCTGCATAATCAGACTCTTCCATCAGGTACGTGACAGTACCGAACAGCCAAGTCAGAGTCTGTGCAGGGAGCCTCTCCCATGGAGGGTTTCCGCTTACACCTCAAAGACCTCACCCAGACTGTTGAAATCGCACAAGATGCGTATATCCGACTGGAAGGAAGCATCCAGGCTCTTTCCTCACCTACCTCGGCCCCACAAAGAGCTACTTCAGCAATAGCAATGTTACCTCCAGAAACCGGGGTTCCTGCGCCTGAAAGATTCACCGGTGATCACCGATTACGAGGACAGAAGTCAGAGAGACCTGTGAGGTCGTCCTGTCCAGCCTGGAAATTAGCCCGAGCCTCTAACATCAGCAGCCTGACATCTTCTACCACTGCTGGACCCACATCTGATGTCTCTGAACCCAGGCAACTTGGAGTGCCCCGTCCCTCACTTTCCCCTGAGGAACGTCAACGCCGACAACACGAAAACCTCTGCCTGTATTGTGGGAGACCCGGGCATTACGCAAGGTCATGTCCAGCAAAGACCCGCAAGGGTCGAATTATCTTCTCCGCCAGCACGCCCATCCTGCCAACCCACCTGGCTCTCCCCATTGTATTACAGCTTCCGGGAAGAAGTATTCCTGTCTCCGCTATAATAGACTCCGGTGCCTGTAGCTGCTTTATGGACTTGTCTTTTATTGCTAAACATCAAATCCCTTTGCAACCTAGGGCCCAGGGACTTTCAGTACATCTGGCCGACGGGTCTGCTATCAAATCCGGACTAGTGACTCAACAGACTGTACCCTTGCCTGTCATTATTGCCGATAGTCACAAGGAATTATTACGCCTGGATGCCATTGCATTCCCGCTGTTTCCCATAATCCTTGGCATGCCATGGCTCCAAGCACATAACCCTCTTATCAACTGGGTCGGAGGGGAGGTTAAGTTTCACTCTCCCTACTGCCTCCAACACTGCTTGCGGAAATTCTCTTCTGATCCGCCATCCTTGTTATGCTTGGACTCTGATGTTGAAACTCGCTTATCTGTACCAGTTGCATACCATGACTTTTTAGATGTCTTTAGCAAGAAAGGAGCTGAAACTCTCCCTCCACATCGGCCATATGACTGCCCGATTGATCTCATCCCGGGTGTTGAGGTCCCTTTTGGAAGGATTTTTCCTCTGTCAGAATTGGAGCTTGTCGCCCTGAAAGATTATATAGACGATAATCTACAGAAGGGCTTCATCCGCCCCTCCACTTCTCCAGCAGGAGCGGGTATCTTCTTTGTGGAGAAGAAGGATCGTTCCCTTCGCCCATGTATAGATTATCGTGAACTCAATAAGGTTACGGTCAAGAACCGTTATCCCCTGCCCTTGGTACCCGAATTGTTCCAGAGGTTGGGAGCAGCAACCATATTTACAAAACTGGATCTCCGAGGGGCATATAATCTGGTACGGATACGGGAGGGAGACGAGTGGAAGACGGCTTTTCGCTCCCGATTCGGACATTTTGAATATCTGGTGATGCCGTTCGGCCTATGCAATGCCCCAGCAACATTCCAGCACTTTATCAACGATATCTTCCGCGATTTCCTAGACCTGTTCGTTGTAGCATATCTGGACGACATCTTAATTTTCTCTGCTTCCCTTGATGACCACCGCAGACATGTTAAAAATGTATTGAGCAGACTGCGACAGCACGGGCTATACGCCAAGCCAGAGAAGTGCGAGTTCGAGCGACAAAGCATTACTTTTTTGGGACTAATCCTCTCCACCGAAGGTGTCAAGATGGACCCACAAAAGGTCACTGCCATCTTAGACTGGCCAGCCCCAGTGGACAAAAAGGGCATCCAACGCTTTGTCGGGTTCTCGAACTTTTACCGAAAATTCATCAGGGGATTTTCAGCCATCATATCACCAATCACACAACTGACCAAACAAGGCATTCGTTTCCAGTGGTCTCCTGAAGCTCAAAATGCTTTCGAGTCTCTTAAGAAACTATTTACTTCCGCACCGGTTCTGAAGCACCCTGACCCAACATTGCCCTATGTACTGGAAGTAGACGCGTCAGAAACGGCAGTCGGAGCAGTACTATCCCAAAGGCGGGGACCCAAGGCTTTGTTACACCCAGTCGCCTTTTTCTCCCGCAAACTGTCTAACTCTGAAAGGAATTATGATGTCGGAGATAGAGAACTTCTGGGCATTAAAAATGCATTGGAAGAGTGGAGGTACCTTTTAGAAGGAGCAGCGCACCCGATCCTAATCTATACGGATCATAAGAACCTGGAGTATCTGAGGACTGCCAAGAGACTCAAACCACGTCAGGCTAGATGGGCACTCTTCTTTTCCAGGTTCTCTTTTCATCTCACGTACAGGCCAGGATCTAAAAACACCAAACCTGATGCACTCTCTCGGATGTTCTGTGTTACCAGGGAATCCGCACCGCCCGACACTATCCTGTCCTCTGAGAACTTCCTGCTACTTCAGGGAGACCTGCTCTCTCAAATTAAACGGGCTTCTGTAAATGCCCCTTCATCTCTGGGAATAACGTTGCAGGCCAGAGATGATCTACTTTGGCACAAGGACAAAATATTCATACCAGAAAACCTACGTGTCTCTGTTTTGGGATTATGTCACGACCACAAATTAGCCGGACACTTCGGTATCCGTAAAACTGCTGAACTTGTGCAACACACATTCTGGTGGCCTCAAGTGGAGAAAGACTGCAAGGGCTATGTAGAGTCCTGTACCACTTGCACACGAAATAAGAACAGCAAAACCAAGGCATGGGGCTTGTTGAAGCCGCTATCAGTCCCGAAGAGACCCTGGAAGAATATCTCGATCGATTTTATTGTGGAACTTCCTCCATCTGACGGGTTCTCCACCATCTTTGTGGTGGTAGATCGATTATCCAAAATGGCCCACTTCCTACCCATGAAAGGCACACCATCGGCCCCGGAAACAGCCCAAATCTTTGTGAAAGAAGTTGTTTGGCTTCACGGAGTTCCAGCAAACATCGTGTCAGACCGGGGGGTACAATTCACCTCAAGGTTTTGGAGGTCGTTATGTGAAACCTTGGGAATCGAGTTATCATTTTCTTCCGCATACCACCCCCAAACGAATGGGCAAACGGAAAGAACCAATCAAACTCTGGAACAATACTTGCGGTGCTTCTCCTCATACTCACAAGATGATTGGGCTGCACTACTTCCGTTAGCGGAATTCGCTTATAACAATTCCATCCACTCTGCCACAAAACAGTCTCCATTCTTTGCCAATTACGGGTTCAACCCATCATTTCTGACCAGTACCTTCCCGGAGAGTTCTGTACCTGCCGTTCTTGAAACCATAAATTTCTTTGACACCAACAACAAACTTCTACAGACAACTATGACTAAAGCTCAGGAATATAACAAACAGGTCTTTGATAAGAAGAGGCGGGGAGAATTAATACTGGAACCTGGTGATCGGGTTTGGCTATCCACTACAAATCTAAAACTAATGTGCCCCTCTAAGAAGTTGGGCCCTAAATTTATGGGACCCTTCCCGATAAAAAGAAGGATCAACGACGTGTCTTACGAGCTGGAACTGCCAGACTCCTTCAAAATACATCCTGTCTTTCATGTGGCTTTACTAAATCCTGTAACCCCTGATCCATTCCCTGACCGGGATACAGGCCCACCCGAACCAATATTAGTTAACGGAACAGAGGAATTCGAAGTCGAAGCAATCCTGGACTGTAGGAAAAAGAGAAATCAGATCCAGTATCTCGTCAAATGGAAAGGTTATGGCCCAGAGGAGAATTCGTGGGAACCCGAGGACGATGTCCATGCTGAAAGACTTATCCAGGCATTCAAGAGATCCCATCCTTTGAAGCTCGCCCGGTTGGGCATCCGGAGGCTGCCCATTGGGAGGGGGCAATGTCAGGAAGGGCAAACCAGAAATGTCATTGACGATATCGGCGCCTCTTCGCGCATGCGCGGTAGTGGCGCATCGGCGCACGCTGATGTGCGCATGCACGATAGCGGTGCGCGCGCGGGCACGCGCGGGAGCGCGCAGCGGCGGCTCATGGCGCCAGATGGGGTTATTTGAAGGGGCTGATGGCTGGGCTCTGTGCTGTTCAGTCTACAGCGTTACCTGAGACCTCTGACCCCTGCTTACCTGAATCCTGCTCCAGCTGACCCTTCCTGGCTTGTTTGACCATCCTTGCTGATCTGCCTGTACCTGACCCCCGGCCTGTGTTGACTACGTTCCTGCCTGTTCCTTCTGCTACCTTGTTGCCTGCCCGTTGCCGAACCTGCCTGTACCTGAGACCTGCCAGCTGCCTAAACCCGCTCATACCTGATCCTGCTCCAGTACTTACCTGTACCTGAGACCTGCCAGCTGCCTGAACCTGCTCATACCTGATCCTGCTCCAGTACTTACCTGAACCTGAGACCTGCCAGCTGCCTGAACCTGCTCATACCTGACCCCGCTCCAGTACCTACCTGCTTGGGACTGGTGTACCCACGCTTCCAGCCCATCTGACCGCACCCGCCTGAGCTCCAGTTGTTAGGCCGTCAGTTGTTTCCGGATCTATTCCAGTCTCCGTCCCAGTTCCGGTCCAGCGCACCACCAGCGACTTTTACCAGGCTCTCGTGCGACTCTACACTCCTGCGCCCCCTGTCTTCACTACCAGGGGCCGCGAGTGAGAGGTGTAAGGGAGGCCTCCCTCTGCAAAATCAGACTCTTCCATCAGGTACGTGATAGGTGGACTTTCACAAGGAGTGGACTGAGGCTGGAGTCAGTGCATCAAGAGCCACCACACACAGACGGATCCTGGACAAGGGCTTCAAATGTCGTATTCCTCTTATCAAGCCACTCCTGAACAACAAACAACGTCAGAAGCGTCTTACCTGACCTAAAGAAAAACAGACCTGGTCTGTTGCTCAGTGGTCCAAAGACCTCTTTTCTGATGAGAGCAAATTTTGCATCTCATTTGGAAACCAAGGACCCAGAATATGGAGGAAGAATGGAGAGGCACACACTGCAAGATGCTTGAAGTCCAGAGTGAAGTTTCCACAGTCTGTGTGGATTTGGGGAGTCGTGTCATCTGCTGGTGTTGGTCCACTGTGCTTCATTAAGTTCAGGGTCAATGCAGCCGTCTACCAGGAGATTTTGGAGCACTTAATGCTTCCTTCCGCAGACAAGCTCTATGGGGATGCTGACTTCATTTTCCAGCAGGACTTGGCACCTGCCCACACTGCCAAAAGCACCAAAACCTGCTTCAATGACCGTGGGATTACTGTGCTTGATTGGCCAGCAAACTCGCCTGACCTGAACCCCATAGAGAATCAATGGGGCATTGCCAAGAGAAAGATGAGAGACATGAGACCGAACAATGCAGAAGAGCTGAAGGCCGCTATTGAAGCATCCTGGTCTTCCATAACACCTCAGCAGTGCCACAGGCTGATAGCTTCCATGCCACGCCACATTGAGGCAGTAATTGCTGCAAAAGGGGCCCAAACCAAGTACTGAGTACATATGCATGCTTATACTTTTCAGAGGTATGATATTATTCTATGTACAATCCTTGTTTTATTGATTGCATGTAATATTCTAATTTTCTGAGATTGTGGATTTGGGGTTTTCATGAGCTGTAAGACATAATCATCACAATTATGACAAATCGCGGCTTGAACTATCTTGCTTTGCATGTAATGAGTCTATCTCATGTATTAGTTTCACCTTTTAAGTTGCATTAGTAAAATAAATGAACTTTTGCACAATATTCAAATTTTTCGAGTTTCACCTGTATATACTGAGGCAGGTCGGCTCTCCTGCGCAAACTGACGTACCCGTACGTCGGCCTGTGGGTGTTAAACTGCGGGTGTGCGGCGGACTCGATGTCTGCCAGCCACCCATGATTGCTGTGAAAAGAAGCAGAACGGGGATCTGCCTATGTAAATAAGGCGGATCCCCATTCTGTCAGGGGACAACTCTGAGATCTGCTGTTCCTAGTGACCAGGAACTGTGATCTCTTTGTTGTCCCAGGCAGCCCAGCCCTCACACAGTTAGAGCACACCCAGCGAACAAAGTTAATCCCTTGATCGCCCCCTAGTGTTAACCCCTTCCCTACCAGTGTCATTTATACATTGATCAGTGCATTTTTATAGCACTGATCAATGTAATAATGTCACAGGTCCCCAAAAAGTGTCACTAGGGGTCAGATATGTCCGCTGCAATGTCGCAGTCCTGCAAAAAAACGCAGATCGCCGCAATTGCCACTAAAAACATAAAAACAATTAAAAGTCCATAAACCTATCCCCTATTTTGTAGGTGCTATAACTTTTGCGCAAAACAATCAACGTATGCTTTTTGAGATTTTTTTTCCAAAAATATGTAGCAGAATACATATTGGCCTTAACTGATGAATACATTTGTTTTTTTATATATTGTTTTGGGATATGTATTATAGCAGAAAGTAAAAAATATTGTTTTTTTTTTTTTTTAAATTATCTTTTTTTTTTTTGTTTATAGTGCAAAAAATAAAAACCGCAGAGGCGATCAAATACCACAAATAAAATTTTTCCCCCACAAATAGAAAGCTCTATTTGTGGGGGGGGGGGAAGACATCAATTTTGTTTGGGTACAGTGTCGCACGCCCGCGCAATTGCCAGTTAAAGCGACGCAGTGTCGTATCACAAAAAATGGCCTGGTCATTAAGAGGGTAAAACCTTTCCGTGGCTGAAGTGGTTAATGCATCAGCCACAAATAGCTAAAGACTGAAAAGCTAAGCCATAATTTATACAACAATTTTTGATTGCATAAGTTAAAAACGTTCCATAACTGGTTTACAAAACAAGTCACACAAATGTGCCACAGCCATTGCCAAGCTCTTCTGGCTTGTATATGTCTTTCTAACTTAACCATTATTGCAATACTTTACATCTGCTGAACGACTGAAAGTTGGTGTCTGCAATATTAGAGCATATGTCAAAGAGACTGCAGGGCATTCCTACTGATTTTGTAAGGACTGTTTGGATGTAATTATTGTTAAAGTCACATCTGTTTTTTTTTTTTTTGCAAGCGTCTCCTCATACCTCAGCCTGTTATCTGTACTGCTGTCATACAATTTGTCAATGCTGATTCAAAAAACCATCTCACACACTTCATATTTAATATCATTCCAATTAGGAGATCTGGGAATCAATCCCAAGCTGATCTGTCAAAATGGTTCAACGATCAGGCTACAAATCTGTACTTTCGCAGGATGAAACATGGTTACAAATAATGGCTAATTTCCCTTAATGCCCTGAAAGGCCATCAAAATTTGTAGTGTCTTTGTCAATCTACTTTGCTGCCTTCAATTTGCTTTTGTTGATCTGCTTCAGAAGCACTAAAGTCAATGTATACCAAGCCACATTACTCCGCAAGAGATATTTCAAAAGTTTAGAAAAAAAAAACTTGAATTGCTAAAGCCGTGTACACACGATAGGTTTTACCGATGAAAACAGTCCTATGAACTGTTTTCATCGGACAAACCGATTGTGTATGGGCCCCATCGGTCTTTTTTCCATCGGTGTTTAAAAATAGAACATGTTTTAAATTTATCCGATGGTTAAAAAACCGATAGCAAATTACTATCGTCTGTGGGGAACTCCATCGGATAAAAAACCCACGCATGCTCAGAATCAAGTCGACGCATGCTCAGAAGCATTGAACTTAATTTTTCTTGGCTCATTGGAGTGTTTTACGTCACGGCGTTTGAAACGGTCGGTTTTTTGACTGATGGTGTGTGGGCAAGACTGATGGAAGACAGTTTCATCGGATTTCCAATGGAAAAAAACATTGGATTAGAATCCATAGGATATCCGATC
The DNA here is from genome assembly GCA_029206835.1 of Rana muscosa. NCBI lineage: Eukaryota > Metazoa > Chordata > Amphibia > Anura > Ranidae > Rana > Rana muscosa. The sequence goes on along the minus strand of CM055123.1, from coordinate 119,302,357 downwards.
GTGTGTACAGGGCTTTAGAATTTATATTTTTTCCTAACTCAATGGAGGATATGCTTAACAAGATAAAGACTAGCAGCCGTTTATCTAAAGTCTGACTACATTATTTGACACCTCTTTTTCCTTTTAGGCCTCTACTATTGTATGCTATGATTTTCATCAGATTTTTACGTGGAAATTCCTTAAAATACCTCTTAATAGTAATGCTCTTCATTGCTCATCACATACGGTACATTGCACTCATGAAATTATTAATTGCATACATGAGCAAAGGCCACAATCCTCATCACTTGAGGAGCAGAGGAAGTGAGGAGGTGTGTCTGACAAGGTCTTTTAGATTATGGAGTGCACTAGGCAGGATGGATAAACTTATAGTTAGACTATGAAAATAGAGTTTATAGAACAATATCTACAAACAAAATAGCTATTTTTGTGACCTATGTTGGGTCTTAGTAAAATTGTTTTAAAGATGTTGACTTTAAGAAAACATCTGCACAAGTTTCAAACTATTTGTTTTATGAGTGAGTCTAAGCTTGGTTCTGAGAGCAGATCAATGCAGCCAAAGCCATGGTATAATAATAAATTATTAGATTCAAAATTCTCTTTTTCAGTACTGATGTTAGTCTGCCATAGTAGCGCTGGGACTGTTGTGGCAACATTAGAATACATATCCTGTAATCAAAGCAAAACCTGGTTATGGTAATCAGTGGCAGCCCCATCCATATGGGGTGCCTGGCCCCTAATCTACATGCAGAGCGCTGGATGCATGGATTCCAATGTTTTTTTTTTTTTTTTAAGTACATGATTAGTACCTGAGACTCTAATTGGCTTCCAAAAACTGTGAGCTCGAAGCGCAGAGCACTGCGCCCCAAGCCCACCCAGTTGTGTGACAATAGTAAATTAATATTCGCTATTGTCATCCTGATTCTCCTTCCGGCCAATCAGGAAGAAGATCCTGAGATCCGTCACCCAATTGGCCGAGAGGAGAAGCGATCCTATTGGCTGCCGAGGAGGAGGAGGGAGGAGACACAGGGGAAGCTGCCACGAAGCCCAGGAGGAGGAGATGCCACCTGCTGCCCAGAGGAAGCGACCCAGATGGGGTAAGTGTGGGGCTAGTGACCGACCGGGGGGTGGCTTTGAGTGGATTGTTTGCCGCCCCCCCCCCCAAAAAAAAATACCACCAGCTGCCACTGATGTTAATTGTAGGTAATACTCTAAAGCAGTTAGTAAAATCAGTCACACTAGCCAGAGACTCTATCATCGCCAAATTTGAGTAACATTATTTAATTGTGTTTTGCGCCTATTCATCACATGTGTGATGGTGACACATGGCCAGGCTTACATCCAACTAGAGATGAGTAAATATGTCTGTGTTTGGTTCACAGGACGTTCATCAAAACCATTAGGAAGTAAAAAAATAAATAACATTTTAACCCCATTGAAGGGATCGTGAAAATCAATTTCAGCAAAGGATTGTCAGACAAAGACCATGGGGAGCTAGGCAATGACATTGGGAACTTTTAAATACCCTATAGCCAGGAGAGGGTCCTCCTTTTAATGCGACTTTGAGAACCTGAGAAAAACATAAATTCGTTCAATTACATGGTTGGAACCTTCACCTAAAGAATACTGTATGTTAACTGAGAATTTCATATTTCTGATATGTGACTGCTGTACCATATACTTATATGGAAAAAAGTATCCTGTTCTCTTTTGTGTTGCTTCCTAAGTGTGAAATCCCTGGTGTTCCTGCCAATCTCTCTGCTTTCCTATTAAAAACTGACCACACTAAGCATGATAGCACAGCATGATCATTTCTCTAGCTGTGCTAAGAACTCAGCCTGCTCTCCTCCAATAATTAGGCTGGTGCTGACACAGAAGACCAATGTGCTGCTGCTTCTCCTCCCCCACCCCTCGCAGATCCTTATACAGCTGAAAACAGAGATTATGTGACCACTTGTAAGGGGAAAACAGGTGTTTATAATGTTTTTAATATGTATACACACATGTTTTGCCTTTCATGTCTATTTTAAATAAAGTAAATTTATTAGGGCTATTAAAATCTATTAAAATACAAAACAAAATTAAAAAGAGACAGCAGTGCTGATTTTACAAAGAAATTCATGAACAAAAATAATCTAACATTGACATTTTATGATTACATTACCAAAAACTGCATATTCTTCAGTCAGTTATTGATCCGATAAACCAGCATAGTATTGCCATCCCTCTAAGGAACAGATACAAAAGTGCACAGTAAAATTGCAGGTAATTGTAGCCCCCTCTCAAAATGTGCCATTTATTTCTTGTGAAGGCAAAGATCTATAACAGATCCTTCAGCCACTTGTTTTTACTTCATATTTCAGATTTTCCACAGTTTCTGCAGATAGGCTGATTGTTCTTTTTCCACAAAAGTTTTATTGAAAGTTTTTCATAGATAATACATAATACAAATAGTACCAAAAAACATATAATAAAGGTAAAGTGCATGTTTCCAACTTAAGGGAGGCATAGGGTTCAACGTACATGAAAATATAAGGAAAAGATACTGCCACTAAGAGCCATTAGAAAGAAGGCCACATAAGAAAACCTCTATTGGTAAGGCGTAATCTGTTAAAGAAGATACACTGCAGTGTACAACAGGCCTGTTTGACTCTTGTTGGAATGGAATATTTCAAATCAAGGTACTCATTACAGCTTCTGGAGGTACTAAAGAGCATATAAGGCGTAGGAATAGTGTCCGACAACCATGTCGACCTACGACTCCACATCCTTTTTGAAAAATAAAACAAAAACAAGAGGAATAAGAAAAAGAATGGGGAAACGAAGTAAGGGAGAAAGAGAGAACAGATTGAGGGAGAGGGGGAAGGGGGAATGAGGGAGGCTCTGTAGGGGGAGTATGTGAGGAGTGGGTGGGATCACCACCAGCTACCCTGCTCAATAAACCCCCAGTGTTGTAAGAGGTATAACAATCTTTAATACACCTGTAGCACTACCCCCAGTTAAGAGAGCTGCTGGTTTGTTTTGGGTCTGTACCCTAGCTATCAACCCCAAGAATCTGGCTCGAACCCTCCCTTGGCACAACTGGTCTGCAATTATGTTGTGGAACCCAATGGCAATGGGATACACAATAATACTACACAACAGTAAAATGGTACATAAAATCGTTACCTTGTATAGCCACTGGTCCTGCAGGATAATATAGAGAACTCCACACAGTATTCTGCTTAACCAAAAATCACGTTTACTTAGTGATGAAAATAGCAGAGTTAAACAACTGTACAGTTGACTTGTGCAGGGCCCTGCAGAGTCAATGATATATGGCAATATTATAACACAATCTAAATGCGCACTTTCTAAATAAGTAACCGGCCTATGCTCGCGAGCTCCCCCTAATGGGCAATACTGTGCTGGTGTCCCGTCACTATCAATCCTAGTCGGGCCTGACTAAGTTCAATGTCCAGTTCCTTCAGTGGTAGGAGTTTTCACTAGCAAACGTTGGTGCACATAACATTTGTAATCCAAATGGGTATTAAAGGAAAGCAAACTAAACTTCCACAATGTTTGTGAATGAAACTCTATAGCTGTGCAAACGCCAACCTTAAGCCATGCAGCCTCCGTGAGATGCGCTATATCCTTGCGTGTGGCGCACTTCTAATAATGGTGGACCTTACAAAGCCAGAGGCCTATATAAACAGTTAATGAAATCCGGGCAGGTTCCATCTCACCAAAGGAGGCCTCGTCCCTCCGGTACGTCCCTCTGTCGGTACCTTGATCCACGACCCTTCCGCAACTTGCAGTCTCCGGTTCCTCTCACAGCCGCAGTGGATGTCGGTTGAAGGATGACTCCGGTCTCTGAGAAGCGCAAGCTGGTCACACAGAAAAGGATCCCTCTTTTAGCTGGATGATCCTCCGCAAAAGCTGTAGGCCCAGGCTTTGGGCCTAGTTGCTTCAGCAGCAGGCCTCACACAGACTTCCTGCTTGATTGAGGGCGAAGTCCAGAGAGAGCGAGCGTAGCCCCTCCCTTCCTTTAAATAACCTCCCCCAGAAAGCTGTGCGAGAATGCAATGCACTTTGGGAGTACAGCTGCACTGTGGGTACCATAGTCTATTAGATACCTAAGGCAATGGAGTCCCTTTCTCCCTGCACCATAAGTTCCACAATGCATTGTTCAATAAGGTAAACAACAGTTGCTGCAATCTCTTAAAGAGACTCCGGAGGGAGCTGAGGATATTCTTAATATAACCATAGTCCTTTATAATACACTACAAATAGGCACCCCGCTACACACTTTTCAAGGGTTATCCCGAGAGAAGTCCAGAAAGCGCTGCAAGTTTCGGTATTCAAGCCAGGGTGCCCACGTTGCCGTTGCATCACCCACTTCTTTATGGAAATGGGGTGACTTGGTCCTCCAGTGCACTGTAGGCTGATTGTTCTAATCCTAAGTGCTCTCAAAGTGTCAGTGCATTCCAGATCTTTCCATCTTGATATCCTGGAGAAGGCTAGATGTTGCTTACTTGAGTATCCTCTAATGGAGTAAGTAGCACTGGTGCAGACGATTTGTGCGTCCTTTCTTGTTGAACATATCTTGGCTTTCGACTTGGATTTGGAATCATTGATGCCATTTCACTGGGCTGCAAGATAGCTGCTTTATCCCTCTTGTAGAAAATTTCTGGCAGCATGTGTGAACTCTTGAGGTAAAAAAACAAGGCCACAGAAAGAACAAGGAAGAGGCTGATGAAAAAAAGTTCCTAGCAGGAGTGATGCAGCTATCCCAGGATTGCTTAAGTGATGAGTAGAAGATGAAGTTGTGCTGAGATTCATATGGATTTCCAGTGCTTGAGTGGTAATATTTGTGCACGCTGTACGATTATAAACAACTTCCTGACTGGAGTCATTTGCACATTTAATACAGGAGGTTCCTCCATTACTGGTCCAAATCTGAAAGTATACTGGACTGCATCTTTGGTCAGCAGGGCATGTGGCGTTTAAAACAAACCTTTCTCTACAGCAATCCGAGATCAAAGAGTTTGCCGATTCTCCCACGGATTCCACAATTAATCTGCAAAGGAGAATGATGCAGTGTACAGCCATTACAGTCCATAAGTAACAAAAATGCCCACATTTACTTCTTATGGGATCTCATGACTCTTGAGAAGGTTCTGTGATAAATGCCCGCAGGTCTAAAGCCTCGTACACACGGCCGAGAATCTCGTCAGGAAAAAACACGTAGTTTTTCCTGATGAGATTCTTGAACAAGAATCTTGTCCCGGCCGAGTGTACACACGTACGATTCAAAAGAACCGCCGTTCTTTTGAATGGCACGAATGCGGTGACGTCATCGACTACGACGAGCCTGCGCTCGTCACATTCGATGCCGCCGCCATCTTGCTACACCCTACCTATGCCTAGGAAGATACCGCGCATGCGTCAAAGTAATTTCGAGCATGCGCGGGTTTCCACGGCGACAGGTAAGTGTACACACTCTCGGGTTTCTCAACGGGAAACAGGCCGACGAGAATCCCGACAAGAAAATAGAGAGCAGGTTCTCTATTTTTCTCGTCGAGATTCTGGCCAGTTTTCCTGATGAGAAACCTGAAAGCCTCGTACACACGGCCGGTTTTCTCGGCAAGAAAGCTCTCCCGGCAGTTTTCTTGGCGAGAAAACTGGCCGTGTGTACGAGGCTTAAGTTCTGAAAACTTCTCAAGAAAGTCCAACTGGTCCACGATGATGACTCCTCGTCCAGCTCTCGCCCCGCAACCTCCTCTGCTCTCTGGGACTTGTTGTCTTCCCTTTTCATGTCTATTTTAAACTGAATGAGTAGTTTTACAAGCTGAGGGTTTACATATTTCTTGTTCATACATCACGGGACACAGAGAAGCATAGTCATTACTATGTGGGTTATATAGAATTACCTTCAGGTGCTGGCACTGGCAACTTCCAAAACAGGAAGTACCCTCCCCTATATAAGCCCCTCCCATCCGGGAGTACCTCAGTTTTTTGCCAGTGTCTAAGGTGTTGGCCAAGGTTAACATGTATTCATCTGGGCTTGTGTACAGGTTCTCTGGGCCTTAGCAAGCTATTCCGGATCCGACCAAAAAAAGCTTCATAGCTAAACGGTCGGTACCCGGGCCTTGCAGAGAAGAGCAGGGTTTTGCCTGTAATGCCTCTCTTAGGAGGGCTGGACCCTGGGATCCAGAGCTCTGGTCATACCCAAAACCAAGAGGCTATCTGTGCAGGGTGCTATACAGGTCCAGGGGAGTGGAATCCTTGGGAACCCGGTCCCTGAAGGTCTAGTACAATGCCTGCCGTGAGAGGTGAAGTTTGGGCTTCTGTGGACCAAACAAAGTCCTGCGGCGGGGAAAAGGTAAGTGGGGGCCCCTCAGGAACTTGGTTCTATTGAGGGGACCCCCAAGCCTAATATGTCTTTCTGCCTGTTACCTAAAGGGTATTCCCGCTAATAGCTGTATATGCCTAAGAAATCCTAGAAATGTTTTTTCATAAGGGAAATTTTAAAAAAACTGTAAACCTGGAAATGTTTTTTCATAAAGGAGGTTTTAAAAAAAAAAAAAAAAAAGACAAAGGTGCGGTACCTGTGTTTGTCCACTAGAGGCCGCTGTGGAACGTCTTTTTTCTTGGGACTATTCCTTCCATGGTGAAAGTCCAGGCAGATGAGTGAGCTCTCTATCAGGGAAGCTGCATTCCTCTGTCATGCTGCCAAGTAGTTTCCTTCCATCCCTGAGTCCTGGTGAAACAGGGACCCTGGCTCCTCTCCCTACATGGCGCCAAGAGCGCACACGTGCACGCGCGCGCGCGCGCACACATGCTTTCCTTTTATAAGGTTTAGCTTCAAAAAAGGGGGCGGAGCCTGGCGGATGACGCGCTCTGTGCGCCCAGCGCTTCTGCGCATGTGCGGGCGTCCCAGCAAGATAAAAGGACTCAGTCCACGCTGCTTGCTATGGACACAGAGCATGAAAAGGAGCTGGTAGCATGGTATAGGGGCTTACAGCGGGCGGTTGATACAGGCATCCCCAGAAAGACGCATTAGTAGACACCCACTGATGTACATAGCAGCAAATTGCATTAGACTATTTCAGTAAGGGGTGTATTGCGGCTGGAATACCTCAGCTTTGAACTAAGGAATATGCCGCCTAAAAAACTCCGAGATATACCTCTCAGGAAGTGTAGGGGGTCTCCATCGGGCTCTGAGGATCTGGAGCAGTCATCTGCACCCTCCTCCCCTGAGAAATCAGAGGTTAATACCCATAAGGAACCCCCGGGAGTGCCAGGTACTGCGGCTGTCCTCAGTCCACCTGCTCCTGCATATATAACAGAGGAGGTTTTTTCCTCAACTCTGGAGGGATTGGAGCAGAGATTGGCTGCATTGATCGCTTCTTCTCTACAGGAAAGAAAGCGCGCCAGATCTCCATCACCTCCATTAGAGTGCCTGTTGGCAGAGCAACAGTCCCAGGAAGGGACCGACCTACCTGAAGGGGATCAGGAGGAGGTTAGCTCTGTTTTTGAGGAATCGACAGTAGATAAACCATTTTCAGCATCACAGACTGAAAGATTGTGGGTCCAGACCCTAACTGACATGGTTCGATCTGCATTTAAAATGCCTCTTGTTGAACCATCAACTACTGCTGTCTCCTCATTGGGGTCGCTAAAAGCTCCCCAGGTTAATTGCTCCTTTCCAATACATCCATTATTGGAAGGACTTATATACCAGGACTGGGAACATCCTGATAAACTATTTGTTCCGCCTAAAAGGTTTCCGGTGATCTATCCCATGGAGGGAAAGTTCACCCAGAGATGGAATGTTCCTACGGTGGATGCAGCCATCTCTTCTGTGAACAAATCACTGACATGTCCAGTAGATAATGTTCAAATGTTCAAAGATCCAGTGGATAAAAAATTGGAATCTTTATTAAAATCTGCTTTTTCCACAGCAGGGGCTGTTACACAGCCAGCAGTGGCAGCTATTGGGGTCTGCCAAGCTTTAAAGGATCAAATGAAAATGGTCCTGAGGGATTTGCCAGACCAGCAGGCCCAGGCTCTGGCTGATCTGCCTAGAGCATTATGCTTTGCGGTTGACGCCATCAAGGATTCTATCCATCAGGCCTCCCGCCTCACGCTGTCTTTGGTACATATGCGTAGGCTTCTGTGGCTCAAAAACTGGTCTGCTGAAGCTCCCTGTAAGAAGCTCTTAGTTAGCTTCCCATTTCATGGGGAACGCCTTTTTGGCGAAGACCTGGATAAGTATATCCAGAAGATTTCCAGTGGTAAAAGTACTCTCTTACCGAGTAAAAAGAGGTCTAGGGGTCCATCTTTTAAGAGGACTACCTCTCCTATCCCTGCGACGTCTGCTACTAAGCAGTTCCGACGGCCTCCTCGGTCAAACTCAGGAGGTAAAAATCAGGGACAGCCACAGGGTAATAAAAAGCCCTGGATCCGAAGAGGTACTAAACCAGCCTCCAAGTCAAGCCTATGAAGGGCTGCCCCCACTCAAACGGGTGGGGGGAAGACTTCAGTTGTTCGCAGAGACCTGGCGGGAGACGATCAAAGACAGATGGGTGCTCTCCGCAGTAACTCTGGGATACAAGTTGGAGTTAAAAGAGTCTCCTCCGTCCCATTTCTTTTTCGTACATCACGGGACACAGAGCGACTTAGTCATTACTAATGGGTTATATAGTTTACCTTCAGGTGTTGGCACTGGCCAATTCCAAACCGGAAGTACCCTCCCCTATATAAGCCCCTCCCACCCGGGAGCACCTCAGTTTTTTGCCAGTGTCTAAGGTGTTGGCCAAAGAGTAACATGTGTTTTCACTGGGCTTGCGTACAGGTTCTTTTGGGCCTTAGTAAGCTGTTCCGGATCCCACCAAAAAAAAGCTTCATAGCTAAACGGTCGGTACCCGGGCCTTGCAGCAGAAGAGCAAGGTTTTGCCTGTAATGCTTCTCTTAGGAGGGCTGGACCCTGGGATCCAGAGCTCTGGTCATACCCACGACCAAGACGCTGTCTGTGCAGGGTGCTATACAGGTCCAGGGGAGTGGAATCCTTGGGAACCCGGTCCCTGAAGGTTTAATTACAATGCCTGCCGTGATAGGTGAAGTTTGGACTTTTGTGGACCAAACAAAGTCCTGCGGCGGGGATCAGGTAAGTGGGGGCCCTCAGGAACTTGGTTCTATTGGGGGACCCCCAAGCCTAATTTGTCTTTCTGTCTGTTACCTAACGGTATTCCCGCTAAATATCTGTGTTTGCCTATAACTACTGAAAATGTAAAATTTTAATAGTAGTCAAGAAAAAAAAAAAAACAGGGACCGCGGTACCTGTGTTAAACCACTAGAGGCCGCTGTAGTCCATTTTTCTTGTAAATGTGGATCTTTGGTTTTCTCAACTCAAAAGATCCAGGCAGCTGGTAAGTTTCTCTGAGGGAATCCACTTCCTCTGCCCTGTTGCTGCGTTCATCCACCGCACAGGCCCTCCGGCAAAAAGGGCCCTGGCTCCTAGTCCTCTGTTGGTTTTCGAAAAGGGCGCCATTGGCGCACGGGCGCGCGCGCGGGCGCGTGCACGCGCCTCCTATGAAAAAAAAGGGGCGGGGCGGGTGGATGACGCTCGATGCGCGCCGCGGCGCTTCTGCGCATGTGCGGGCGTCCCAGCATGGTTAAAAGACACAGTACAAGTGTCAGCTGCATGCAAACAGAGCTAGCAACAAACAGTGGCACACAGAGGCGGTTGATGCAGGCATCCCCATAGAAAGGCACTTTAGTGGACACCAGCTGGTATATAGCAGCACCTGTGTTAGACTATTACCAGCAAAAATTGGTGTATGACGACGGGAATACCTCAGCTTTGTGCTTAAAGGATATGTCGTCCAGACGCTCCGGAAATAAATCTTCCAGGAAGCCAAAGGGGTCTCCATCGGGCTCTGAGGATATTGGGCATGCTTGCACTGCACCAATCTCCCCTGAGAATGCAGAGGTCAGTAGCCGTAGAAACCCCGCAGGAATGTCTGGTGCTGCGGCTGTCCCCAGTCCACCTGCTCCTGTATATATAACAGAGGAGGTTTTATCCTCAACTCTGGGAGGATTGGAAGAGAGATTAACAGCATTGATCGCTGCTTCCCTGTCACAGGAAAAGCGCGTCCGATCTCCGTCTCCTCCTTCAGAGTGCCTGTTAGTGGAGGAACAGCCCCACACAGAGATCGACCTACCTGAAGGGGATCAGGATGAGGTTGATTCACTTATAGAGGAATCAACAGTGGAAGAACCTTTCTCAGCTTCTCAGGCTGAAAGATTATGGGTTCAGTCTCTGACTAACATGGTCCGATCAGCATTTAAAATGCCTCTGGCGGAACCACCATCCACTACGGTTTCCTCGCTGGGGTCGCTAAAAGCTCCCCAGGCGGTCTGTTCCTTCCCAATCCACCCTTTATTAGAAGGGCTTATTTACCAGGATTGGGAGCATCCTGATAAAATATTTGCTCCCCCCAAGAGATTTCCGGTGATCTATCCCATGGAGGATAAGTTCATAAGAAAATGGAGGGTCCCTATAGTGGACGCAGCCATCTCTTCTGTTAACAAATCACTGACATGTCCAGTAGATAATGTTCCAATGTTCAAAGACCCAATAGATAAAAAATTGGAGTCTTTACTAAAATCTGCTTTCTCTACAGCAAGTATGGTGACACAACCTGCGGTAGCAGCGATTGGAGTCTGCCAAGCAGTGAAAGATCAGTTGAAACAAGTCTTAAGGGACTTACCAGATCAGCAGGCTCATGCCCTAGCTGACCTGCCTAGAGCCTTGTGTTTTGCGGTGGACGCCATAAAGGATACAATCCAACAGGCCTCCCGCTTTACGCTGTCTATAGTACATATGCGTAGGCTTTTGTGGCTCAAAAACTGGTCTGCTGAAGCTCCCTGTAAAAGACTGCTGGTTAGCTTCCCATTTCATGGAGAACGCTTATTTGGAGAAGATCTGGACAAATATATCCAGAAAATTTCTGCCGGTAAAAGTTCACTCTTACCGGTTAAGAACAAGGGTAGAAGTCCTTCTTTTAAGAGGCCTACCTCTCCAGTCCCGGGCACATCGGCTGTGAAGCAGTTCCGACGGCCTCCGCGGTCAAATTCAGGGGGCAGAAATCAGGCACAATCACAGGGTAACAAGAAGCCCTGGATCAAGAGAGGTACAAAACCTCCCCCTAAGGCATGAAGTATTGCCCCCGCTCAATCGGGTGGGGGGAAGACTTCAGTTGTTCACAGAGACCTGGCGGGACACCATCAGAGACAGATTGGTGCTCTCCGCAGTAAGTCTGGGATACAAGCTGGAGTTAAAAGGCACTCCTCCTGCCCAATTTATGAGGTCAAACGTGCCAAGAGATCCCCAAAAGAGAGGATCCCTCCTTCTGGCACTAGAACAACTATTGCTCCAAGGGGTAATCATGAAGGTTCCCCTGGAAGAAAGCGGATTCGGGTTTTACTCGAACCTTTTCACAGTCCCCAAACCAAATGGGGACGTGAGGCCCATATTAAATCTAAAAGGGCTAAACAAGTTCCTAAATATCAGGACCTTTCGGATGGAGTCGATCCGATCAGTGGCCACCGCCCTACAAGGGCAGGAATGGCTAGCCTCGATCGACATAAGGGATGCTTATCTGCATATTCCCATCTTTCCGGCCCATCAGAAATTTCTACGCTTTGCAGTAGAAGGGCGCCATTTTCAGTTCAGAGCCTTACCTTTCGGTCTGGCCACAGCACCACGAGTGTTCACAAAAATTCTGGCCCCATTATTGGCCAATCTAAGAACACAGGGTGTAACGATAATGGCATATCTAGACGACCTGCTACTAATAGACCACTCAGTGGAAAAGCTGGAAGTAGCTATTCACAAGACAATCGAGTATCTGGAATATCACGGTTGGATTATCAACCGGGACAAGTCAGCTCTAAGACCAGTCAAAAGTCTGGAATACTTAGGGCTAAGGCTGGATTCAAATCAGAGAAAGATTTTCTTACCTCCAGAGAAGGTGTCGTCTTTAAGAAATTTGACCCACTTAGTGGGTACAAAAAGAAAACCATCCATACGTCTCTGCATGAGGCTGCTGGGAAAGATGGTGGCTTCATTCGAAGCGGTACCCTACGGTCAATTCCATTCAAGGAATTTGCAAAGGGCCATACTGTCAGCCTGGAACAAAAAAGTTCAGGCTTTAGACTTACCAATGTCCCTGTCCCCTTCCGTTCGCAAGAGCCTCCATTGGTGGTTGGTGCCCCAGAATCTGGAAAGAGGGAAACCCTTCAGTCCGGTTTCTTGGAAGGTGGTCACTACAGATGCCAGCCTCATCGGCTGGGGGGCAGTGCTGGAGCAATGGTCTCTCCAGGGCAGGTGGTCAGAAGCAGAAAAGGCCCTGCCCATCAATCTCTTAGAGATACGAGCAGCCCGGTATGCCCTAGTAGCATGGACATCCAAACTCCAGGGGTCCCCTGTCAGAATTCAATCAGACAATGCCACGGCAGTGGCATATATCAATCATCAGGGTGGCACCAAAAGTCGTGCAGCCCAGAAGGAAGCAAATTGCATCCTGGAGTGGGCAGAAAGATATGTCCCAGCCATATCTGCGGTTTTCATCCCAGGAGTGGAAAATTGGAGAGCGGACTTTCTAAGTCGCCAACAATTATGCCCGGGGGAATGGTCTCTTCACCCCGAGGTTTTCCAGGCAATATGCCAGCGGTGGGGAACACCGGATGTAGATCTGCTAGCATCCAGATTCAACGCAAAGGTGGACAGGTTTGTGTCTCGCACAAGGGATCCCCTAGCTTGCGGCTCGGATGCCCTAGTGTTCCCTTGGGATCGGTTCAAGCTGATATATGCATTCCCACCGCCACAATTGTTACCGCGATTACTCCGCAGAATCAGGGTAGAAAAGAAACCAGTGATTCTGGTGGCTCCAGCGTGGCCCCGAAGGGCATGGTACGCGGAGATGGTAAAAATGTCAGTGAGGAGTCCTTGGACCCTCCCACTTCGTCCGGACCTGCTTTCGCAGGGACCGATATACCACCCTTCCTTACCAGCCCTAGGTTTGACGGCCTGGCTATTGAAGCCCACATTCTGAAAAAGAGAGGGCTCTCTAATTCTGTGGTATCTACCATGATCAATGCCAGGAAACCGGTATCCAGGCAGATCTATTATAGGATCTGGAAAGCGTACATTACGTGGTGTGAGACCAAGAAATGGCATCCACGTAAGTACATGATAGGGAGGATTCTGGACTTCCTACAGTGGGCTGTAGATAGGAAACTGGCCTTGAGTACTATCAAGGGTCAGATTTCGGCCTTGTCAATATTTTTTCAAAGGCCCTTGGCTTCGCATTCACTAGTCAAAGCCTTTATACAAGGAGTGATGCGTATTAGCCCTCCGGTTAGTATTCCCATATGTCCTTGGGACTTAAACCTGGTTCTGTCGGTTCTACAGAAACAACCGTTTGAACCATTACAACACATTTCCTTGGTTCTTCTCACCAGGAAATTGGTTTTCTTAGTAGCCATTTGTTCGGCTAAAAGAGTGTCGGAATTAGCAGCTATGTCCTGTAAGGAGCCATATCTGGTTGTCCATAAGGACAGAGTAGTATTACGTCCTCATCCAGCCTTTCTTCCTAAGGTGGTATCGAGGTTTCATTTGAACCAAGATGTGGTTCTTCCTTCTTTTTTCCCCAAACCTAGCTCAGTAGAGGAAAAGTTATTACATTCTTTGGATGTGGTAAGAGCAGTTAAAGCTTATCTAAAAGCCACTGCTCAGATTCGCAGAACGGATTCTTTGTTTGTTCTGCCGGAAGGCCCCAGAAGGGGTCAGGCAGCATCAAAATCTACTTTAGCCAAGTGGATTCGACAGGTCATAATACAAGCCTATGGCTTGAGAAAGAGACCGCCTCCGTTCAAAGTTAGGGCGCACTCCACAAGAGCGGTTGGAACTTCATGGGCAGTGCATCACCAGGCCTCCCTGGCTCAAGTATGTAAGGCCGCAACATGGTCTTCGGTACACACGTTTACTAGATTCTATCAGGTAGACGTTAGAAGTCAGGAGGATGTCGCCTTTGGGCGCAGTGTGTTGCAGGCCGCAAAAGATCCTCATGCCTGATGGCGCCCAGCTTATGTACCCCCCCCTCATTTGGCATTGCTTTGGGACGTCCCATTAGTAATGACTAAGTCGCTCTGTGTCCCGTGATGTACGAAAAAGAAAAAGGGATTTTTATAACAGCTTACCTGTAAAATCCTTTTCTTGGAGTACATCACGGGACACAGAGCTCCCACCCCTCTTTTTGGGACACTTATTGCTTGGCTACAAAACTGAGGTGCTCCCGGGTGGGAGGGGCTTATATAGGGGAGGGTACTTCCGGTTTGGAATTGGCCAGTGCCAACACCTGAAGGTAAACTATATAACCCATTAGTAATGACTAAGTCGCTCTGTGTCCCGTGATGTACTCCAAGAAAAGGATTTTACAGGTAAGCTGTTATAAAAATCCCTTTTTTATGTGGTCAGGCATGCCAAGAGACCCTCTGAAAAGAGGGTCTCTCCTATTGGCGTTAGAACAACTATTGCTCCAAGGAGTAATTATGGAGGTTCCTATGGAAGAGTGGGGGTTGGGTTTCTACTCAAACCTTTTCACAGTCCCGAAGCCAAACGGGGACATAAGACCCATATTGGACCTAAAGAGTCTAAACAAATTTCTAAACGTCCGGTCTTTCCGGATGGAGTCGATCCGATCGGTCACCGCTGCCCTACAAGGGGAGGAATGGTTAGCCTCGATCGACATCAAAGATGCTTACTTGCATGTTCCCATCTTTCCAGGTCATCAAAAATTCCTACGCTTTGCAGTAGAAGGGCGCCATTTTCAGTTCAGAGCCTTACCATTCGGTCTGGCCACAGCACCACGAGTGTTCACAAAAATTCTGGCCCCACTGTTGGCCGATCTAAGAACACGGGGTGTAACGATAATGGCATACCTAGACGACCTGTTGTTGATGGACCACTCAGTTGCCAAGCTAGAAGTGGTAATTGTCGATACAATCAAGTATCTAGAATCTCACGGTTGGGTCATCAACCTGGACAAGTCAGCCCTACAGCCAGTGAAAAACCTGGTATATCTAGGGCTACGGCTGGATTCAGACCAGAGGAAGATTTTCTTACCTCTAGACAAGGTATCCTCTTTGAGGGCCTTGGTCCGTCTGCTTTGTGCAAAAAGACAGCCGTCCATACGCCTGTGCATGAGGCTGCTAGGAAAGATGGTAGCATCATTCGAAGCTGTGCCATACGCCCAATTCCACTCAAGGAATTTACAAAGGGCCATATTGTCAGCCTGGAACGGAAAAGTTCAGGCTCTAGACTTCCCGATGGCTTTGTCCCCTTCCGTTCGGAAGAGTCTCTGCTGGTGGTTGATCCCCCAGAATCTCCAGAAGGGAAAACCCTTCAGCCCGATATCTTGGAAGGTGGTCACTACAGATGCCAGCCTTATAGGCTGGGGGGC
This sequence comes from Rana muscosa, assembly GCA_029206835.1. Taxonomy (NCBI): domain Eukaryota; kingdom Metazoa; phylum Chordata; class Amphibia; order Anura; family Ranidae; genus Rana; species Rana muscosa. The sequence continues at coordinate 119,286,845 of CM055123.1, read as the reverse complement.
AGTACTGGAGCAATGGTCTCTCCAGGGCAGATGGTCAAATGTAGTAAAAACCCTGCCCATCAATCTCTTAGAGATACGAGCAGCCCGGTACGCTCTAGTAGCCTGGACATCCAGACTCCAAGGGTCCCCTGTCAGAATTCAATCAGACAATGCCACAGCAGTGGCATATATCAATCATCAGGGAGGCACCAGGAGTCGTGCAGCCCAGAGGGAAGTAAGTCACATCCTGGAATGGGCAGAAAAGCATGTCCCATGTATATCAGCTGTCTTCATTCCAGGGGTGGAGAATTGGAAGGCGGACTTTCTGAGTCGCCAACAGTTATGCCCAGGGGAATGGTCCCTTCATCCCGAGGTCTTCCGAGCAATATGTCAGCGGTGGGGAACACCGGATGTAGATCTGCTAGCATCCAGATTCAACGCAAAGGTGGACAGATTTGTCTCCCGGACAAGGGATCCCCTCGCTTGCGGCTCGGATGCTCTGGTGTTCCCTTGGGATCAGTTCAGACTGATATATGCATTCCCTCCGCTACAATTGTTGCCTCGACTCCTTCGCAGAGTCAGGTTGGAGAAGAAGCCGGTGATCCTGGTGGCTCCAGCGTGGCCCCGAAGGGCCTGGTACGCGGAGATCATCAAAATGTCTGTGGGGAGTCCTTGGACCCTTCCACGTCGTCCGGACCTGCTTTCGCAAGGACCGATATACCACCCTTCCTTACTAACTCTAAGTTTAACGGCCTGGGATCTAAATTTGGTTCTGTCGGTTCTGCAGAAGCAGCCATTTGAACCTTTGCGGCACATTTCCTTGGTTCTACTCACCAGGAAATTGATATTTTTAGTAGCCATATGCTCGGCTAGAAGAGTGTCGGAATTAGCCGCCATGTCCTGTAAAGAGCCATATCTGGTTATCCATAAGGACAGAGTAGTATTACGTCCTCACCCAGCCTTTCTTCCTAAGGTGGTATCGAGGTTTCACTTGAACCAGGATGTGGTTCTTCCTTCTTTTTTCCCCAAACCAAGCTCGGTAGAGGAAAAGTTATTGCATTCTTTGGATGTAGTAAGAGCAGTTAAAGCTTATCTAAAAGCCACTGCTCAGATTCGTAGAACGGATTCTTTGTTTGTTCTGCCGGAAGGCCCCAGAAAGGGTCAGGCAGCATCAAAATCTACTTTAGCCAAGTGGATTCGACAGGTCATAATACAAGCCTATGGCTTGAGAAGTAGACCGCCTCCGTTCAAAGTTAGGGCGCACTCCACGAGAGCAGTTGGAACTTCATGGGCAGTGCATCACCAGGCCTCCCTGGCGCAAATTTGTAAGGCCGCAACATGGTCTTCAGTACACACGTTTACTAGGTTCTACCAGGTGGACGTTAGAAGTCAGGAGGATGTCGCCTTTGGGCGCAGTGTGTTGCAGGCCGCAAAAGATCCTCATGCCTGATGGCGCCCAGCTTATGTATGGTGTATCCCCCCCCTCATGTGGCATTGCTTTGGGACGTCCCACATAGTAATGACTATGCTGCTCTGTGTCCCGTGATGTATGAACAAGAAAGTAGGATTTTTAAAACAGCTTACCTGTAAAATCCTTTTCTTGGAGTACATCACGGGACACAGAGCTCCCACCCCTCTTTTGGGGACACGTATTGCTTTGCTACAAAACTGAGGTACTCCCGGATGGGAGGGGCTTATATAGGGGAGGGTACTTCCTGTTTTGGAAGTTGCCAGTGCCAGCACCTGAAGGTAATTCTATATAACCCACATAGTAATGACTATGCTGCTCTGTGTCCCGTGATGTACTCCAAGAAAAGGATTTTACAGGTAAGCTGTTTTAAAAATCCTACTATTTTAAAGTTGTATGTAGTGCTGTGTAACAGTTTGATTTACAGACAGCGTCAGCAACTTTATGTTTTAGCATCACTTAGTTTGAATTTGTCATTTTCATTTTAACTTTTACATTATTGCTTGTTTTGAATAGAGAAACAACAACTGCCTAATCTGATTTATTAAAACTTGTAAAAAAGTATTTTTTAGATAGTTTTGGTTGTGACACCTGATTTATTATCCAGTGGTAAAAAGCCTGAATCTATTAGTGGCAGTAGCAGCTACGATATATCTAAAAGCTGTTTAAACGTGTCCTCTTAAAAAAATAAAGCTAAAACCCTAAACTTCATACCAACCGACCAGTATCAAAAACATTTTAAAGTATAATTTGTGAGCTTCTTCACAGTACCACACTTTATTGTCTCAAAAGTTAAATAAAATGTCAAAACGGACTGCATAAAAACACTTCAAAACCCCTACCTTATATTCCAGAGACAAGGTAGTTTTAATTCTGAAATTAAAATTACAGTGTATTATTTCAGAAACAATAGCCACACATATGGTACAGTGACTGGAGAGTACCTTGGTTAAACTGCAATATAAGAGGGAGAGATGAGACAGTTTTTATCATAAAATAAAAGTTAGAGTGTATGATTTCAGGGACAATACCCACAAATATAGTACAATAATTAGAAGGTGTGTAAGCTTGATTACACTGCAATGTTAGAAGGAGAGACAGGGTAGGTTTAATCATGAAAAAAAAACAAAAAAACATTAGAGTGTATTATTTCAGAGAGACAATAGCTAAAATTTTTTTTTTTTTTTTGGAGTGCTTGAGTAGTGGAATGTGCTGTATACTAGGAGTTGCAGAGCAATATTTCCCCTGCAGCAAATATTAGACATTTTGCAGCTAAAGCCCAGTTGCAGAAAAATGATGTGCAGTAGCTTTACAGTGCCTGAGCACCAGAATGGGCTGCAAACTTTGAGGCACAACACAGGATTTACCCTGAAACAAAAATTACAAATCTTGACACTGACAAAACATTATATGCAGCATTTTTGCCGGGATTTTATAGGAGGCATGTTGGGCATGAGATGGGATCCTACCACTATCTGGAAATGCAGCCAAGAGATTCTTCTACAGCACCACTTCTAAGTTGGCATTTTTTTGGATGGTAGCATGAGATCTGTAATTTTCCTATTAAATCAGAGATCCAAAAGTATGACCCCCCCTCAGTAATGCTTTATGGCCAAATCGTTGTGCATTCATAAATGAGCCCATTTGCCACAGACCACCAGCAACAGAGGTCCCTGAGTCCTCAGTGTCACTGATGACAACAGTGTCTTCAATAATCTCACCCTATCTACACACAACTCTCGGGCTTTGAGAGGAAAAATTATACCCCTGAAAGCCTGCCCCATGTCCTCTTCACTGTAGCGCCCTAACCCTGCACCTACTCATACGCCTCCTCTGCCTTCTGCTGCCTCACAGGTATGAAGTCAAGAAATTATTCTGCAGGCCCTAAGGCAACAGGTAGTCTTCCTTCTGCTACTGTGCCTTTAGTGCATGGTCTATTAACACCATAAAGCTCCAGCTGGAAAGCCAGAGGCATTGTACTGCTTCTCTGCCTCCTGCTCTCTCTGCCTCATGGGGATGGATGCAGCAGGATCCTGCTTGCCCTGAGACAGAAGTTCTCATTGTCTGCTGCTGTTCCTCCAGTGCCTGGTCTGTTATATCAAGCAGTGTGTGTGCTCTAGCAAGAACACTCAAAAGGTCATGTCTCTAATCCCCACCTTGTTGTAGCTTGTGGTCACCTCTTTAAATGGTGAGAAGATTATGCACACATTCTGCACACATCCTGAGTCAGGAGCCACTGACATGATGAAAGGACCGGTAGCTGCGCGTGCACCTAATGAGGGTACTTGGCACCAAGTCAGCCTATTTAAAGAGAGCTGTCACTTTGCTTCCTTGCTGTCCGGTCTACAGCGTTTCCTGAGACCCCTGCTTCCTGAACTACTGATTTGTGTTACCCTGATACCTGATCCAGGCTCTCCTTGACTTCTCCTGTTTGCTGCCTGCCTTCGACCCCGGCTTGTCCCGACCTCGCTTCTGCCTGCTCCCTTTTACCTGTCTGCTGCCTGCCTGATAACCTGACCCGGCCTGGACTTTAACCATTCTTGATCCTGCTTGCACCTTACCTACCCGCTTGTGTTTGACCCGGCCTGTCCTCACCAAGCCTGTCTCCTGACTTACAAGTGCCCTGCTGCGGACCGCTGCTTACCCTCCAGCTGCCACAACCACCATCCGCTTCAGTTCCACCAGGCACTTGTGTCCCTCTGCCCTCTTGAGCCCCTGTCGGCTCTACCAGGGGTTCTCGAGCCGGAGGTTTACGAGAGGCCACTCCCTGCACGTTGGGCTCCTTAACCAGGTACGTGACAGTACCGGACAGCCATGTCCGAGCCCACACAGGGGGCCTCTCCCATGGAGGAACTATGCCGTCACCTAGATGGACTCACTACGGCAGTCAGGAACTTCCAAGAAGGCTATACCCGTCTAGAGGAGCGTGTCCAGACCCTGTCCACCACGGCACCTGCAGCATCAGGAACTTCACCTGCACCCTCGGTCGTCATGCTACCGCCCGAACCCCGGGTTCCTCCTCCCGAGAGGTTTTCTGGAGATCGCAGCAAATATAGGGCATTTCGCAACGCCTGTGAGCTCTTCTTCGCCCTACAGCCCAGGACTTTTTCTCTTGAAACTACCAAGGTGGGCTTTGTCATCGCCCTATTATCAGGCGAACCACAGTCATGGGCCCATCGCCTCTTGGAACATAAAGACAGTTGCCTCAATATCCTGAGCACCTTCTTTGAAGCCATGGATCTCCTTTACGAAGATCCCCAACAGGCAGCCACCGCAGAGGCGGCATTATTCTCCCTGCAACAGGGTCGCCGGCCCGTGGCGGACTATGTGTCCGAATTCGGACACGAATTGGAACGATGCTGCCCTGTGCCACCAGTTTTGTATGGGCCTCTCCAAGCCCCTTAAAGACGAGCTGGCTCGGGTTGGCATCCCGGCGACACTAAACGCCCTAATTCTTCAATCTACCTTAATTGACAGACGGCTAAGGGAACGAAGAGCTGAACGTACTGCTGGCCCTTCTCATCCTGTATGGATGCTTCCCCATGTGTTCAACCCTCCTCACTCCGCTCCTCTGGCTCCTGCTCATCCCTCTACCAACACCTCGGAACCGATGCAACTTGGCCTGCTTCGCCCCTTGCTCACCGCCGAGGAGCGCCAACATTGACGACTCAACAATCTCTGCCTCTACTGCGGGGAATCAGGACACTATGTGAGCACCCGTAAGTGTTCCTCTATCTCTTCTACCTACTCATCTACAGGGATGAGCCGAACACCCCCCTGTTCAGTTCGCACCAGAACCTGCGAACAGACAGAATGTTCGCGCGAACTTTAGAACCCTATTAAATACAATGGACTCAAACGTTCGAAATCTAAAGTGCTAATTATAAAGGCTAATATGCAAGTTATTGTCCTAAAAAGTGTTTGGGGACCTGGGTCCTGCCCCAGGGGACATGTATCAATGCAAAAAAAAAGTTTAAAAAATAGACGTTTTTACGGGAGCGGTGATTTTAATAATGCTTAAAATGAAAAAATAAAAGTGAAATATTCCTTTAAATTTCGTACCTGGGGGGTGTGTATGATATGCATGTAAAGTGGCGCATGTTTCCCGAGCTTAGAACTGTCCCTGCACAAAGTGTCATTTTTGAAGGAAAAAAAGTCATTTAAAACTCACTCGCGGCTATTAATGAATTGTCGGCTTTTATCAATACATACAAAAGTCATTGATAAAAAAAAAAAAAAAGCGTGGGGGTTCCCCCAAATTCAATTACCAGGCCCTTCAGGTCTGGAATGGATATTAAGGGGAACCCCGCCGCAAATTTAAAAAAAAATGGCGTGGGGTTCCCCCTAAATATCCATACCAGGCCCTTGAGATCTGGCATGGATTTTAAGGGGAACTCCACCCCAAATTTAATAAAAAAATGGTGTGGAGTCCTCCCAAGAATCCATACCAGACCCTTATCCGAGCACGCAACCTGGCCGGCCGCAGGGGAAGAGGGGGGGACGAGAGAGCGGCCCCCCTCCCTCCTGAACCGTACCAGGCCACATGCCCTCAACATGGGGAGGATGTCCCCATGTTGATGGGGACAAGGGCCTCATCCCCACAACCCTTGCCCGGTGGTTGTGGGGGTCTGCGGGCTGGGGGCTTATCGGAATCTGGAAGACCCCTTTAATAAAGGGGACCCCCAGATCCCGGCCCCCCCCTATGTGAATTGGTAAGGGGTACATTGTACCCCTACCATTTCACGAAGAAAGTGTCAAAAAATTTAAATAAAAACACACACACCTTGAAAAAGTCCTTTATTAAAAAAAAATAATAATAAAAAAAAAAAAAACATTCCAGCGATGAAATCCAGTGTCCCGCGGCGATCCCGATGTCCAGCGCTGTCCGTCATTGGTTGTGCCTGTGCGGACCTGATGGGGAACTTCCTCTGCTGTGTTTTAAATGTATAGACCCGCCCCTTCTAAAGTTCCCCATCAGGTCCGCTCAGCGGACCAGATGCGGAACGAGAGAAGGGGCGGGTCTATTCATGTATTACACAGCGAACGAAGTTCCCCATCAGGTCCGCCCCCTCGGTATGTCGGACCCCGCCTATGTCATTGGCCTGAGCGGGGAACTTCCTTCACTGTGTAATTTAAATTTACACAGTGAAGGAAGTTCCCCGCTCAGGCCAATGACGTAGGCGGGGTCGGACATACCGAGGGGGCGGACCTGATGGGGAACTTCGTTCGCTGTGTAATACATGAATAGACCCGCCCCTTCTCTCGTTCCGCATCTGGTCCGCTGAGCGGACCTGATGGGGAACTTTAGAAGGGGCGGGTCTATACATTTAAAACACAGCGGAGGAAGTTCCCCATCAGGTCCGCACAGGCACAACCAATGACGGACAGCGCTGGACATCGGGATCGCCGCAGGACACTGGATTTCATCGCTGGAATGTTTTTATTTTTTTATTATTTTTTTATTTTTTAATAAAGGACTTTTTCAAGGTGTGTGTGTTTTTATTTACATTTTTTGACACTTTCTTCGTGAAATGGTAGGGGTACAATGTACCCCTTACCAATTCACATAGGGGGGCGGGATCTGGGGGTCCCCTTTGTTAAAGGGGTCTTCCAGATTCCAATAAGCCCCCCGCCCGCAGACCCCCACAACCACCGGACAAGGGTTGTGGGGATGAGGCCCTTGTCCCCATCAACATGGGGACATCCTCCCCATGTTGAGGGCATGTGGCCTGGTACGGTTCAGGAGGGAGGGGGGCCGCTCTCTCGTCCCCCCTCTTCCCCTGCGGCCGGCCAGGTTGCGTGCTCGGATAAGGGTCTGGTATGGATTCTTGGGGGGACTCCACGCCATTTTTAAAAAAAATTTGAGGTGGAGTTCCCCTTAAAATCCATGCCAGATCTCAAGGGCCTGGTATGGATATTTAGGGGGAACCCCACGCCATTTTTTTAAAAATTTGCAGCGGGGTTCCCCTTAATATCCATTCCAGACCTAAAGGGCCTGGTAATTGAATTTGGGGGAACCCCCACGCTTTTTTTTTTTTTATCAATGACTTTTCTATGTATTGATAAAAGCCGACAATTCATTATAGCCGCGAGTGAGTTTTAAATGACTTTTTTTCCTTCAAAAATGACACTTTGTGCAGGGACAGTTCTAAGCACGGGAAACATGCGCCACTTTACATGCATATCATACACACCCCCCAGCTACGAAATTTAAAGGAATATTTCACTTTTATTGTTTCATTTTAAGCATTATTAAAATCACTGCTCCTAAAAAACGGCAGTTTTTAAAACTTTTTTTTGCATTGATACATGTCCCCTGGGGCAGGACCCAGGTCCCCAAACACTTTTTAGGACAATAACTTGCATATAAGCCTTTATAATTAGCACTTTAGATTTCTCCCATAGACTTTTCGAATTTGCCGCGAACACCCCAAATTGTTCGTTGTTCGGCGAACGGGCAATGTTCGAGTCGAACATGAGTTCGACTCGAACTCGAAGCTCATCCCTACTCATCTATTCCGTTTGACAACGCAACTCATCTGGCTGTCTCTGTCTCCCTACAGCTTCCAGGAAGGAGTATACAAACTACCGCCATAATTGACTCCGGAGCATGCAGCGGCTTTATGGATGCTTCCTTTGCTAACAGATTCCGAATTCCCCCTGCAACCCAGAGCTGGATGGATCGGCTAATAAATCTGGACCAGTCATGCAGGAAACCGTCCCTCTAAATGCAACCATCTCTGGTAATCACCTGGAGTTACTTTGCCTGGACATCATTGAGTCCCCCCTGTTTCCCATTATACTGGGCATGCCCTGGCTGAGGGCACACAACCCACAAATTGACTGGGTCACGAGCAAGATCAGCTTCCTTTACCTTACTGCCGTCAGCACTAGTTGCCAGAGGTCGCTGACGTCCCCTCTTCATTGCTTTGCTTGGAAACTGACGCTGAAACCCGCCAGTCCGTTCCTGAAGTATATCACCACTTCCTGGACGTGTTCAGCAAAAAGGGTGCAGAAACACTTCCCCCACACCGATCCTATGATTGTCCAATTGAGCTCCTCCCCGGGGCAGAGGTGCCATTCGGAAGGATCTTCCCCCTGACCGAACTGGAACTAGGGACCCTCAAGACCTATATCGACGACAACTTGGAGAAGGGGTTCATCCGCCCATCTACCTCTCCAGCAGGGGCAGGGATCTTTTTCGTCGAAAAAAAAGACCATTCTCTACGCCCCTGCGTAGACTACCGTGAACTCAATAAAATTACAATTAAAAACCGGTACCCCCTTCCCTTGGTGCCAGAACTATTCCAGAGACTTGGAGCTGCAGCTATATTCACTAAATTGGATCTTCATGGGGCCTACAACCTGGTCCGGATTCGAAGTGGGGACGAATGGAAGACTGCCTTCCGTACCCGATTCGGGCATTTTGAATACCTTGTAATGCCCTTCGGTCTGTGCAACGCCCCTGCCACATTCCAACACTTTGTGAATGACATTTTCAGAGATTACCTAGACTTGTTCGTTATAATTTACCTGGACGATATCCTGATTTTCTCCTCTTCCTTGTCTATTCATCGAGTGCATGTCAAGAGAGTATTAACCCGACTCCGTCAGCATGGCCTCTATGCAAAACCCGAGAAATGCGAATTTGAACAACAAAGCATTCCGTTTTTGGGACTGATTATCTCAATAGAAGGTGTCAAAATGGATCCACAAAAAGTTTCCGCCATCTTGGATTGGCCAACCCCTACAGACAAAAAGGGGATCCAACTCTTTGTAGGGTTTGCAAAGCATTCCGTTTTTGGGACTGATTATCTCAATAGAAGGTGTCAAAATGGATCCACAAAAAGTTTCCGCCATCTTGGATTGGCCAACCCCTACAGACAAAAAGGGGATCCAACGCTTTGTAGGGTTTGCGAATTTTTATCGCAAGTTTATCCAGGGATTTTCTTCCATCATCTCACCCATCACCAGCCTGACGAAACAAGGCATACGATTCCACTGGACCCCGGAAGCCCAGGTTGCCTTTCCACCCTAAAGGTTCAGTTTGTTTCTGCCGCAGTCCTAAAACACCCAGACCCAGCTCTGCCTTACATTTTGGAGGCAGATGCCTCTGAGATCTCAGTGGGGGCAGTACTCTCCCAGAGACAGGGTCCCAAATCTCAGTTGCATCCAGTCGCTTTTTTTTCTCGGAAATTGGCAGAAGCTGAGAGGAACTATGATGTGGGGGACAGAGAGCTACTCGCAATTAAGGCCGCATTGGAAGAGTGGCGCTACTTACTAGAGGAGGCAGCACATCCTATTTTGATCTCTACGGAACACAAAAATCTGGAGTACCTGAAAGTAGCCAAGAGACTGAAACCACGTCAAGCCAGATGGGCACTTTTTTTTACCAGATTTTCATTCCACATAACCTACAGGCCCGGGTCAAAAAATACCAAGCCAGATGCGCTTTCCCGGATGTTTAGTGGAGCCGAAGCTCTCTCACCTCTAGACACCATCCTGACTCCTGGAAATTTTCTCTTGCTTCAAGGAGACTTACTTTCCCAGATAAAGCAGGCTTCTACCAATGAGTCCTACCCACCGGATGTTACCCTGCAGTTGAAAGACGACCTACTATGGTTTAAGGACAAGATCTTTGTACCTCAGCAATTACAGATTAACGTTCTCAAGTCTTGTCACGATCATGAACTAGCTGGCCACTTTGGGGTGCACAAAACATCCGAACTTCTCCAGCGCACATTTTGGTGGCCTCAACTGTCAAAGGACTGCAAAGACTATGTGGAATCATGCACTACGTGCATTCAAAATAAAGGTAGTAAGACCAGAGCCTGGGGTCTATTGAGACCATTACCCATTCCGGAAAGACCTTGGAGAATGATATCCATAGACTTTATTGTGGAACTACCACCGTCAGAAAATTGCACTACCATTTTTGTGGTAGTGGACAGACTTTCCAAAATGGCCCATTTTCTGTCCATGAGATGTACACCTTCTGCCCCCGAGACAGCAAAACTATTCATCAAGGAAATAGTAAGGCTGCACGGCATCCCTATGAACATTGTATCTGACTGGGGGATGCAGTTTACATCCAGATTCTGGAGGGCACTCTGCGAATCTTTAAAGATTGACCTTTCTTTCTCTTCGGCATACCATCCCCAGACCAATGGTCAGACGGAACGAACAAATCAGACCCTGGAGCAATATTTACGCTGTTTCTCTGGCTTCTCCCAAGATGACTGGGTACCATTACTACCCCTCGCCGAGTTCGCTTACAACAACTCCGTCCACTCAGCTACCAAACAGTCACCGTTTTTTGCGAACTACGGCTTCCACCCTCTGTTCCTGTCCAATAACATTCCGGAGTGTGCGGTTCCAGCCACCCAAGAAACCCTGAACTTCCTCAGTACCAACAGTAAGCTACTTCAGGAAACAATGGCAAGGACTCAGGAGCATAATAAGGAGGCGTTCGACAAAAAGAGGAGGGGGGAACTTAACCTAATACCCGGAGATCAGGTCTGGCTGTCTACAGTAAATCTAAAAATGGCATGCCCTTCTAAAAAACTGGGCCCTAAGTTTGTGGGTCCCTTCCCTGTGACAAGGAGAATTAATGACGTGGCATATGAACTGAAACTACCGGAATCTTTTCGGATACACCCAATATTTCATGTGTCCCTACTCAAACCTGCAGTCCCAGATCCCTTTCCTAATCGAGGTACCGGTCCTCCGGAGCCCGTGCTCATCAATGGTGAGGAGGAGTTTGAAATCGAGTCCATCCTGGACTGCAGGAAGAGACACAACCAAATCCAATACCTGGTTAAATGGAAGGGTTATGGCCCTGAGGAAAACTCCTGGGAACCGGAAACCAACATCCATGCCATAAGATAGATCATGTCCTTCAGGAGATCTCACCCAGGTAGGCTGGCCCAGTTGGGCATCCGGAGGCTGCCCGTTTTAGGGGGGCAATGTCAGGAAAGACGTCTTCACAGTCATCCCAGCAATCTGGGTGTCAGAATTCCTGTGCACGGGAGATTTGTTTGGCGCACGCGCATGCGCGATGACGGTACTTGGCGCCAAGTCAGCCTATTTAAAGAGAGCTGTCACTTTGCTTCCTTGCTCTCCGGTCTACAGCGTTTCCTGAGACCCCTGCTACCTGAACTACTGATTTGTGTTACCCTGATACCTGATCCGGCTCTCCTTGACTTCTCCTGTTTGCTGCCTGCCTTCGACCCCGGCTTGTCCCGACTTCGCTTCTGCCTGCTCCCTTTTACCTGTCTGCTGCCCGCCTGATAACCTGACCCGGCCTGGACTTTAACCATTCTTGATCCTGCTTGCACCTTACCTACCCGCTTGTGTTTGACCCGGCCTGTCCTCACCAAGCCTGTCTCCTGACTTACAAGTGCCCTGCTGCGGACCGCTGCTTACCCTCCAGCTGCCACAACCACCATCCGCTTCAGTTCCACCAGGCACTTGTCTCCCTCTGCCCTCTTGAGCCCCTGTCTGCTCTACCAGGGGTTCTCGAGCCATAGGTTTACGAGAGGCCACTCCCTGTACATTGGGCTCCTTAACCAGGTACGCGACATATACACTTCAGACAAAACTGGGTAGCTGTGGAATTTTGTCTGTCATAAAGTAACATCAAATACTGCATCACTTCAAACAGATGCTGCTGGACCTTATGCTGCTTTATGATAGGGTGACCAGACATCCCTGGTTTCCGGGGATAGACCCCGGATTGAGGACAGTATCCCTGGAAGAAGTCTGTCTCTGCTTTTGTACCCGCTTTGCAGGGCCAGGGGCGTATGGTCACCCTACTCTACTTTTTCCTGGGCTCTGAAATGTAGATCCAGGGGGGTGAGCGCTGCCGGATTATACAGAGCAGGCATCTCCCGCTTTACCCAGCTGTCAGACGAAGTCCCATCTCCTGGACCAGTTCCTATTATAGGCAGCACACTAGTGACGTCTATGATAGAAGGCGGGACTTCGTCTGAGCACAGCAGCCACACGGGGCAAACAGGATATCCCCGCTCTGTATAATTAGTCTTCTCTCCTCTCCTCTAGGTAAAGCTGAGCTGCCGGGCACTGAACAGGCTGAGCTGCCGGGCACTAAACAGGCTGAGCTGCCGAGCAATATAAAGACTGAGCTGTTGGGCACTGAACAGGCTGAGCTGCTGGGTATTGAACAGGCGGCACTGATGGGCACTGGTGATTATAATTAGTCACTCTTGAAATGTGCTTTGAAATGCATGGTTTTCCCTTTTATAAACAAGAAAATAATGATGCGGTTGTGCTGGTATAATAATGCTATGGGGCTGTTATGAAATGATTTCCAGAAATAACATATATATCATACAATCATTCCATAAACACATACCATATACACTGCATACACCATTTGAGGAAAATATGCTTATAAAATAGTTTACAATTTGCCAATAAAAAATAAAAAAAATATGTCCCGGATTTAATTTAAAAAATCTGGTCACCTTACTTTATGACTTAAGCCCTGTACACACGATCGGTTTTACTGATGAAAACCGTCCGATGGATTGTTTTCATCAGACAAACCGATCGTGTATGGGACCCATCGGTCTTTTTTCCATCGGTTTTAAAAAATAGAACTTGTTTTAAAATTTTCCGATGGATCAAAAACCGATGGTAAATTCCGATCGTCTATGGTCAAGTCCATCGGTTAAAAAACCCACGCATGCTCAGAATCAAGTCGACGCATGCTCAGAAGCATTGAACTTAATTTTTCTCGGCTCATCGGAGTGTTTTACGTCACCGCGTTTGGAACGGTCGGTTTTTTGACTGATGGTGTGTGGGCAAGACTGATGGAAGTCAGCTTCATCAGTTTTCCGATGGAAAAATCCATCGGTTTAAAAACCATAGGAAATCCGATCGTGTGTACAGGGCTTTACTCATCTTTTCATTCAATGTGCTTGGGTGAGAAACATCTATTGCTTATATGAAGTCCCAGGATGTATGCACTTATGTATAGAGCTGCTTCTGCTGAGACCTATTTATAGAATGATGAACCTTTGTGTCGTAGGGCCTTGGATATATACGGTATATAAGTGCTTGCCTCTCTTATTTGACCCTTTTTGGAGTCTGCACAAGTTTTGAAAAAGTTGGTCCTCTTCTCTCACCGTTGGCCTCTCCCCCTGTGGTATGGAGATATCCCACTCGATGGGGATTCTAATTGATATTGTCCTCTGACATGTTTTTACAGCGGTAGTAAACTGCTGGGTGTTTTTTTTTTTTTCCGTACCCTGCAAGATAATGTCATATTGTGCTAGTATGCAGCGCATACTAGTACATTATGTTAAACGTACCTTAAAACAAAGCCCTTCCAGCACCGAGCTGTCACCGCTGCAGGCGCTCCCATCTTCACCTGGTCTTTCTTCTGGGTTTGCGGACTCTGGCTGTGTGACAGGCCGGAGCCACAATGACGTCACTCCAGGGCATGCACGTGGGAGCCACCGTTTACAGCACAGGGCTCTGAAGGAACGACCTGGGTGGCCATTCGTTCAGAGCGCATGCACCAGTGTTGTCACTGGCTGCATGTACAGTAAATATCTCCTAAACAATGCATTTTTAGGAGATATTTACACTACCTATAGATAAGCCTTATTATAGGCTTACCTATAGGTAAACGTCAGAGATGGGAGTTTACTCCCACTTTAAGAACAAACCAGTTGGGTTCTATTGTATTGATCCTATTCACATGTACTCCTAAAGAAGATATTTCGAAACGCGTCAAGTTCACATGTGGATTTCTTTTCTCTGGGATTAATAGATCTATATGAACCAAAAAAATATATATATTATGCCTTGCAGTAATATCTGCTTTTGTGTTTTTTTATCTATGTTTCAGTACATATTTGTGATTTCATGTCAGTGTTACAGTTTACTATCTGTCCACAGAAATTCCACAGCTACCCAATTTTGTTTGAATTATCTCCCAGACATATAAAAGGTAGAAAAACTGCGCTAGGAAAAACTAACACTATAGGCAGCAGTAATAGTGAGATAACACCAAATGACAATAAAAGAAAAAAACTGCGCCCACCCACTTAACCCAAAAACGACAATAATAGGATATTAACACAACAAGTAACTAGTGGTTACAGCTAGTTGAGACAGATGAGAGTCCAACAGGCAATCTGCAGTAAATGGTCTAATTGAACAACAAGTCCACTTCTCCTTAGATCCAAAAAGACACAGTAAGTGAGAAAGACATCCACTCCTCCTCAAAATGAAGAGGCACAGCACCACCGTGACTTGTTCAAAACTTATTGTGAGATATCCACCACCAGAGACAAGAGGAGCAGCTTACCAGAAGGCAAGCGGTTTGGGGCATTCGACTGTCACCCAGCCGCGGCCTTTTTAAGTTGCAGCAATAATCGTCCCTCAGTCAATAGCGGTGATCCATCCAATATGTTCCGCATACATTTGCACCATGGGCCCCAAACATAAATGAATAGAAAGGGCAAAACAATAGTGTGACTCCGTTTGAAACCAATTTATTTAAAAAACGTAAGTTCTACTTACAGATGAGAAGATAAAAACAGCTTGTAGATAAAAATACACTGTATTGCCGGCCGGCATATCAGGAGCCTCACTCCTCGGGCGTGGTGACGTCACTGAGCGTCCTCCTAGACGCGTTTCGTCATTACGCAGACGTTATCAAACGGAGTCACACTATTGTTTTGCCCTTTCTATTCATTTATGTTTGGGGCCCATGGTGCAAATGTATGCGGAACATATTGGATGGATCACCGCTATTGACTGAGGGACGATTATTGCTGCAACTTAAAAAGGCCGCGGCTGGGTGACAGTCGAATGCCCCGAACCGCTTGCCTTCTGGTAAGCTGCTCCTCTTGTCTCTGGTGGTGGATATCTCACAATAAGTTTTGAACAAGTCACGGTGGTGCTGTGCCTCTTCATTTTGAGGAGGAGTGGATGTCCTTCTCACTTACTGTGTCTTTTTGGATCTAAGGAGAAGTGGACTTGTTGTTCAATTAGACCATTTACTGCAGATTGCCTGTTGGATTCTCATCTGTCTCAACTAGCTGTAACCACTATTTACTTGTTGTGTTAATATCCTATTATTGTCGTTTTGGGTTAAGTGGGTGGGCACAGTTTTTTTTTTTTTTTTTTTTTTTATTATCTCCCAGACATACCAGCAACAAAACAGCATGGCAATATTTTGCCTGAGCCATGGGTGCAGGCCACTGATTTCCCCCAGGCTGCTTCACTAAGCTCAGCAGTATGGGCCACCATTTTAACACATCTGCTATTGACAGCACTATTGTGGTTTGCAGCCTGTGCCTGCAGAGTACTAAGCATGGTAGATGGACCATTCATTTGGGTACCACATACATGAGGAGACACATAATACTTCATCACAAAGTTTGATGGGATCTGCACATGAATAACAACAGTTAGATACCTCCTCGCTGGACCACTTTGTCAGCAGTACATGACCACAGCATGCATGGGCAGATATGTTACATCCCTTTTGCAGTCGCACTTGGTAAATTTGCTGGCTGTTGGGAAGGAAGTAGGGTAGGGCACACCTCTGGGAGCTGGTTTTGCCACCCTGCATCCTGCAGCTTGGTGATGGTGACATCTCAGTCACCTCCATCCCTTCTCCTCAATGGCCTCATCAGGTCACAAATCAAAACCAACCTGCTGTCTATGTCTTTGGGCTAAAAATGCAGCCTATAGCAGAGTGTTTAAAGTGGAGTTCCAGTCAAATTCTAACTAATCCTAAACCTACTCCCACCCCCATTATAACATTATTCTACCTACCCTGTAAAGGAAAAGATGTCTATAATTACCTACTCTGAAGCCGCTTTGGTCTGACTGCATGATCAGGTTCCAGCACTGGCTTCAGTGTAGAGGAGGGACAGTTAACAACAGATGCCCCATATTAGGACTATGGGTGGCGTCACTGCCTGGCTCTGTAGCCATTGTTGCAGCCTCTCCTCTACATTGAAGCAGGCACTGGAAGCCCATCATGTGATTGGATCAGAAAAGCTTCATAAATAGGTAAATATAGACATCTTTTTGTTTACAGGGTAGATATAATATTCTTAGAATGGGGGTGGGAGTAGGTTTAGGCTTAGTTGGAATTTGACTGGAATTCTACCTTAAATATTGTTTTTTTAAATCTGTACAATATTGCTTCCTTTTTTTCTTTGAAATAGTTACAATTACATATGGATTTTTGTGATGAAAAGCAACTTGATGTGTGTACTTTTTTCAAAATGTGTCCTACTCCACGTAGTGTGCATGAAGTCTATAAAATAACTTTTGTCTCAGAAATAATACACGTCAAATTAAATTTCACGATAAAGCATGCTTTGTCTCTCTATCTCTAAAGAGGTATTAAACCATAAACCAAAAATGTAATATATTGCAGATTAGCAATCATTAGATGTAGTGACTGTATACATTTAATTTTTTTAGGCTTTTTTCTCCGTTTTCCCCTGGTGATTTGACCAGTAATACATCTTCTGTGTTATGCAGAAACTACTCTGAGTACTGAGTAATTATATGACCACTGACAGTCATTGCTCTCTGCTCTGATCCTCTAGTGCTCACTGGAGCGCCAAGCTGGGGAGGGGATGGACATAGCCTTATACTGAAAGGTGGAGTCATCTGTCAATCAGGCAGCTGGCGGATCTCGACAATATTGTCAGAATTCTTCCTGATCCTGAAGCGGCTCTGCCACATCAGCTGACAGTGGGACAATAGTCTGCTCACAGCCAATTCTGTGTCACAAAAGTACAAAAGTAAGTGCATCCCTGTGACCCACAATATAAGTATGGCCAAAAAAAGCTTTGGCAATACTTTTCTTTTAGAGGAGTTGTAAAGGCAGAAGTTTTTTTTTTAATCTTAATGCATTCTATGCTTACCTGAGCCCCATCTCGGTCCAGCGATGTCCACAAGTCCCTCGGCCATCTGGGACTCTCCTCCTGATTGGCTGAGACACAGCAGTGGCGCCATTGGTGACTGTCAATCAAAGTCAGTTAGCCAATCAGGAGAGAGAGGGGGTGGGGCCGAACGGCAGCCCCGTGTCTGAATGGACACACGGAGCTGCAGCTTGGCTCGGGTGCCATCATAGCAAGCTGCTTGCTGTGGGGGCACTAGACAGGAGGGGGGCCAGGAGCAGCAAAGAGGGACCCGAGAAGAGGAGGTAAGTATAATATGAACAGAGGAGGTAAGTATAATATATTTGTTATTTTTATTTATTTTTTAAACAAGACTTTACAATCACTTTAAGGTTTTAAGACAATAGAGCGTGGTACTGTGAAAAAAACAAACACACAGGTTATACTATAAAATTGGCAAATTGGCATGAGGTTGAGGGCTTTGGCTTTATTTTTGTAAACTTTCTGTCATTGCTTCTACTTCTACCACCCAATTCAGGTCTCTTACTGTGAAATAAATAATCAGGTGTGTCAAAGAAAAAATCTAAAAAAGCCTTCTTTTCAAATTGATATTAATCAGATTGAGTTTCTGCTGCTAAATTTAAGCCCATTATTAATGTAATAGTAAAAGAAAATAAATGACACCTACAAAATATGTGGTGCCAGAGTACAATGTCACTGATGCTGTCTGTGGGAATCCTACTGCCCTGTAACACTTCATAGAATTTAAAGAGCATGTAATTGAAAGGATTATTTTTTCCCATGTCACCCTTGAGGTCAAATAGAAAAAAGAATACCATCCCCCCATAAATGGTATATATTAAAATGTTTTTTTTTTTTTTCTTAACGGTACATATCCTGCAAAGCAGTGTTCTGACCCCTTTGATTGACCACCCCCTGCATATTAACCTTCAAAATGGCCAGAACTAATTTTCAAGATTGGTTGGCCTCCAGTGACTTGAATAGGTTTCGGTTCAACATTTGAAATTTCCAAGATTAACAATGGGTTCAACCGACAGCCCATGAGTCGAACCCCAGCCGATCGCCTATCCCTGGTGACAATGTGAGGAACAGACAAAAATGAGGTTACTCTCAGTGTAAATGAATGTGGTTGAATCAGTGAACAAGTCCAGGCAACTTTTGTTTGGTGTTTCTTTTCTGTCTATTCTGAAAGTGATTAGACCTCTATTCTGCTTTTGTTTTCAATTTTTGCGACCCTTTGCTAATGAACACAACTGAGGAATTTGTCATTTGTTTATTTGGAGTCTACAGAATGAATTGAAAGTGGTACTTTTTGAAAATACATATAAAGAAATATAAAATTATTTGATGGCTGGTAATGCTAGCTGACTGGCTGCTATGCTGACTTGCTTTGATTTACTGGCCCAGAACAAGAGTGCAGATTGGTAAAGTCAGAATAAAGTCAAAATATGGAGGCTACTATTGCTACCATCAAGCCAGGCCTCTAAATCTGTATATTTTCCCCAGGTCAGTGTCTGAGAAAATACTAAAAGGCAGTAGGAGAGTACAGTAAAGCCCACCTTTGTAATAAAATAACAAAAGAGTAGCCTTTATTAAAGGGATGTTTAGAGGTCAAGTTCACCTTTTGTAGCAAAATTGTACTTTTCATCAGTGGCGGTTGGTGAAATTTTTTTTGGGGGGGCGGCAAACAGTATGCCACCCCACCAACCCCCCCATCAGTCGGTTGGTCGATTGGTCGGTAAAACTTACCCCATCACCAGCGACTCACCCCTGCTTGGCGGTGGTGGCCTCCCGTTCTCCTGCTCTCCATCACCGGCGGCTTCCCCTGCTCGGCCACCTCCCGTTCTCCTGCTCTCCACGGCAGCAGCTTCCGTTTCCTCCCTTCTCCTCGGCGGCCAATTGGGAGTCTTCTCTTTTTGGCCAATCGGAAAGTGGGTTTTACACCCACTTCTGATTGGCCGGATTAAGGATCAGTGTTTCAATAGCGAATAATCATTCGCTGTTGTAACACACCTGGGTGGGCTCCAGGTTGCATGCTCTGCGACGCAAGCTCACCCTATTTTGAAGCCTATTAGAGCCTCTGGCTCCGATCGGGTGCTTTAAAAAAAGCCCCTGCTTTTTCCCAAAAAGGGGTCGGACGCATGCATAGGGGGTGGGCACGTGGCAATGGATAGATTCATGCTATGCATGAATCTATCCATTATGCATATAGGGGGGTGGCGTGAGAGAGGGGGCAGCGCCCCTAATGGATGGGCCACCACTGCTTTTCATATTGAAATGGAGCCTTTGTTATGGTTCTTTATGATTAAACTATTTCTATTTAGCTATCTCTCACTTACTCCCATCCATGACCGCCTTGAATCTGCATCCTCTCTGTTGTGAAATGATGACAAACCAGGGAACAGCAAAGTCTGCAAAGAACTACATATCCCATGCTGCCTTACTGAAGTACCAAATAGGGCATGTTTTTTTTGGGACTGCATCTCCCTCATTAAATCACCATGTCTGTTTTTTTTCCCTCCAACCTTCCTACTTCTTCCTGTATTTCAAATATACAGGAGAGGATACGTGGATGCTGTCACTCTTCCTGTAATACAGCCAGCTTGTTAAAAGGGAAGGGGTGTGTGGGGGTAGTGGCTGAAAGCAGGGGACAGAGTTTACACTGACTTTAGCATCCACATTAAGTCAGCATGAACAGATGGCAGAGATCTTCCAGACTGTGCCAACGCTCAGGCTATCATGTTTTATGCATAGGATGCCTGACTGGATACTTGTAGGAACTTTTTGGATACAAAAAGCCTGATGGCAGCAGTGGGCCTGGGCTGTAATTTCTGGGAAAGAGGTAATACATACATTTATTGACACATAGTTAAAGCGGAGTTCCACCCAGATTAACAACTTTATATTATCCCCTTCAGCACACTGCCGACATGTTCACTTGACAGTATTGCTGCTTCCAGATTTGACTTCCGGGACTTGACTCCTGCGGGAGTAGGCATTGCTACTGTTTTCCCCTGCGATGACTCTTGGGAGCTTGGTGTCATGCTTCCCAAGAGTCATTGCGGAACGCCGTACTAGGTTTTCTATCACAACGGGGCGTGAACATTCAATGACGCCGCCTGTTGTGATGGCAACCATCAGCATACAGGAAATCATTGCTTGTGGGCTTCAAAGTATTTATTTATAATGCGAAAACCTATTGAATACCAGAAAAAAAAAATATTTGCCGCAGAACCTCCGCTTTAAGCTGTAAATAAATCCTCCAAAGAAAAGGCGAAATTTGTCTTAAAACAAAAAACATCAGTTTAAGCTACAATACTTAACTCATCTTCTCGACAGTCCCTCACAGCCTCAACCTCATCCAACCCATTTCTTGTGAGCCCATGCTATCATGGACAGACCTCTTAGGATTGCATCTTTACACCAGTATAAACTTGTAGTAATACTGGAGAGAAAGATGCTTGTATATTATTAGGTGAGTGTTGTTTTGTCCAGGGACAAAGAAGAGAAGGGCCTGTGACAAAACATAATCAGCCAGAAGATGGCAGGATTTAGTCGGAGGGGGGGTTAGGAAACCTAAAATTGGGCTTTAATATACCAAATGTAAACCAGTGTTCCTTTTAGAAGTATAGATTTATCACTGTACTATACTTTTCTTGTATACTGTATATGTACCGTACTTTCTTTTTAACACTCTAAAATTGACCAGATACACAATAGGGCCAGGTTTTTAACTGGGTTTAATTGGTTCTTTTGACTTGAAAGCATACTTATCTAAATTGACTGCCATGATGCTGCTGACTACCCTGCAAGCCCAATCAGCAAGTTCCAGTACATTAAAACACTAGTTCAGCCTCACTATGAGTGACTTGCTGGCCTCAGAACTAATATTGTTTCTTTGGGTTGAAGTTACATAGTTAGTCTGGTTGAAAAAAAGACACAAATTCATCTAGTTTAACCAGTAAAAGCGAAAAAATATATATTTAATCCTATATACACAGTTCTATACCCACTGTTGATCCAGATGAAGGCAAAAAACCCAGCAAAGCATGAAACAATTAGCTCCAGCAGGGGAAAAAATTCCCTCCTGATCCCTAAGAGGCAATCAGATATTCCCTGGATCAACTTTACCTATAAATGTTAGTATCCATTTATATTATGTACATTTAGGTAAAAATATAGGCCCTTTTTAAAGCAAGTTACTGAGCTGGCCAGCTCTTGAAGTAGTCTATTCCACATTTTCACAGCTTTTACTGTGAAGAAACCTTTCTGTATTTGGAGATTAAAGCTCTTTTCCTCCAGACATAAAGAGTGCCCCCTTGTCCTCTGTGATGACCCTAAAGTGAATAACTCAACACCAAGTTCCATATATGGACCGATCTTAATATGAAAAACACGCTAATGTCAATAAAGTGTCTAAAAATTATTAGTGTAAAGCAGCCACTTAACCATGTGATATCACCACAGTAAAAGCAAATATAAACCAACAAAGTTACGCTATGGCAAAAGCAATTGAGTGAAATTAATATTCAATGTATTAATGAATAAAGTCCACGTGATAAAGTGAGAGATATTGAAGAAAAGTTTAAGTTCAGATTTACACTGATGAAGTGCGGGTGTATTGTTTGCCGGCAAGAGAGACTGTACAGTTTGGCGTGTATATTACATACAGATGTAAGTGCAATTTTTAATGAGTTAATAAACTAGTAAGCGATTTAACACTATTGGAGCATCTTTTTACCTTTATATGTCGGTCCATGGCAATTGGTGTGGCTGGCTTGGAGATAAGGAGTGGCAGTCAAGTTCCATAGTAGGGCATACAACATCTCACAAATGGTTATGACCATTGCTCATTTGACATTTATAGAGATAAAAGGTCAATAGGATCTGGTAATCTGGTAAGCGCCCTTATTATCGGTGGTGTTGGTATTCACAAAAGGAGTTCTCATCACTGTTGGTGTCAGGGTTTTCTAATGAACCTTTAAAGAAGATTTCTTCAATATCTCTCACATTATCACATGGTCTATATTCATTAGTATAGTAAATATTAATTTCACTCAATTGTTTTTGCCTTAGCATGGCTGTGTTGGTTTATATTCACTATATGGACCACTTATTTATTTATACATGTTGATCATATCCCCCCTTAACCCTAATTGTGGGAGGTCACCATATAACACAGGTGGCACGCTCTATGATCACAGTGTACGGAGGATACTGCTGATCACAGTTTAAAGTAAAGAGCCAATCAGTGACCCTTTACCATGTGATCAGCTGTGTCCAATCACAGCTGATCGTGGATGTAAATAGAAGCCGGTTACCGTCACTCCATTCCTCATGATCTCAGCATGAGGAGAGGAGAAGGGAAGGGAGCCAATAACCGACTGATTTCCAGTGTACTGATTATCAACAGTCCAAACAGTGCCTGCCAGTGCCCACTGCCCAACAGCACTGCCAATCAGTTCCCACCAGTGCTGCCAATCAGTGCCCACCAGTGCTGCCAATAAGTACCCATCAGTGCTGCCAATAAGTACCCATCAAAGCCTCCTCATCAGTGTCACCTATCAGTGCCGCCTAACAGTGCCACCTATCAGTGCCC
Source organism: Rana muscosa (assembly GCA_029206835.1). Lineage (NCBI taxonomy): Eukaryota > Metazoa > Chordata > Amphibia > Anura > Ranidae > Rana > Rana muscosa. The sequence continues at coordinate 119,263,876 of CM055123.1, read as the reverse complement.
ATCAGTGCCACCTATCAGCGCCCAATAGTGCCTCCTCACTAGTGCTCATCAGTGCCTCTTCATCAGTGCCCATCAGTGCAACCTATTAGTGCCCATCAATGCCCATCAGTGCCGCCTTATCAGTGCCCATCAGCGTAGCCTATCAATGCCCATCAGTGCAGCCTCATCAGCACACATCAGTGAAGGAGAAACCTCCTCATCAGTGTCACCTATCAGTGCCGCCTAACAGTGCCAGTGCCACCTATCAGTGCCCATCAGTGCCACCTATCAGTGCCCAATAGTGCCTCCTCACTAGTGCTCATCAGTGCCTCCTCATCAGTGCCCATCAGTGCAACCTATTAGTGCCCATCAATGCCCATCAGTGCCGCCTTATCAGTGCCCATCAGTGTAGCCTATCAGTGCCCATCAGTGCAGCCTCATCAGCACACATCAGTGAAGGAGAAAAAATACCTGTTACCAAAATGTTATAACAAAGTATTAAAGTTGTTTTTTTTTTCAAAATTTACAGTTTTATTCATTTATTTAGCAAAAAAAAAAATCCAGTGGTGATTTAATACCACTAAACAAAAGCTCTATTTGTGTGAAAAAAAATCATAAAAATGTTGTTTGTCTACAGTGTTGCATGACCGTGCAATTGTCATTCAAAGTGTGACAGCGCTGAAAGCTGAAAATTGGCCTGGTCAGGAAGGGGGTAAAAGTGCCCTGTAGGCAAGTGGTTATTCTCCTCTTCCCAATAGAGAATAAATTCAGTTCCTCTAATCTTTCCTCATAGCTGAGCTCCACCTTTGCGAGTACAATAAAAGGCTTCCTATTCTGATTAGTAGAGCAAGCACAAATTTCCCTTAACCAGCTCTCTTTCAAAGAAAAGATGTGTGAATTTGTTGATTTTTTAAATCATGTAACTATAATACAGTAATCTATGATAGCAGGAAACCTTATTGAAAACCTTTATTAAGAATGTGTAAGAGCATCCCCTGTGTAAGCTTCTGTCAAAGGGTCGATTTTTTACATTGCATAGAAATTACCCATCTTATTGTACGAGTGGCAAAATCTTCTTTATGATCTGTGTAGAGTACATAAAGCAGCAACCACATTGGTTGATGTATTAAATGACATAAATAAGTAGGATGCAAAGAAACTTTGAGTGAGGTGAGAGCAAAAAAAGAAGTAGAGGGAGTAACAACAGTAATATAGAGCTGGAAAGGAGAGGGACACAGGCAAGTGGGGCTTAATGATTCAACTTGTTTCACTATCCCTCCCCTCTGTCTCCTTTGCAGAATCTGCATGGAGTGCACAATTACCATTAAGTCTATGGGGCTACAGGAAGTCTCTTGGCCCCTCTTCTAATGTAGGGTTATTGTAATTGATATGAAGGTAATTGATAATGTGTTACGGTGAATAATGTCTTCAATTTTCTGCTAAATCCCATTTTTGTAGCCATCTGGGCTCCTCAAACTGCACCCCTGGGATGCAGAGTAATAGATAGTAATTATTCTCAAGTCATTTACTTTTTCAAAGTGTTTAGTGCTTATCTGTTTTACAATTAAAATGGAAACGACCCTGATTCACTTCCTTACCTCCTCTTTTTTAATATATAATCTTTTTCTCTATACATTTAAACAGCGCTCACGCACACTTTATGTGTCGCCCCAGATACAGAAGTAGTCATGCAGCCCCTGTTGGAGTATGTCTGATATATTTGTAATCATGGATGAACAATGCTGACGGTAACCTGCCAATTCATATGGGTTGCTACACGCTGCATGTGGCTGGGAATCGGCTCAGTTATCCAAAGCTGCACTTGGACGCTGCTTTCTAAATTACCATTAATGGCTCTCTCCTCTAATAAAGATTTTACTTTTATGACTTTCGTAAGCTTTTCATCCTTATTCCTTTTTGCCAGAAGAGTTTACCTTTGCGTTTTCCATACCATTGAATTTAGTCTAAGAGAAACAAGCAGTGAGAAAAAAAAAAAAGGAGAGAACAAATGGGGTTTAGTGGGAAAGTAGAGTATTTTATTTCCAGCAGAGCACTGTCAGCGGAAGCAATGATGTACAAACTAACTAGGACGATTCATTAAAAAAACGATGCCAAGGGAGTGTTATGGGTCAACGTCAAATGTAATAAAAGTTTGGAAATGCTGAGTTATGGGTCTCTGACCAATAACCCTGTCCCCATATGCTTTATCATTCTAACATAAATCATAAGGCTTATATTTGTATTGCACAACATATACCACCACTGCCCAACAAAGCGTTTAGAGAACGTGTTTGGTTTGGATTGACAAAAAAATAGACACTAGTATTCACAGTAAAATTTAATTAAATAGCAAGCTGTCATCAATATTCCATGGTTACCAAAAAAAAAACATGGCTTATTTTGTGCTCTTCCCCATTAGAGGGTCCAGAACATGCAGTTTGCTATGACAAACAAGAAATATGAAGAAGGTGATAAGTATCCGAGCACCATTTTCTTGTACTTAAAATTTTGGAGATTATTTAATAATTTGTTGAAAATTTGCAAAATCTAGAGAAACCAATATAAGCATTTAACAGTTAAGTGAAGTTAAAATAATGAAAGCTGTTTTATGAATGGCTGAATGATTATGTATGTTTATAGTTTTGTGGAGGTATATTAGACTCAGCTAAAAATGTAACCTAGCCAGTGACTGTACATTTTCTGCAGCCATCACTTTGCCATAGACATATGCAGAGGCTGGTGAGACCCAATAGACACAGCTGTGCTCCTATCATCAGTAGACACATTCATTAAGTGGGAACAGCCAATGCTATTTACATTGATCTCTAACAGGCTGTTCTGTAAGGACCTGTCTATAATTTAAAAATTTGTACATTTTCTGACACAGACTTAAAAAAAAAAGAGCGATAAAATGAATCACTTGGTTTTGGGTGCCACCTCTTTAATACACCTTGCCCATGCACCTCAATGCACTTGCATTTTAGTGCACCACAGAGCAAAAATGTAAACCGGTTGTGAATTTTGGTGCGGCACATTGGAAAAAAAAAAGGACAGGTGCTTTTTTATTGTACTAAGGCAGGACTCTCAGACTGGTGGCCCTCCAGCTGTTGCGAAACTACAAGTCCCATGAGGCATTGCAAGGCTGACAGTTACAAGCATGACTCCCACAGGCAGAGACACGATGGGACTTGTAGTTTCGCAACAACTGGAGGGCGGCCGGTTTGAGACCCCTGCACTAAGGTGTCCAGCTAACCCATGTAAATGGGTATGTTGCACTAATATAACCTGCCCTGGCACATAATAATGCAGTACAATAATGCACCTATAAATTCAATACATAGTCTGAATGGGTCCCTAAATTTTATCTACATTTTTTGGGGATAGAGGCCTGGAGACATAACTAGAAGCGAGTGGAAATCTCACCAAAATTAAGGGAAACACCTTCTTGAGAGTTGTCACTGAAACAAGGGTCCCCATAGGAAGCCTCTTATTCTGATGAAAAAAAGTAAAATTTCCCATCACTTCCGTCCTCGTGACAAACAGAGGGAGTAAATCTTCCCAATGGGGACACAGACTGGCAGGAATTCTTACCCATCCAACAATTCACATATATTGAACATTCACACAAGTAGTTTACAATCTAAGGTCCCTACCTCACATACAAGGCCAAGGTAGACAGGAGTCAATTAATCCGTATGTCTTCAGAGTGTATGAGAAAACCACAGTACCCAGAGAAAACCTACCCAAGTACAGGAAGAACATGCAAACTCCATGTGGGTAGCATTACAGTTGGGATTTGAACCAATGGCCCAATCACTGTAAGGCAGGAGTGTTGACCACTAAGCTACAATTCTGGCTGGTCGCTTCGATCACCTGACTTTATGTTGCTAATTAAATCAGTTTGCAGTAAGTACCAGGGGATGTGTCTTCTGGGAATCAAGTGATGTGTGTAATGGCTAGTTGGGGTGATTTCTATATAGAAGTAGCATCAAGTCCCACAATTGCTTCATATACTGTTGCTGGTCCAAAACACAGTTACTTACTTAGTTTTCTAAAAATAAAAACAGACACATGCAAGTTACATTCACATACAGTGCCTTGAAAAAGTATTCATACCCCTTGACATTTTCCACATTGTCATGTTACAACCAAAAAGGTAAATGTATTTTATTGGGATTTTATGTGATAAACCAACACAATTTTTTCTTTCAAAATTATTTTACAAATAAATATCTGAAAAATGTGACGTGCATTTATATTCAGCCCCCCTGAGTCAATACTTTGTAGAACCACCTTTTGCTGCAATTACAGCTGCAAGTCTTTTTGGGTATGACTCTGCTTTGCACATCTAGAGAGTGAAGTTTTTGCCCATGCTTCTCTGCAAAATAGCTAAAGCTCTGTCAGATTCAATGGAGAGCATCTGTAAACAGCAATTTTCAAGTCTTGCCACAGATTCTCAGTTGGATTTAGGTCTGGACTTCGACCGGGCCATTCTAACACATGAATATGCTTTGATCTAAACCATTCCATTGTAGCTCTGGCTGTATGTTTAGGGTCGTTGTCCTGCTGGAAGGTGAACCTCTGCCCCAGTCTCAAGTCTTTTGCAGACTCTAATGCGGCGTACACACGATCGTTTTTCATGCCATTTTTTAAACCGACGTGTTTCTCGTCGTTTTTTTTTTCATGTTTCCTCTCAAGCCTGTCTTGCGTACACACGATCATTTAAAAAAACGTTCAAGCAAAGCGCAGTGACGTACACCACGTACGACGGCACTATAAAGGGGAAGTTCCGTTCGGATGGTGCCACCATTCATGTTAGTAAAGTTTGTTGAGCGACGATTCACGCTTTTCAGCCTCCTGCTTTTCAGTCCGGTACAGCGTGACGAATGTGCTATCTCCATTACAAATGCTAGTTTTACCAGAACGTGCGCTCCCATCTCATACTTGATTCTGAGCATGCGCGGTTTTTTTCACCTCGTCAAAGCATACACACCATCGTTTTTCATGTCGTTAAAAAAAACGACATGAAAAACGACGTGAAAAAATAAAGCATGTTCGAAATTTTTAATGGCCGTTTTTCACGTCGTTAAAAATGCTCTGGAGCATACACACGATCGGTTTTAATGCCCATTTTTAAAAATGGAATTTTTAACGGCATGAAAAACGATCGTGTGTATGGGGCATAACAGGTTTTCTTCTAAGATTGCCCTGTATTTGGCTTCATCCATCTTCCCCTATCAACCAGCTTCCCTGTCCCTGCTTAAGAAAGGCATCACCACAACATGATGCTGCCACCACCATGTTTTATGGTGGGGATGGTGTGTTCAGGGTGATGCGCAGTCTTAGTTTTTTTTTTATAAATTGTGTTTTTTATTGAAAAATAATTCCATACATATAGGAACATGTGTGAAAACAGTCAAGTTTTGTATACAACATATACCATATCTGAAAAAAAGTGTATCAAAACAGTCACAATGCCACCAACATAACAAAAGTCTAAACTTTAGCTATATAGGTCAGGGGAAATAAGAGCAAATGAAGAGGACAAAATAAAATAAAAGCAAAACAATAAATTTAAGACAAAAGTATATCAGACAAACAAATGGAAACCCAGTGAGTAGGTATTTCTAAACAATACATTTTAAGTCATGTATAAGCAAAGTGATACTCATTGGGTCAAGTGTCAGTGAGACCCCCAGGGTGCCCAACCAAAGAACGAAGGCACCTTGTAAGGTCTCACCTAGTAATAAACAAACAAAAAAAAAAGCAAAAGGGTGGTAGGGGGAGGAGGGGGGAAGGAGTCATCAAGGTTGTGGGCTAACAAACCATTGAGGAAAAACATTAGGAACCGTTGTCAAGGGGGTGTCACATCAGCAGGGGATAGGGAACTAATACCGGGGTTAAGGTCTGAATGGTCCCATAAATCCCAGATTTTTGAGAATTGCGGGAGAGTGTCTTGCACTATTGCAATGAGGCGTTCCATTCTGCAGATCTTCTCCAATGTTTGTAGGACCTGTGGGAGAGAAGGCTGGGAGGGGGAAAGCCACAGTAAGGGTATAGCCTGTTTTGCAGCAAGCAGAATAAAGGTGGCCACTTTTTGGGCATACTTGGAGAGGCCAGGTATCGACAGGCCCAACAGGAGGTGGACTGGATCCAGTGGGAGGGAGACATTAAACAAATCCTGGATAAAAGACTGGATGGGCGCAGTCTTAGTTTTCTGCCACACATAGCATTTTGCTTTTAGGCCAAAAAATTCACTTTTGGTCTCATCTGACCAGAGCACCATCTTCCACATGTTTGCTGTGTCCCCCACATGGCTTCTTGAAAAACTGCAAATGGGACTTCTGATGGCTTTCTTTCAGCAATGCCTTTCTTCTTGCCACTTTTCCATTAAAGCCAGATTTGTGGAGTGCACGACTAATGCCCTGTACACACAATCGTTTTTTCCGATGAAAAAAGTCTGATGGACTTTTTTCATCGGAAAAAACGATCTTGTGTTGGCCCAATCTGACTTTTTTCCATTGGTGTAAAAAATAGAACATGTTTTAAACTTTTCCGATGGAAAAAAAAACGATAGGAAATTCCGATCGTCTGTGTGGAACTCCAACGGAGAAAAAACCCACGCATGCTCAGAATCAGGTCGACACATGCTCATAAACATTGAACTTTATTTTTCTCGGCTCGTCTGAGTGTTTTATGTCACTGCGTTTTGGAAGGTCGGAATTTTGTCTGATGGTGTGTATGCAAGACTGATGGAAGTCAGCTTCATCGGAATTCCGATGGAAAATTCCATCGGATTTTATTCCATCGGAAATCCGATTGTGTGTACAGGTCATAATAGTTGTCCTGTGAACAGATTCTCCCACCTGAGCTATGGATCTCTGCAGCTCCACCAGAGTTACCATGGGCCTCTTGGCTGCTTCTCTGATTATTGCAAAAGGGGTTACTAATGCGCAAACCACAAGGATAATTATACTCTAAAGCTAATGGAAGTAGCAGCCAACATAAATGGTGTTCACACACTAATAAATGAATGGATAAAGAAAGGAATGTGGCGCTTACTAAATACTATACTAAAAAAGTAATAATATTACCGTATATACTTGAGTATATGCCGATCCGAGTATAAGCCGAGGCACCTAATTTTACCACAACAAAATGGGAAAACTCATTGACTCGAGTATAAGCCTAGGGTGTCCATCTGCATGCCTCACTTTGCCTCACTGTGTCCATGTGCATGCCTCACCGTGCCCATGCCTCACTGTGCCCATGCCTCACTGTGTCCATGTGCCCATGCCTCACTGTGCCCATGACTAGACTTACGTTTAACATGGGAGTATATAGAAGGGGTGCCCGGGTTTGAAAAATCAGTGCTCCCCGGCCGTAGGTCCTCCAGACAGTAAACTTTGAACACTTGTAGAGGAGAACTGGGGCTACATGTGTGCCAAGTTTCGGGTCCAGGAGACCTACGGCCGGCCAGTACCAGGTCCGCAAATTTACCAGAGAAATAACCGCTTAACATGGGAGTCTATGCAAGGGGTCCCCGGGTTTGAAAAATCGGTGCTCCCTGGCCGAAGGTCCTCCGGACAACAAACTTTGCACACTTGTAGAGTAAGAGTGGGGCTATATGTGTGCCAAGTTTGGGGTCCAGGGGACCTACGGCCAGCCGGTACCGGGTCCCCAAAGTCTGGGAGATCAGGCGCAAAAAGGTGACTCGAGTATAAGCCGAGGGGGGCATTTTCAGCACAAAAAATGTGCTGAAAAACTCGGCTTATACACGAGTATATACGGTAATCCAAAATGTGAGATGATGCAATAAATTTATAAATTAATAGCTGCAAATACAATATAGATGATAAAAATAAAAATAAATACGTGCCAAGTACTTCTTGTGCAAATGTGCAATATTAGCTGTGCAGATACGCAATAAATAACAAAAGCAACTGTGTGCAAACAAATGTGCAAATAACAATTGTGCAAACAAGCAATTGTGCCAAAACAATGTGCAAATAACAATTCAAAGCTTCCAGACAAAGGAAATGTGCAAAAAAATCTTCTGTGCCAAAAATGTGCAAATAACAATTCTGGGCTTCCAAACAAAGGAAATGTGCAAAAGATTCTCTGTGCAGATAAATTGTTCTGAGTCTGAAGATATCTCATAAAAAGTGCATACAGAGTGCGCATGAGCGAGAGCTCCGAGATGGCCACCTGAGCCGGAGCTCCGCACCACACAGAACCAGGAGCGCTCACAGCACCCTTTCCGACCCCGCTCGAGCGCCATCCGAATGGCATCCTTGCCCCCCAAACACCGGAGAACACCCCCATATGTCCAAACCCGGAGCCAAATGGAATTTAGACCCGGAATTCGCTGCCTCCACCCGTCCTGGGTGTACCAAGATGGCCGCCACGGTGTGTACAGGGCTTAACACCACTCTAATAGAAGCCAGCCTGAAAGTGATCTCCAGATGGTACAGTACTACACTCCTTCCAGACTGGCTTCGATTTTCCCCATGGTGGACCCTCTGTGTTTCAGGGGCTGTCAACTCACAGGCACGATGTCCCACATTTGGTGGGAATGCCCCAGAATGCCCCGGGTTCCCAGGACTCCTATGGTGGCCCTTCTAAACGCCCCAATCCCAAGGATCCCCAAATCTTCCAGTAGACTGGTACATTTTGTACTCTTGGGGGCTAAACTTACGGTAGCCAGGGCCTGAAAACAACGGAGAATTTCCCTCTTAGCGGCAAAATGGAAAATATCTTGGATAATGTCCCAGGAAAAGCTATCCATTATAGTGCAAGATACAACCAATAAATTCGAGACCACCTGGGAACCATGGGCTCAATTGGTGGGCACACCCCTTGGCCCTTTTAATCCGTCAGCATAAAATGTTCTCAGATTGAACAGTGATGCTCCTTTCCTTTTCCTTTCTCTCCCCCCTGGACCTTGGTTTTATTTTTATTTACTTATTTTATTTTGTTAGATTTGACACGAGATTGAACAGTTAATGTGCAAAGGGTTGGGTAGAGAGTTAATAACCCTCTGTTTTTAGCACTCTGATCTATATGCCCTGACGTTTCACCCTTTCGTGTCAAGGGGGCTCGGGCTGTCAGTGGTGATTGAGGGTTTCCCCTTCCGGCACAGTATGCTCCCGTTAGGGGTGTCTGGAGGTGCGAAACCTTCCGCCAGTCCGGCTGACCTACTCTCTATGTTGTCTGACAGTTGGTATGCTCCTATGTTTTGACATGGATCGGGGGTATCTGAAGAAGTTAATTCTCTGCCTACAGCTGACCTATGTATATCTCATATCTCATCTGTTGTTTCTTTTTTTCTTATGTATGATAAAGTATATTTCTGTATTTTATATGAGCTTTCTCTCAAAATAAAAATCTTTTGAAATAAAAAGTGCATACAATCCGAGTGCAAATGCTGAATCCAACTGTATACTGAGATTTCATCAGATGTAAAGTACATGTGCCACCATTCGACTAATCTCCACCATCCAGTGAGGGTGACCACGTTTCCCCCAGCCTCTCACCTCATATAACTCACAAAATGAGCCTCTTTAATAAATCCACACTGGTCGAACGGTCCCTGGGAGATTGATTCCCTGCTCATTCCAGTAACTTCAGATTCTCAGGATATTAATGCTCAGAAACTTATGAAAGGAAGAGGGAGGGCTCCATGGTGCAGTAATTTTGATAAACTTTTAATCATGTGTATATATATATAATAAACTTACAATTTTGCAGCAAACAAACAGCATATAGGAAAATACTTCCGATCTCAGCCACGACCGGAAGTGACGTCACCACGGCTCTGTTTCACTGACGCATTGCGTCACTGTCTACGTGACTTTCTCAAAATATGACTTTGAGAAAGTCTGAAGTCTGAGAATCTGAAGTTACTGGAACAAGCAGGGGATCGATCTTCCAGGGACCGTTCGGCCAGTGTGGATTTATTAAAGAGGCTCATTTGTGAGTTATATGAGGTGAGAGGCTGGGGGAAACATGGTCATCCTCCCTGGATGGTGGAGAGTAGTCAAATGGTGGCACATGCAATTTACATCTGATGAAATCTCAGTATACAGTTAGATTCAGCATATGCACTCGGATTGTATGCACTTTTTTTGAGATATCTTCGGACTCAACAATTTATCTGCACAGAGAAACTTTTGCACATTTCCTTTGTTTGGAAGCCCAGAATTGTTATTTGCACATTTTTGGCACAGAAGATTTTTTTTGCACATTTCCTTTGTCTGGAAGCTTTGAATTTTTATTTGCACATTGTTTTGGTACAATTGTTTGTTTGCACAATTGTTATTTGCACATTTGTTTGCACACAGTTGCTTTTGTTATTTATTGCGTATCTGCACAGCTAATATTGCACATTTGCACAAGAAGTACTTGGCACGTATTTATTTTTATAATCTATATTGTATTTGCAGCTATTAATTTATACATTTATTGCATCATCTCACATTTTGGATTAATATTATGACTTTTTTAGTATAGTATTTAGTAAGCACCACATTCCTTTCTTTATCCCTTCTCTGATTTTTGTTCTCCTTGCCCAGCCTGTCAGTTTGTCGGATGATGGATTGAACAGTACTCCATGAGATGTTCAAAGCTTGGGATATTTTTTTATAACCCAACCCTGCTTTAAACTTCTCCACAACTTTATCCCTGACCTGTCTGGTGTGTTTTTTGGCCTTCATGATCCTGTTCGTTCACTAAGGTTCTCTAACAACCTCTGAGGGCTTCACAGAACAACTGTATTTATACTGAGAATAAATTACACACAGATGGACTCTATTTAATAATTAGGTGACTTATGAAGGTTCCACTAGATTTTAGTTAGGGTTATCAGCATAAAGGGGGCTGAATACAAATGCACGCCACACTTTTCAGATATTTTTTGTAACTTCACAATTATCACAATTATGTGCCAATTTGTGTTGGTCTATCACATAAAACCCCAATAAAATACATTTACGTTTTGGTTGTAACATGACAAAATGACAACTCTGGCTGCTGTACTAATGATCCAATCTCCCTTGCTGTTCTTTTGTGTTCTGACAGGGGGACGGCCCCCCAGTGAGAACACTCCGGTCAGCGCTCTCAGCCATTGGTTTCCAGCATGCTTGTCCAATAGAAGCTCGTCAAATGGCCGGCTTCTGTTAGACCGGCTGCCATACACATGGGCTGAATGTTGGCCAGTTTTTATTGAACCCGCCGATGTCGCCCGACCTTTGGCCCATGTGTACTATGCTGAAAACTACACTTTACTGTCTCTAAAGACTGATAGTAGCAAGGTGGTTGCAAAGGCCGACTGTAGAGATTCAGCTAGCACTGTGGGCTGTTCCTAAATGTGTCATAGGGCTTTAGCTTAAAAAAACACATCGGTTTTAGGCTAAACAACATGACAATACTATAATAGTACAGAATTATAAAATCACTTACATATTGACAGTTCCAAGTGGATGTCAGCCTGGAAGTCTTACTGTTAGCTTTTCTATAATTGTATGTGTTGTGGTACGCTCACTTGAAGGATAAAAGATCTATAGAGGTCACAGGCTCCCTACTAGAGAAACAGGAGGGTTGTGCGGTTTATGACCCGCTCTTTTGCAGCATGGTAAAATCATGTGTTTAATATCTCAAGTATGAGATATAAATTGCAGCCCACTCATTGTTTAATGATGATTCAGTCAATTGTTATGGAAAAAGTCAAGAGGACTGATGTCTAATAGCTAAACTGAGGGTCAAATTGACTAAGCAGTGCTACGTCTATAATGAAAAAAAGAATATACTCTTGATTTTCTCTTAAAGGAAAATTTTTAATCGACTACTAACAGAAACAATTGAGTAATTTCCATGTTACTTTTTTTATTTGCTCGAATATACAATTTTTCAGGACACTGATACGGCTACAATCACCTTAAGCAATTCACTACTAAGTTATTCTGCCCCTATAACTCCCCATCCCACTTTTTCACAACCTATATTTATGCAGTTAGTCTTTCTGACAGGATACATGGGTACCAAGGACATAACTATAGCCATAGCAGACAGAATGACGAGGGGCCCATTCAAAGTGTTTTATGCAGGTAGCATTTCGCATACGTATGCATAGGTTTATAAACCTCTATACAATTGCTATAAAGCATTTTATCAATACAGGAATTGCTTTAAAGTGAATTTCCACTTTTGCATTCAAATAAAAAAAACACACACACACATATATATATATATATATATATATATATATATATATATATATATATATATATATATATATATATATATTTATATATATATGTTTGTTATCTCTTCCCATTCAAAGAGGATAACATAAAAAAATAGAAATAGTTTTTCCTTACCAAGGTGTCATGGCTAACTGTGAGGTTTTTGAACAATGTTAAAGTGAATCTGTCCTAAGGTTTGTCCTCATTAACATACAATGCAGGAGGGTGATTTCTACATTTGAAACCCTTTGTTAGAACAGACAGCGTTCAAATCTAGGCGGCGTTGAACCGATTAGGACGGTGTCATTGCCGGCAAATGCCGCCGATTTGACATGCGATTTGACAAATGCCGCCGATTTGTCAAATCGCACCAGTGTGAACCAGGGCTTCAACTGATAATGAATCTGCCTGCACAGTACAGACAGAGCCATTAATGGCAAACACAGCTGCCCAGCCCCCCCACAAACAAAGATGACTACCTTGTATTTTTCCTTGCTAGATGTTCCAGAATAGAGCATCTAAAAAAGTAAGATGCATTTTTTTTTTTTAAGTTATGCTATGTGAGTGGGGACATGTATAGTTACATAGTTCATCTGATTGAAAAAAGTGACAAGTCTATGCAGCTCAACCCACAGAAAAAAAAAAAAAAAAAATCACACGAAACAAAACTTCCATATACCCAATCCTATACCCACAGCTGATCCAGAGGAAGGCAAAAAAATCGAATAAAGCATGATTCAATTTGCTCCATTGGGGGAAAGAAATGATTTCCTGATCTCCCAAGAGGCAATCGGATATTCCCTGGATCAAATTTACTTTGCTTTACTAAATTAGTATGCAGTTATATTATATGCATTTAGGAACACATCCAGGCTTTTTTTTTTAAAACAATCTACTGAGCTGTTAAAAATGTAACAAATATAAAGTAGGTATTATACCAATGTGACTGAAAGAGTGGAAATACACTAAAAACTGAGATTTAAGAGTCTTGGGGCCCCTTATTGGTTTTGCTAAAGTGGAACAGCCTTGATGGGTTTTGTTCATGTCTACTCATTATAGACCCTCCAAAATGACCCACTCTAAAGGATGCATAATTTTGTGCTTCTGGACTTCTCTTTACCTGTTAGGAAAGGCGCATTCCTATGCGCAGAAGACTGGTTCGTGGCCAAATCACAGGCGCGCATGTGCGCAAGAGTGCGAACGGGTGCACAAGCATGCACAAACGCCAGGTGGGCTATTTAAACTGCACTAGTGCCTAGTGCCAGTGCTGTTTGGTCTATTGCGTTTCTGAAGTATCTGAGTATCTGTTCCTGTATTGCTTATCCATTGCTGACCTTATCCTGCTCCTGACTCTGCTTGAACTCTGACTGTACCGACCCCTTGCTTCCCTATGGACTTCACTTCTGCCTCATCCCTCTACTCATCTGCTTTTACAATACCGATCTTGGCCTGATCCCTGACTACTCTGCTGCCTGCTGCCTGAACCTGATCTGCTCGCTAGTTGCTGACCTGGACTGTCTGACACTGTCTTGTGTCTAATCCATATTTGAACCTCCTCTCTATGCTTTTCTCTGGCTCCAGCTGTGCCGCCAGCGTGTATCCGCCTTGGGGTCCCTGTGTTCCAGTTGCACATCAGCACCAGCCAGCGAGAGACTTACCGGGCACCTGTGCCACCTTGTGCTCTGGCATTCCCTGTTACCTGACATGGGGCTCTGGAGCCAGGGCTGTAAGAGAGGCCTGCCTCCACGCTTCAGGCTCCATCAACAGGTATGTTACATTGCCCTTCTGATTTATATCACCTCACAGTTAAACAGACTCTTTACAAGAGTTAATATTGGTTAATTTGCTAAATGAGAGGGCAGGTGCAACATTTGTGCAGATTGTGAGAATGTACAAAGGTCCTTTGAAATTCAGGGGCATAGGGGCCTATTATTGGGTGGATTTTGTACTGGAACCCCCTTCCTCTGTCACATAGGCCTGCATACTGTTTACATTTAGCAATTTTATATCTTTAGCCCTGCTGAAGGTTTTTGTTGCACCCCCTGCATCGACTGTCTCAACTGACCCTTACTGGAATAAAGTAATTGTTACGCTACATGCTAAGGAGAATGCTGAGAACTTCTGCGGTGTGGAAGCTGCCTGTGGGGAACCAGATCACCTACATCAACATCATTACATTAAGATAGAAATACCAATAAGATAAACTCACAGATCCATAACTATTTTCCACTTTCCATAATTAACAACTTGCCACCTGCCCATAGTACATTTACTGAGAGCAGGTGACAGCTGCAGACATCGTGAGGTATTGGTACGTTGCAGTGCACATACGCACTGGCGACCCCAGGGCATGCAGCGGCGTGATCCCTCGACCTCGGTGTCCCGTGAACACAGTGGATCATGGCGGCTGGGGTATCATGTGATCGCTATGACCAATCATAGTGATCACATGATTACATGTAAACAAAACAGTCATGAATGGATTTCAATTCATGACTGTTTGCTTACTATTGTTATGCTTTGATTGGCCCACAGCTATCACATGGTACCTGGTACCCTGTACCATGTGATTAGGTGTAGCCAATCACAGATCACAATAGTAAGCAAGCTGTCATGAATAAAAGCCATTCATGACAGTTAAAACTATTGCTTATAACAGTGTAAAAAAAAAACATTATCACCCCCAGAGTAGTACAGTGTCACTATGGTGACACTGTACTACTCTGTAGAGAGTATGTAAAGAAAAAGAATAAAAGAAAAAGAAAAAAAAAAGTGTTAGAAAAAAAAATGAATATATTTCATTTTTACAAATTGTCACCAGTTAGTATCCCTGATCACCACCACACCAGTCATATGATGATGCTGTACTGCACTGGTGACAGTATGTAAAAAAGTTGTGATTTTTTTTTTTTTTTTTTAATTTTCCCAAAAATTGTGACCAAAAATTACAACTTCAAAAAACTTGCCATGCCGCTTACTAGATACCTTTGACTGTTTACTTTCCTAAAATGGGTCTTTTAAGGGGATATTTTTACTGTCCTGGCATTTTAGGGCCTCAAGAAATTTGTTTGTCAGAATTGATCTATTTTCAAATATACTGTATACCATAGTTTGTAGCCCCTATTACTTTCACACAAAATAAATAATATACACAGATTTGGGTTATGTTTCACCAGAGTGTAGGAGACTATATTTTGCCCTAAATTTATGAAGAAAGATTATTTGTTCACAAAATTTTATAACAAAAACTAAGAAAAACGACCCTGCCGCTTTCTCCATGAGCCCGACCGTGGGTCCCGCGGACTCGATCGCCGCGGGGATACCCGCGATCGTCTCACGGAGAGATAGAGCGGGGAGATGCTAGTGTAAACAAGCATCTCCCCGCTCTGCCTAGTGAGCAAAGATCAGTGTCATGTCACGCACAGCCCATCCCCCCTACATTAAGAAGCACTCCCTAGAAAACACTTAACCCCTTCACTGCCAGTGTCATTTTCAGAGTAATCAGTGCATTTTTATAGCACTGATCGCTGTGAAAAGTTGCAGTCACGATAAAAATCGCCGATCGCCGCCATAACCAGTAAAAAAAAAATATTAATAAAAATGCCATAAAACAGTCCCCTATTTGTAGAAGCTATAACTTTTGTGCAAACCAATCAATAAACACTTATTGCGATTTTTTTACCAAAAATATGTAGAAGAATACATATCGGCCTAAACTGTGGGAAAAAAATTTTTTTATATATTTTTTGGGGATATTTATTATAGCAAAAAGTAAAAAATATTGCATTTTTTTCAAAATTTACGCTCTATTTTTGTTTATAGCGCAAAAAATAAAAACCGCAGAGGTGATCAAATACCACCAAAAGAAAGCTCTATTTGTGGGGGAAAAAAGGACATTAATTTTGTTTGGGAGCCATGCTGCACGACCGCCGATTGTCAGTTAAAGCGACGCAGTGCCGAAATCACAAAAAGTGGCCTGGTTTTTGACCAGCAAAATGGTCCGGGGCTGAAGTGGTTAATGACTGCAGTCATAGCGTAAACTTCACACAATGATCACAATAATATATGCATTTGCATATGAGCTTATCTTTTGTTTGTTTAACCAGCATGGCCCTCTGATTCCTTCTGTATTAAATCGTATTGTAAGTGTACCTTATTATATTAAAGGAGCGGCGCTAAATTTAACAATGATTCCTAAACAAAACAACAAAGAAAACGATATCATATATATTAATAAATGTACTAAAGTGAAATATAATATAATGCAAAGATAATAGAATGTCAAACAGAGTATTCACAATAGATGGTGTTGCAAAAGTTCAGTGCAAAAAAGGAAATAAACACGATAATTAAAGTTCTTGGTGAAATGCTTAATAGTAGACTTGTGCACAACGGAAAAATTCGTTCCGTTTCGGTTCGTTTCTTTCCGGTCCTGTTGATTCGTAATCATTCGTAATTTTGCTAGACGGGATTTTTCGTGTTCGGACTCATTCGTATTTTTGCAAGCGACATTTTTCGTTGAATTTTTTGTTGCTTTATAATTCGTACTTTCGGTAGAGTACGTTGTTTTTCGTTGATTCTGGACACAACTCCTACTTTCGTAACTTTTTTTGGGTTCGTACTTTCGGTAGAGTACGTTGTTTTTCGTTGATTCTGGACACAACTCCTACTTTCGTAACTTTTTTTGGGTTCGTTGATTCGTAATTTTCCGTGTCTCTCTCACAACGACGCTGCCTATTATGCCTAATGTGCTTCGAATGGATTTGTACTTTTCTAAATACATTGCGGTTATTTGTAACGATTCGAAATCTCGTATTTTACTTTCGTTTTTTACATGCGGCTATAGCCTCTGCCCCTGTACACCATTTTGAGAGGGTTCAGCACGGTGAGGGAGAAGCAGAGAGCAGAGCAGAGTGTTATTGTGCTTCGAATGGATTCGAAATCTCGTATTTTACTTTCGTTTTTTACATGCGGCTATAACCTCCGCCCCTGTACACCATTTTGAGAGGGAGTTCAGCACGGTGTGGGAGAAGCAGAGAGCAGAGCAGAGTGAGTGTTATTGTGCTTCGTATGGATTCGTACATTCGTAACTTTTTCATAACGAATTATGCCGAAGACATTCGGGCATTCGCTATTTGCGGTATAATTTATTTCGGATTCGGTCTTATTCGTAATTGCTTTGTTCGGAAATTCGAATGCTTCCGAATGTCCGAAAGTTGCTAAATTCGGACGAATTTCAATTCGTTACGAAACGAATTGCACAAGCCTACTTAATAGTGCTTCCAAACAATCCCGGTGAGATATGAGTATAAGCAATCACATAGTCCAGTGCTTAATCCAACAAAAGAGACAAACTCCACCACCATGTGCAATGGCCGCTCACCTTCAATTAAAAGGTAACACGCATCAACTGCAAACTCGATCTCCGTATAGTGTATGTCATTCAGTAGTTTGTAGCAATCAATCTGCTCACACATGTAATAAGAATAATAATCCTCATGGTGTAGTATTATCAGCAAATTTATTAAAAAACAAAGGTAGACTTACAGTTAAAATAACTGCTATGCATACAGCAGCTGGGACAGTGGGGTCACACACAGGCAGAACGCTGTAGAATCCGAAAGCTTCCGGTCTCGGCCGTGACCGGAAGTGACGTCACTGGCTCCTTCTCTTGAGAAGGTCACGTATCAGTGATGCAACGCGTCGGGAGGAGCCGGGTGAGTTTGCAGTTGATGCGTGTTACCTTTTAATTGAAGGCCATTGCACATGGTGGTGGAGTTTGTCTCTTTTCTTGGATTGAGCACTGGACTATGTGATTACTCATATCTCACCAGGATTGTTTGGAAGCACTATTAAGCATTTTACCAAGAACTTAAATTATCGTGTTTATTCACTTTTTTGCACTGGACTTTTGCAACGGCATCTATTGTGGATACTTTGTTTGACATTCTATTCTATGTTTACATTATATTATATTTCACTTTAGTACATTTATTAATATATATGATATAGTTCTCTTTGCTGTTTTATATGGGAATCATTGTTAAATTTAGCGCCGCTCCATTAATATAATAATATACTGTTGATGTATGTGGTGACACTACAGGAGTTGGCAGCTTTATCCATTTGATCACTGTACACATTTTGGTTACCATATTTTTTTAATAATATTCACATTTTTAATCATACACTGAGTAGAGCATAAGTTCACCTATTTTCATTATAACTGTACCGTCTGCCCTCATTTTGCAAAATGCTTCGCAAACTGTTGGCGCTTTATAAACCTTCTATAATAATAATAATAATAATAATAGTAATAATAATTGTTCTCATGATTAATATGGTGTTACTCATATAAATTATAAAGGGCATTTGCTACGCAAAGCTTTTTTTTTGTTACCATGGAAACAAAGAGAAGCCGGAAGAGAACCCCAATATGTCACTCTGTATGTTAAATGGAAAAATACCCTTTTAGTGTCATATTCCAGCCAATCCGTTGAACAGTTTGAAATGAGTCATTACCAGTGATACCAGTGACACAACTGTCATTTATTTTGTTTGTTGTTACAATGAACCTGTTCCACATGGTTAAAAGTCACTGATTGGGACATGCATTGTCAAACGGCACTGTGCATGTATGTGAGTTCTTTGCTGTCATCAGGTATGTTCGCT
The DNA here is from genome assembly GCA_029206835.1 of Rana muscosa. Lineage (NCBI taxonomy): Eukaryota > Metazoa > Chordata > Amphibia > Anura > Ranidae > Rana > Rana muscosa. The sequence continues at coordinate 119,244,983 of CM055123.1, read as the reverse complement.
ACATAAAGTTAATTACCTATGCAAGAAATGATGTATCACTGTGTCTTATCTGTTGACAAATCATTAAAATTTCCTAGACATGGAGATATGGATCCTACAAACAGCCTAAGAACATTTACTGGTATACCACAACAAACTAAATTAATATTATTAATAATAATAAAAAAAAATTTAATAATGTGATTTTAGGGAAAAAATACTAAGATTTAATGTATATTTACACCCACATATTGCTTGGTACTATTTTGTCCAGCTGCTATCCAGTAAAAGTGATCTAGATGACTATATCTTTTATGGTTATTGTGAAGAACCTATCTTTTATATTTTGCAAAAAATTGGTATTATATAGTGTTTGTGTGCACAAAAATTCATTTAGTGTATTTTTTCCTGAAAAAATTTTGTGCAAAAATTCAATAATTACGCAAATATTGGGCAACATATAAAATTGCAACTATTTTATTTTACAGAATATCTGCTTTCAAAAATTTGTATTGTTTGGGGATGGGGGGAGTCACTTTTTGACGCAAAAAAACTATTTATATGATTTTTAACATGACGTGTGCGTGCAAAAAAATAAAACATTGGTTTCAGATGTAAAGCAGGTAAAGGAACCATGGAGGTTGCTGCTTCTATAAAGTCTAGCTGTCTGGCTATCTATCATACTTGTCCTCTGGTTTCAGTACATTGAGTCAATGACCTAGAACAGGAATGCAGGTTAGGACTTTTTCTGAGTTTCCTGAACTCCATATCTGATCTTTTCGCAAATCAGACATAGAAAGTATCAAAGGCAGAGGATTAGCATAATAGCTAGCATTTTCAGAAGAAGGCCCCCTATATATCTCTCATGATGGGTTACCATTTAAATCTTGCACTTCAGGTAACCTCCCCTTTGTTGAAGCATTGCATAAAATGTAAAAAACAAGTGCAAGCTTCTCTTCTCATGAGATTTGGGCTACTCATCATTCCCAAAATGTAGCTGAAAAAAAGATGACGTCACCCTCGCTTTGTCACTGTGGGTGAAAGCCATGAATAGGGTAAGAATATTATATTTTTTCTACCGCGGGTGGTTTTTTTAAGTCTTATGTCTTTTTTTATGTCTTATGTGACATTTCAGCAAAGCAGACTTTGCTATTTAGGTGCAAGGTCCACTTTGATAAGGCAGTGCAAAAGGGAATAGCTATATGCACATAGACTAACTAATCCAAATATCTCAGATTACTATAGTCAAAAGTGGAAAAAGCTAGAAACAGACTGTTCTTTAGGCATAGGGATTGTGCCTTGCATTACCTTATGCAATAAAGCTATAGGCATACTCCATTTTAATTACACCCATTAGCTTAATAAGTTGAATAGTCCCATTATTGAAACAGTTTGAGCTCAGCCTTGATCTTTATATGGCCACACAACTTAAAAACTGTACTCCAGTTTACATTTTTGAATGTATGCAAACACCTTAAGATGCTTACTATTATTACTACAGTATATCAGTCAGAAAAATCTTTATTATTTAAAGAAATATTAAGGTGATTCTAAAGGCAGGATATTTTTTACCCTAATACACTCCCTGCGTTAAAGGAAGTATTTTGGCTATACTTCTCCTATGGTGCCCAAATGCAGCAGCGCTATTCTTTCTTCCTCCCCTCCCATCACTCAGTGAGAGCAGCAGGATCCATTGGATGCCAGCAGCTAAATACACATTAATTTTTACAGTGCATCAAAACAACCACTGGTAGTTTTGGAAGAAAAAAAATGTAGTACGGTTCCCCCAAAATTTCTACCAGACCCTTATCCCAGACCTTTATTCCCAGGGCCTTGTAAGGTGTTTTTAAAGGGGAACCCCATACAAAAAAAAAGAATGTGCTTCACTCCTCCCTATTTGATCCATTAATTCTGCCTGGTCAGGAAAGGGGGCCAGCGAGACTGTGCATTCCCAAAAACCTTGCTATGAGGGACCACTATGGTAATGGTCTGCCAGATGCTGCCTCCCACATGAATTATTTACTAATTCAATATGGGGCACTTTCACCCCCTTCCTGCCCATGACAATTTTCAGCACTGTCTCATTTTGAATGACAATTGCACGGTCATGCAACACTGTACTATAATACTGTAAAATTTTGTAAATAAGTAATTTCTCTCCTTCACTGATGTGCATGATGATGCTACACTGATGGGCACTGATAGGCTGCACTGATGGGCACTCAACTAAGAGGCTGCACCAATGGGCACTGATGAGGCGCCACTGATGGGCAATGATGGGGCGGCACTGATGGGCAATGATGAGGCAGCACTGATATGGGGCACTGATGGGCACTGAAAGGTGGCACTGATGGACACTGATAAGGGGCACTGATGAGGAGGCACTGATAGGTGGCACTGTTGGGCACTGATAGGTAGCACTGATGGGCACTGATAGGTAGCACTGATGGACACTGATAGGCAGCACTGATGGACACTGATTGGCATTGTTGGGGCAGCACTGATCATCAGGACACTGATGATCAGTGCCCTGATTATCAGTGTAAATGTCCCCTGTCACACTTTCCGGTTACTGGCTCTCCTCTCCTCTTCCTAGCCAGCCAGGCTGCATGCATAGTTAAGAGTCTAGTGTGAATGTGAGGGGGAATGTGAGGGGGAATGCCCCCTGGGCCAGATCTCTTTATGCAAGAACCCGTGCTCCCTTTGAATCCATATGTATGTCCGACTCTCCCAAAATCATTTGATTTCCTTTAACTATCTAAATCTATTTAGAAATCAGTCATCATGTGGGTCTGCCATTTGCCTAAAGTAAAAACAAAATCTGGGAGGCCTACTATCTGATAGGAAATCAATTCACATGATGACTCTCAAATTCTCCCTGAATGTAAAGGTGCATGAAAACAGTTTTAAACTGAAAACCAGATGGTATTGCACACACATTTTTTCTTAAAGTCTCTGATAAATGTTGCCGCTGCTACATTGAGGTGGGAACTCTGAACCATGTCTAGTGGCAGCAGGGTTGCCAACCGTCAGGTAATTTATGGACAGTTTGTAAAAATATGTGATTTTTTTACAACTGTTTATAAATATCAGGGGCTGATAATTTGTCATGCTGCGTTGACTTTTTAAGTGTAAACCAGGCAAATTCCTTGTTTATTGTGTTAATACTGTTCAAATATGGGTTGTCTTAGTATTTAATAGGAGTTCTGTCATCTTTCAGGTTTTCAGTAAAAAATGTGCTCCGTCAGTAAATTTCCCATGTTTTGTCAGTAATAAATGCTGTGGGAGGTTGGCAACACTGTGTTTTTTTTTTTTTAATCATACTTACCTAGGTGGATGAAACATCAGTCCGTTGCTGCATCTGTCCCCTGTCATCTCTAAGGGTGAGAACTGAGCAATTAAACACTGCTGATCACTCAGTTCTTAATGCTCCATAAGCAGAGAGCTGGTGACTGTCAATCACCGGCTCTCTGCCCCCCCCCACTCCACCCATGCTCACTGGAGTGCTGGACTGTGGAGGGGCGGGAGCTGAGAGGCTGAGCCAGGTGCCGGTCCAGACTCATGGGTGGATCCCCACCATTTGGTCGCGATCTTCCCCCAGCATGGACTAGCTCTGGGACATCAGCCAACAGCGGATTTCAGCCCACTGTCTACTGAAAACGGGTCACCGGAGTGCAGAACGAACTGCACTCCTGTGATCCACAGGAGAAGTACAGCCAAATGAGCTTTGGCTGTACTTCTCTTTCCTTCTATTTTATTATTTTATTCTTGAATATCTAACCAGACAGATTCTTAACCATTTTAGTGTGGGAAACGTTCACCCCCTTCCTGCCCAGACCAACTTTCACTTTCCAGCAATGTCACACTTTAATTGCCAATTAAGTTTCGCACAATACTGTACCCAATTGAAAATTTTATTTTATTTTTTTAGACAGATAGAGCTTTCTTTTAATAAATGCTTTCTATAAATGAAAAAATACTGAAAAGTTTCGAAAAAAAATAGTTTTTCTTAGTTTCTGTTTTTGTAAATAAATAATCTGACTTCATTTTTGAGGCCCTAAAATGGCAGGACAGTACAAATATCCCCAAAATAACCATTTTTTAGAAAGTAGACATGCCAAGATATTTAATAGGAGGCATGGTGATTTTTTTTTTAAGTTGCAATTTTTTGTCACAATTTTATGGAAAATTTGGAAATTAAATAAAATGTTTTCTTTTTTTTCACATTTTTTTTATATACATACTGTCACCAGAGCAGTACAATGTTACCATATCAGGGACATACTGGTGACAGTATGTAAAAAAAAAAAGTATTATCTTTTATTTTTTTTTATTTTTTTTACACATTTGTTTTCTTAATTTTTTTCTGTTTTTTACAAAAAAAATTCTTTCTTTTTTTCAATTCTTTCCCTTTATTTAACTACTTCAGATCTACCCTATACCAGTTTTACTGCTACAGGGCGGCACCTGTGCACCAGATCACTTATATATACGTGATCTGGCTCCTCTGGATTGGGGGGGCACATTCACCTGCGGCTCGCTCCCATTGTGATCATACAGCACCTGCCGATAATCGAGCAGAGAGACAGAACGGCAGTCTGCCTATGTGAACAAGGCAGATCGCCATTCTGACTGGAGGGAAGGCATGGATCCTGTGTCTCTGCAAAGCAGGGACTAGGATCGATGTCTTCCCCTAGTAAAAGCACCTCCCACACTGTAATAAAACACAGGCTAGGCACACAGTTAATCCTTTGATCGGCCCTGATGTTAACCCCTTCCCAGCCAGTGTCATTAGTACAGTGACAGTGCATATTTTTAGCACTGATCTCTGTATTAGTGTCGCTGGCCCCAAAAAGTGTTAAAAGTGTCAATTAGTGTCAGAATGCCCGCCGTAATATCGCAGTCCCGCTATAAGTCCCTGATCCGCTAATTGTGATTTTTTTTCTTACCATAAATATGTAGCAGAATACATGTTGGCCTAAATTTATGAAGAAATTTGATTTGTTCAATTTTTTATTGGATATGTCTTATAGCAGAAAGTAGAAAATATATTTTTTTTTCTAAATTTTCGGTCTTATAGCGCAAAAAATAACACCAAAAGAAAGAACTATTTGTGGGGGGAAAAGGACATAAATGTTTATTTGGCACAGCGTCACATGACCACTCAATTGTCAGTTAAAAAAAAATGAAAAAAATGGACTGCCCATAAAGGGGGGTAAATTTTCCTGGAGGTCAAGTGGTTAACACACTTTTTTGCACAGTGACACTGTACTGATTTATTTTAAACATTTTGATTGCTTAATACAGTGATGATCACTGTCTGTATAAGCAATCATTTTTAATTTGGGAATGGCATCCATTCTTGTGCCATTGTGTACTATTGTGATAGCTGTGATTGGTCACAGCTATCACATGGTACAACAGGTCTGCTGTGGTTGGCCCTGTAACATGTGATCACTGTGACCAATCACAGAGATCACAGTATTACACAATGGCTATAAATGACAAGCCATTGTTTGATTACAACTGACATGTGATCCCTTGGTCACAGAGATCACATGGTACCAGGGCCATGAACGGCAGGCCGGTACACCTGTCTGTGTTTCACTGTGTCTGAGGGACACAGTGGGTCACAGATCACACTGTGCAACTGAAAGGATGTCATATGACATCCTCCCGGGATAATAGTGGAGGTGGTTAAAGGGTGATTCGCCTCCATTAGATTTGCTGAGATGCTTATTTCTCACATGCATTTCTTCTGTTCTTTTTAACTCTTCCACAATGCACTTTTTTCAAATATTGATATACTAGTACTGATTGTGTCTTTTTTTTTGTAAGATGTGATTGGGTTTGCTTTTTGTTTTTTCAATGAATCTTGGAAAGTAACTCTACCAATGGATATGCCTGCAACTCCCCATTTTGTATTGATGTTACAGTACTTGTCTTTATTTGGGATGAGCTTCAAGTTCGAGTCGAACTCATGTTCGACTCGAACATTGCCTGTTCGCACGTTCGCCGAGCAGCGAACAATTTGAGGTGTTTGCGGCAAATTCGAAAAGCCGCGGAACATCCTGTAAAAGTCTATGGGAGAAATCTAAAGTGCTAATTTTAAAGGCTCATATGCAAGTTATTGTCATAAAAAGTGTTTGGGGACCCTTCAGGTCTGGTATGGATTTTAAGGGGAACTCCACGCCAAATGTAAAAAAAAATGGCGTGGAGTTCCCCCCAAAAATCCATACCAGACCCTTTATCGGAGCACGCAACTTGGCAGGCCGCAGAAAAAGAGGGGCGGACGAGAGAGCCCTCCCCTCCTGAACCGTACCAGGCCACATGCCCTCAACATGGGGAGGATGCTTTGGGGGCCTGTGACCCCTCAAAGCACCATGTCCCCATGTTGACAGGGACAAGGGCCTCATCCCCACAACCCTTGCCCGGTGGTTGTGGGGGTCTGCGGGCGGGGGGCTTATCGAAATCTGGAAGACCCCTTTAATAACCTGAAGGGTCGGGTATGGATATTTGGGGGGAACCCCACGTAATTTTTTTTTTATTTGACGCAAGGTTCCCCTTAATATCCATACCAGACCTGAAGGGCCTGGTAATGGAATTTGGGGGGAACCCCACAGGCAAACTATACACCCCCCCAGGTACGAAATTTAAAGGAATATTTCACTTTTATTGTTTCACTTTAAGCATTCTTAAAATCACTACTCCCGAAAAAATGGCAGTTTTGAAAACTTTTTTTTGCATTGATACATGTCCCCTGGGGCAGGACCCGGGTCCCCAAACACTTTTTAGGACAATAACTTGCATATTAGCCTTGATAATTAGCACTTTTGATTTTGAACTTTCGAGTCCATTGTATTTAATAGGGTTCTAAAGTTTGCGCGAACTTTAGGTCTGTTCGCAGGTTCTCCGAACGGGGGGGTGTTCGGCTCATCCCTAGTCTTTATTATGTATGCTGATCTTTTTCCAATAAAAACTTTTATGGGAAAAAAAAAATGCTTACTCCAGGAGATAGTAACAGATTTAAAAACTTTTTTGAATGTTTGGAACAGTCTGTTAAAAGAAAGTAAAAAAACAAACAAACTGTGAACACAAACCATAAACGAATAGCTTATATACTTTTTCCACTTTTTAGATTTTGTTTTTCCTTTTCTGAGGAATAATGTGTTAACTCATAATATCTGGCTTTGCATAACATAAGCGACATGTCTACATGATCCGAGCTCCTAAGTATAATGCCCCATACACACGATCATTTTTAATGTCATTTTTAAAACTGACGTTTTTCTCGTCATTTTTTTTCTTGTTTCCTCTCAAGCCTGTCTTGCGTACACACCATCATTTTAAAAAATGTTCAAGAAAAGCGCAGTGACGTACACCACGTACGACGGCACTATAAAGGGGAAGTTCCGTTCGAATGGCGCCACCCTTCATGTTAGTAAAGTTTGTTGAGAGACGATTCGCTCTTTTCAGTCTAGTGCTTTTCAGTCCGCTACAGCGTGACGAATGTGCTATCTCCATTACGAACGCTAGTTTTACCAGAACGAGCGCTCCCGTCTCATACTTGATTCTGAGCATGCGCATTTTTTTTCACGTCGTTAAAGCATACACACTATCGTTTTTCACGTCGTTAAAAAAAACGACATGAAAAACGACGTGAAAAAAGAGAGCATGTTCGAAATTTTTAATGCCCGTTTTTCACGTCGTTAAAAATGCTCTGGAGCATACACACGATCATTTTTAATGGCCATTTTTTTTAATGGCATTTTTAACGGCATGAAAAATGATCGTGTGTATGGGGCATAAGAGAGGTTTCACTTAGGATGGCAGAAAGCATTTTCTTGAAAGTGTGACCAAACGTGGTAAATGCAGGCCAAGTTATTCCCTGTCACTGCTGATGCATTGCTGTTCCAATGATTATAGATTATGCTTGTTATGAAATAAATAGAGTGCTGGCAAGGTAGAATTGCTTCCTTAATTTATACATCAAGGATGCCTATTGACATTTCTAGTCTTTTAGTTGTGCGGGTAAAAAAAAAGAAGCAAGTTCTCATTTTTCATGTTCGTCTGTGTATTTGCTTGTGTCTCTCCTTCTCAAAATAGTGTTCTATAGAAAATTATATATATTATATTAACAAAAGTATTGGGACACCTGCCTTTACACGCACATGAACTTTAATGGCATCCCAGTTTCAGTCCGTAGGGTTCAATATTGAGTTGGCCCATCCTTTGCATCTATAAAAGCTTCATCTCTCCTGGGAAGGCTGTCCACAAGGTTTAGGAGTGTGTCTATGGGAATGTTTGACCATTCTTCCAGAAGCGCATTTGTGAGGTCAGGCACTGATTTGGATGAGAAGACCTGGCTCGCAGTCTCCGCTCTAATGCCGCGTACACACGACCGCTTTTCTCGACGAGAAAAACTGCATTTTTTCTTAGAACATGTTCTAAATTTTCTCATCGTTTTTTCCAGCATTTTTTTCCGCGGCAGTTTTCCCATAGGGAAACACTGCCGCGGAGCCCACAGACGGTCGTTTTTCTCGTCAAGAGAAAAAATGACGGGAAAAACGACCATGTGTATGGAACCAAGCGGTTCCCTCGTTTTTCCTGTCATTATTCACGGCGGTTTTTTAACCGCCGTGAATAATGATCGTGTGTACGCGGCATAATTCATCCCAAAGGTGTTCTATCGGGTTGAGGTCAGGACTCTATGCAGGCCAGTCAAGTTCCTCCACCCCCAAACTCGCTGATCCATGTCTTTATGGACCTTGCTTCTGGAAGAATGATCAAACATTCCCATAGAAACACTCCTAAACCTTGTGGACAGCCTTTACAGAAGAGTTGAAGCTGTTATAGCTGCAAAAGGTGGGCCAATGCAATATTGAACCCTTTGGACTAAGACTGGGAAGCCATTGAAGTTCATGTGCGTTTAAAGGCAGGCGTCACAATACTTTTGGTAATATAGTTTATATAAGGTCTTAACATATTTTTGAAAAAATTGTGTGAAGCCTATCCCCGTTTCCTTATTGCCATGTTGGTATAGATGGCTAAAGCGTGGTGCACGCTAACAACAAAAAAACTGAAGCGCTCAAGAGGAGCCACAGTACTAACTATCTGATGTTAGTGCAGCAATCTCCACCGCTGAGCTTTTGTGTTCTGAAAGGGGGACAGTCCCAGTAACAGAACACACCGGCCAGCACTCTCAGTCATTGGCTGAGAGCACTGATCGGGTGCCGATCAGCAGACCTTTTTCAGTCATGCTCTATACACACGGGCCAAATGTTGGCCAGTTTCTATTGAGCCAATATTCGGCCCATTTGTATGGCTCATTAGGTTGTGGTAAGGTTAGATATGATATGGAGCTAATGATAAAAGAAATAGAACCAGAAAAAAAAAGCTGAAAATATTGATACATAGAGGTCGATTTACTAAAACTGGAGAATGCAAAAACTGATGGTTTTTTTTTTTGGTCAAAGCTTAATTGAACAAGCTGAAGTTAGAAGCCGATTGGCTACCATGCACAGCTGCACCAGATTTTGTACTCTCCAGTTTTAGTAAATCAACCCCATAACATCCAGCATTTGTCCTTCCCCTTTAGCTTTTTTTATTTACCTTCTCTTTCCTCTTTTGTTTCTTTAGCACCTTATAGCCTCAGCGGTGGTCAGAGGGTGGTGTATGAGTAACCGAACTTACTATATAATTGGATAACAAATGCTGCCTGTAAGATATGTAGGAGGGGTACATAATTCATTTTGTGGAGGCGTTGCATGCTAATGCCTCCCTATGATGTCAGTTCTGGTGCTGATAACAGTTAACTTTCCCACAACCTAATTACAGTGGTGGCCCGTAATGCAGGGCGCAGGGGCCCCACCCCCCTATCCATGCGCCCGGCTCCTTATTCTACATGCAGGGTGCCAGACGCATGGATTCCAATATTTTTTTTTTCACGCACATGATCAGAGCCAGAGGCTCTAATAGGCTTCAAAAAAGGGTGGGCTTGGGGCGCAGAGCACTGCACCCTGAGCCCATTCAGTTGTGTGACAATAGCGAATAAATATTCACTATTGTCACACTGATTCTCCTCCCGGCCAATCGGGAAGCGGGTCTTGAGACCCGTTTCCTGATTGGCCGAAAGGAGAAGCGATTCTATTGGCCTAGGAGGGGGGAGATGCACGGCCACCATGATGCCGAGGAGGAGACTAAGGAGAAGCTGCCACCCGTCGCCCTGAGTGAAGCGCTGCCCACGCCATACATAGGGTAAGTGCTGGGCCGACCGACCAACTTGACCCGACCGACTTGACCCGACCGACCCACTGTGGGTGGTCTTTGCGGGTGACCCAACTGACCGGGGGGATGGCTGTGGGTGCATTGTTTGCCGCCCCCCCCCCAAAAAAAAAAAACACCGGCCTCCACTGTCCCTGAACTATCAAAGTAACTGTTTTTGATTAAGTAGTCCACTCATTGGGGTATGAGTTAGTGTGAACCTTTCCTTCTTGGTGACGGATTCTTCCCAGCACTTTCCTTTGTGTGGACTTACACCTATTGGACTGTTTTTGATGAGATGTCATATTTCCTCAAACATTGGGACTTTTTATTATTTTTTAGCGCTGCACTTTGTGATTTATTTTATTTTGTCTTTTTACCCGGAGATTTGTGTCAGCAGCTGTGTTGCTATCATTCATTAGCTTGGATATTTTGGGTTTTTATATCAAAGTAGCATGCATAAAGAAGCTGAGGCTATAATAAGGCAGTTCAGAACAAACAATGTCTAAATCTGTAAAGTCAGCTGAACTGTTAATCAGGTTGATTGGAAATGTTTAGCCAACTGCCCACCTTTCCTCATTATTACACAGAAATAAACCCACTGCCTTGTTTCACAGTATACTTTTCCATGTATAAAGTGAATATTTATATAATTATACTTAATATTACTGGAAACTCCTAAGTAAAGCCTGGCCTAAGAAATATCATGTGACCGCCTCTCTAAAGTAAATCCACATAAACAGGAAATGGCCGTGAAGAGGCTGCAGAAGATCAGCAGCACTGAAATGCGAAAGACGAATAACAGGTAATAAGTCTTTTTTTTTCTTTTTTAACAAAAGCGTTTGTTTATGAGATCTAGTGCTTTAGTAAACAAGATTTCATTCAGTTGTTCCTTTTTTCAGTTAGTCTTTACAGGTACTTTACATGTACCTTAAATTATGGATGAACTTGAGGCATCAGTTTACACTTTAGTTGTGCTGCCTCTGTAGTGCTGCATTGCAATTGCTCTTTTGCTGCTCTTTCTATGTCAGTATAAAGGAGATCATACAAGCACCAAAGTGAGCATTTCCTAGACTACTGGGTGAGGATGAAGCCACACAAAGCTTCCCTAGGGGGGGCAAGAATGAGAACTTCTGAATTGTGGACAGTGCTTACTGCAGAGTTTAATGCCAGTTGTTCACTTTTCTGTGAAGGAAAAGGAAAGAGACTGCCAATAGATATGTGCCTTGTTAAAATATCATGCAACAGGGACAAAAGTGATGGATCCAAGGAGTGTGACAAATGGCAAGGCATCCAAGGATAATATTATGTCTTGGCAGAGGTTTGCCAGCATGCTTAGATTCCTTTTTTTTTTTTTGTCTGACATAGATAGTCATTAGAACATAGAAAACTGCATGCATGCATAAATAAGTCACATAAATTATTTGCACACACACATTTACAATAAATCAGTATGAGTACCCATACACACAAGGCCCCTATATAATATTCTATACAGTTACAGGTAGATGGATGGTGACAACAACATAACACAAAATTAGCCTTTATGTTGTATTTTTTATTTATTTTTTGAGATTCAACTGATGTCAATGTACAATACATATGTAAAGTGCTACGTAAATTAACGGCGCTATATAAGTACAATAAATGAAAAAATGAAAAAATTATAGATTCAGTGAAGCCCTGTACACACGATCGGATTTCCTATGGATTCTAGTCCGATGGATTTTTCCATCGTAAATCTGATGAAGCTGACTTCCATCAGTCTTGCCCACACACCATCAGTCAAAAATCCGACCGTCCCAAACGCCGTGACGTAAAACACTCCGACAAGCCGAGAAAAATGAAGTTCAATGCTTCTGAGCATGCGTCGACTTGATTCTGAGCATGCGTGGGTTTTTTGTCCGATGGAGTTCCACACAGACGATCAGAATTTGCTATCGTTTTTTTTTTTCATCGGTAAAATTTAAAACATGTTCTATTTTTTCTCACCGATGGAAAAAAAAGACCGATGGGGCCCATCGGACTGTTTTCATTGGTAAAACCGATCGTGTGTACACGGCATTACACTTCTTGCTTGTGATGTGAAGGATACAGTTCAAAAAATTTTGCAAGACAGATTCTATTCCAGAAAATCCTAATTCCGATTTTGTTACACAAAACTGCATTAACCAAACATGATATCTCCAGCAATGGAAAAAGAGATCTAAAAAATGGAAAATGAGTGACCAACTTTCCTCCAAAGATAGGTATAGGTACAAACTCTAGTAATAACTTCAGTCTCCTATTTTTTATTTTTTTTTACTCCGTAACGTCTACCAACACAACACTTAAAAGAAGCTTTAACGGCTGTCATGTTATCTACTAAATGCACCTTAGAAGAGGGACCTGCTTTGGGATAAACTATAATGACAGCAGAAACTAACATATCTTAGAAGATTAGCCCTATGATAATGCAATTAGCTACATAATGCCACAAGAAACATTTCTTTTGTGCCAGTCTGCACTAATTCCAAATATATGCAAATTTGGATGTAAGCTGCTTATGTCCCTAGGTAATCTTTTAAGCAAAGGGCCTACAGGATTTAAATAATGCAAATAGAAAAGGGACACTACTATTTTCAGGGGAAAACCAGAACCCGATGATAACTCATTTAAAATCAGCTTCCAAAGCAGCTTGGAGCCTTCCAATACAGTTAAAAAAGAATATACATATTTGCTCTAAATAATGAAACAGATCTTTCCTGGTAGGTTCAGAAAAGCTCATTGATTTGTCTGTAATACATTCCAGCAAGGATACCCATAGACCACAGCGGGCACTAGGATCAAACATCTGACAGATCTTGTTTGTCAAAAACCTTGCCATACACATATAGTCTTACTCCAAGCCAATACATTTTTTCAGTTGGCCATGCTGGTGTCTGCAGAAGTTCTGAGTGCTATGAGCACCTTAAAGGCTCAGTCCACCCAATACTGATTATTCAGATTGTCAGGTTCCATCTATAATTAAAATATAAATTGTGGGTGAATGGGCCCTATAAAACTGAACTCTGGGGAAAGTGAAAGAAAAAAATAATAATTTGCTTGTCCATAAATGGTTGATGTGCCTGAAGCACACATACGCTGTAGCCACCCTGGCGGTATGATTATGTCAGATTTTTGCGACTCAAAGTGGTACATTGTTTTGCATAGAATATTTTTAATTGTTGGCCTGTTATTCTTATGCCCTGTACACACAATCGGATTTCCTATGGTTTTTCAACCGATAGATTTTTCCATCGGAAAACAGATGAAGCTGACTTCCATCAGTCTTGCCTACGCACCATCAGTCAAAAAACCGACCGTTCCAAACGCGGTGACGTAAACCACTCCGATGAGCCGAGAAAAATTAAGTTCAATGCTTCTGAGCATGCGTCGACTTGATTCTGAGCATACTTGGGTTTTTTATCCGATGGAGTTCCCCACAGACGATAGTAATTTGCTATCGGGTTTTTAACCATCGGATAAATTTAAAACATGTTCTATTTTTAAACACCGATGGAAAAAAGACCGATGGGGCCCATACACGATCGGTTTGTCCGATGAAAAAAGTCCATCAGACTGTTTTCATCGGTAAAACCTAGCGTGTGTACACGGCTTAAGGCATAACTCACTTACATCTATCCAAACAAGAGTCTAGTAGACATCCCGGGTATGATAAAGTTTGAAACATGAAATCATAAAATATATAAAATATATAAAATATAATATAATAAATAACTATAAATAATTATAAAAAAAATATATATAATAATAATAAAATGTATTTCTCCAAGATTCACTATCTCTTAATTCTGCAAGTGTTCTTATTTATTATCGCTGTTTTCTAGCTGTTCCAAAACCACTTTTGACGTAAAGGGACACTTTTTGGTTGCCATGGACAATCTCCAGTTTCCAAGCAGAAAGAACAGTATATATAATATAAAAGTGCATGCAGGGCACTGGACAAAGCGTTAGGGACAAAAGGGATGTGAAATGATTTGATACAGTAATGTAATCTATAAGATTACAGTGTACTGTATGTGTTGTGAATTTAGTAATTTTTGAATTTGCCGCCAGGCTCCGCCCCCATGCGTCGCAACGCTTGCGGGGGACGGAGCCCGGCACACAGAGGCATCACAGCCCGCGGACACAGCAGGGAGACATCACAGGATCCTGCGGACAAGGTAAGTATACTGCATCAGGATCCTGCAATGTAATCCCGAGTGTGGCTCGGGGTTACTGCTAATGGTACTGAAATTTAACCCTGAGCCACACACGGGAAAACCGCCAGGGAGGTTAATAAACCAAACCCACATACTTGTATAAAACCATATTCTGTGACCATATTCTTAGGAGATGGCCTCATACAAGTGTATACAAGTACATACACTGTGCAGGCACAGCCTGCTATGAAAAGAATAGAGAGAAGGAACAGACTATTACTGTCCTAATAAAGTTAACCACTTAAGGACCGCCGCCTGTACATATGCATCAGCAGAGCGGTACGGCTGGGCATAAGCACGTACAGGTACGTTGCCCTTTAGGAGGCCAGCCACTCGCGACCTGGTCCGGAGCTCCGTGACCGCGGGACCCGATCGCCGCCCGTGTCCCGCGATCAGGTCACAGAGCTGAAGAATGGGGAGAGGTAAGTGTAAACAAACCTTTCTTCGTTCTTCCTAGTGAGAGTGTCACTGATCGTCTGTTCCCTGTCATAGGGAACAACGATCAGTGACATCACATGCCAAGCCCCGCCCCCACACAGTAAGAATCACTCATTAGGTCACACTTAACCCCTTCAGCGCCCCCCTAGAGGTTAACCCCTTCACTGCCAGTGTAATTTTCACAGTAATCAGTGCATTTTTATAGCACCGATCGCTGTAAAAATGACAATGGTCCCAAAAATGTGTCAAAAGTGTCCGATATGTCCGCCATAATGTCGCAGTCACGATAAAAATCGCTGATCGCCACCATTACTAGTAAAAAAAAAATATTAATAAAAATGCCATAAAACGATCCCCTATTTTGTAGACGCTATAACTTTTGCGCAAACCAATCAATAAACGCCTCTTGCGATTTTTTTTACCAAAAATATGTAGAAGAATACGTATCGGCCTAAACTGAGGAGAAAAAAAATACTTTTTTATATATTTTTTGGGGATATTTATTATAGCAAAAAGTTAAAAATATTGCTTTTTTATTTCAAAATTGACACTCTATTTTTGTTTATAGTGCAAAAAATAAAAAACGCAGAGGTGATAAAATACCACCAAAAGAAATCTATATTTATGAGAAAAAAAGGACGTAAATTTTGTTTGGGAGCCACATCGCACGACCGCGCAATTGTCAGTTAAAACGACGCAGTGCCGAATCGCAAAAAGGGGCCTGGTCCTTTAGCAACAAAATGGTGTGGGCTGAAGTGGTTAAGCAGCCCATAGTTGAGCCTGTTTTTTTTTTCTTCAACCTGTTCGCTTGATTTCCCATCCACATGCTTGATGCAGGTTATAGGTGATGGTGCTGATTGAGCGTGGACAACCCAACAGGGCAGTTGTACAGAAATCAATAGGTAGATCGACTTTTGTACAACAGTACCCATACATGGATCGAAATTCGACCGATCCCTGCTGATCCGGATGAATTTTGATCCATGTATGGCCAGTTTAAACAAGCAGTTGCTGTGAAATATATACTGGGGGACAGTTAACCACTTCTCCTCTAGAGCCATTTCTCAGTTTTTCACACACATGGTAAAATTTGAAGTTTTGGCTATTTAATTATCTGAAACCCCCAGAACATTATTTACTTTCTGAACGCAGGGACCCTGTAACAGGTAGCATCTATTTAAACAGATAAATAGATAGGTATAATATTTGCAAAACTGTTAATAAAATCGATATTTTCAGAAAACAAAACACTAAGGCCCGGTTCACATAGGGGCAACTCCTCAGGCGACTCGGTCGCCTGAGGAGTCGCGTCCTATTCTGTACTATGGAACCGTTCTAATAGGAGCGACTCAGGTCGCTCCGACTTAGAAAAAGGTTCCTGTACTTCTTTTGGGGGCGACTCAGGGCGACTTGCATTGACTTCTATACAGAAGTCATTATGCAAATCGCCTCAGGCGGGCGTCTCAAGTCGTCTTGAGATCGCGCCGCCGTGTCGCCCCCGAAGTCGTGCCGCCCCTGTGAGAACCGGGCCTAAAAGGAATTTTATTGCACACAAATATGATATATTACGCAATTTTTTTGTACAAGATTAAAGATGAGGTTGTGTCGAGTAAATAGATACCAAATATTTCAAGCCCCAAAATTGCATTTACCCTCAAAATGGCAAAAAATTATGACACGCTAAATTATCAATAGTTGGCGCTCTATTGCTTTTACAGCTCATCCCTTTTGAGTTAACTATAAATGAGGGACCTATTGCGGTGATATATATCATGTGTGTTTACTATCGCTGTTTACATACACGTGTCCAGGGCAACATGGTTGCTTAGAATTTTCATTTTTTTGGGGTTATTTTTGTTTTTTTATTATATTTTTTTAATTTGATTATAATTTTTTTGTTTTTTCCCTTTTTTGTTTGTTTTTTTAACATTCAAGATTATTATTAAAACAAGGGCCTAGTAAGCACCCTATGTGCACATCAAGTGACAGGCTCTCTTTTTTCTCTTTATGGAGACATCAGGGGGGAGATTTACTAAAATTGGTGCACAACAGAATCTGGTGCAGCTGTGCATAGTAACCAATCTGCTTCTAACTTCAGCTTGGGCAATTACAGTGTAACTAAAGGCAAAACCTTTTTTTTTTTAGTTTTGGATATATTGGAGAGGGATTAAAACACCTGTCAGTTTTTGTTGCCGTCTGTGCCCCCATAAGGCCGGTTTCACACTGGGGCGGTGGGGGCGGGTGGCGGTATATCGCCGCTATTTTTAGCGGTTTTAACCCCTGCTAGCGGCCGAAAAAGGGTTAATACCACCCGCAAACAGCCGCGGTTTGCGGGCGGTATTACCGCGGTATCCCATTCATTTCAATGGGAAGGAGCGGTAAACACACCGCTCCTCTCACCGCTCCAAAGATGCGGCTAGCAGGACTTTTTTTTAAGCCCTGTTAGCGCACTGCTCCAGTGTGAAAGCCCTCGGGGCTTTCACATTGGAGAGAAAGGAGCCGCTGTTTAGGCTCGGTTTGCAGGCGCTATTTTTAGCAAAATAGCGCCTGCAAACCGCCCCAGTGTGAAAGGGGCCTTAGGGGGATTCATTCACTCTATTTGTCCCGTTTACCATTATCAGTGAAAGTGAAAGTAAAAGAAAATCCCAAATTTTGGGTTGTCCCCAGAAAAGTAATACAGGGCAAATCTTCCAATGAGAATGCTAGTTTTGGTGACCTTGAGGTCCCCAAGGAATTCTCTTAATTTTCAAGGATTTCCTCTCACTTCCTGTTTGGCTATGAGACAGGAAGTGAAGGGAAATCTCTGCAATGGGGCACAGATGGTGGAAAAAAAATGTAACAGGGGTTCTAACCCTCCCTTGCTCCATACAAAATAAAAATAAAAAGTTTTGCCAATAGTTCTACTTTATGCTTTGACAATAAGAGCTGGAGGCTAATTGGTTACTATTCACAGCTGCACCAGTTTTAAGGCCCGTACACACGATCAGAAAAAACGTACAAAAAATACCGCTTTCAAAGCGATCGTATGATAATCTGATCATTGGTGCACAGCATTTGTCTGAAATTAGCCAAAGGGGCAAACACAAAAATCTTCCTCGTACGATACCAGATCGTACAAATTTTGTTTAATCAGTACAGTTTTTGTCCAAAAATACAATACAAATACATTACATCACTTCTGAATTTTTATTCTGTCGTACAAGAATTTCCATACCTTAATAGACGAACATTCGTCCAATAATCTCATTGTGTGTACTAGGGTTTAGTAAATCAGATTGTACTTAAATAGCTGCTTTTCTGGCCACAGCAGCTGAAGGCCCAGGAACCATGGAGGAAGGGGTGGCACAGGCAGAACTGTAAAAGGGATCAGGTGGCTATGCAGTCCAAATATTCTTACATTAAATCAATGAGCTGGCTGAATAAAACAAGCACAAAAGTCAAATGACCAACTCTCCTCCAATCACAGTGCTCTCTGTACTGTGTTAAGCAGAAGAAACTCCATGGAGCAACAGTCATAGGGATACATGGGATTTTGGGGTGAATTTCTACCAGATTATAAAATATATCTAACAAGGAAGTATTATTCTTAAATATATATATATATATATATATATATATATATATATATATATATATATTAAATGAAGCATGCGGGTATTCATAATGCTTGCTGCCTGTGAATGAATACAATACCCAAGAAGCTTGCTCCTATCTTGAAATTGGTCCCATATTGCAGTTAACTGCTCATGTGCCACTTGGTGCTATAACACATGTGTATTGCTGCAGAGATTTTTTGTTGTTATTGTGTGCAGATGGCAGGATATACACCAATTAAAGTGTATATATAGCCAAACATTTGTTTTTGTTTTGGATGAAATAGTGAAGGGACAAAACCCCTTTAGTTTATTTTTTGCTGTCTGTGTCCCTTACTTTCTGTCTCTAAGATGCAACCAAAATTTCTTTTGAAATAGGAGATCCCCCCTGAGTGGGATTTTAAATGGCAACAACACTACCAAACTGAAAAAAAAATAAAAAAAATTATAAGGCTGCGTTCACACTGCTGCGAATTCTTTTGGGAATTTGAGCCGTTGCGATTTCTCAAAGTCGCAAGTCATTTAAATGACATAGTTTAACATTAGAATCGCGGCAAATTCGTAGCCGCGAAATCGCAGTAAAATCGCGTGATTTTGAATTCGCAGCAGTGTGAAACGGGCCTTATGCGGCGTACACACGATCGTTTTTCATGCCATTTTTTTTACCGATGTTTTTCTCGTCGTTTTTTTTTTCATGTTTCCTCTCAAGCCTGTCTTGTATCCAGACGATCATTAAAAAAAACGCTCGAGCAAAGCGCAGTGACGTACAACACGTACGACGGCACTATAAAGGGGAAGCTCCGTTCGGATGGTGCCACCCTTCATGTTAGTAAAGTTTGTTGAGCGACGATTCACGCTTTTCAGCCTCCTGCTTTTCAGTCCGTTACAGCGTGACAAATGTGCTATCTCCATTACAAACGCTAGTTTTACCAAAACGTGCGCTCCCGTCTCATACTTGATTCTGAGCATGCGCGTTTTTTTTCACCTCGTCAAAGCATACACACTATCGTTTTTCACGTCGTTAAAAAAAACGACATGAAAAACGACGTGAAAAAATAGAACATGTTCGAAATTTTTAATGGCCGTTTTTCACGCCGTTAAAAATGCTCTGGAGCATACACACGATCGGTTTCAATGGCCATTTTTAAAAATGGCATTTTTAACGGCATGAAAAACGATCGTGTGTACGTGGCATAAGACATATAAAAATGAGATCAATCACACATGTGGTTATCTATAAAAAGGACAATCAGAGCAAATAACAGTCATTGCAAGTTGATGCAAAAAAGCATATTATACATAAGTTAGAATACTCTCCAATATCCGAGAAAAAAATTTCAATACCCAATTCTTACGAAACAAGGATAATTTCCATCTTGTCACTGAAACGGGTGTCCCCACTGAAGCATCCACTGAGAGGGTGCCAGAAAATAAAACAAGTTTTATAGGGGGTTGTTTTTTACTTTATCCAAATTGAAATTATAAAAGAAATAAAAAAAATAAAAAAACAGCTACACAATTTCTGTAAAACAATGATTTTAAATATGTTTTCTTGTAAATATATTAATGTGTAAATCTGATCTTTTTCAATGATTCATTTTGTATTTATTTGCAAAACTACTTGGAGTAAGCAACTTCAACAAATATCAGCCAACGACGGAGGCTACGTAAACCACGTATTTGTATGCATATGGGAATGAGCAAGTGAATACTGCTCACCCTCACTTGGATTGTAGATTTGACTGGAGTAAGTCAGGGCCTTTACTGCAGATGTTGATTGAAGTTTGTCCTTAAAAGTTTGTACTAAAGGTGAAAGGGACATTATTATGACACATAAATGCAGCATTGTAGAAGGTTCTCATCGGAAAATCATAATGGGCTTCTCCACTCATAGTAGCAATAAGAGTTTGGAGAAATCATACCTCCAGAGCTAGTTTCTTGAACTTTGACCTTTAGAAGTAAAAGTTAGTTAGGTGACGTAAGTTACGTAAACCTTAAACCCAGTCTACACTGAACGGCATTCCGTTCTCCTTAGCAACCTCCAACAACACAACCATGGAGGGAAACACGGAAATGAGAAAAGACAGCAACAAAAAGACTGGCAGGAGAGCAATTGACAGACACAAGAACTGAAAACAGGATTAAATCAGAGAATGACATTTCTCTTCCTAACAGCGTCTTTTTTTTTTTTTTTTAAAGCATTCCTTTTAACTTCTGTCACAGGGTTTAAAAAAAAAAACTTTTTTCATTATGCAAAAGAGATGGAAATAAAAGAAAGGACTTTAAAGGGATCTGAGACAATGCACAATGAAAATGGCGAGACGCAGTACATAAGGATCAAAGCAGCGATGACCGTTTTGCCATGTTTGCCATGTTTACTGTATGATTCATTTATTTGATAACCATGTTAGAGAATCATGACATGCAACTTTAATATTTATGTACTGTTTCTATTTAATATTTGTATTTCCAAAAGAATGATGCAACTCGATTTAAAATATCAATTCATACATTTTTAAACATTCATTCAGCAGCTGAATTTGGATAATCCGGGATGCTTTGAGCGCGTTTCTCTACAAGAATAGTGGTTTGTTAAAGCGTTTTTTTTTTAATCTGTGTTCCCGTTCTGACACCCAATCATGTGCAAATAGTGCTCTTACTATTTAGAATGCCCTGAACACTTGCCTATGAAGTTATGCCCTGAACACTGGACTATGCGCAAAAACAACCGCATTCGTAAATCACACCCAGTATGTTTAGCATTAATTCTCTATGCCAGAAAATAATACAAATATTAAATTGTAAATGTCTAAATTGATTGTGAATGTTTACATTTATTGTAAACATACAGTTTTTATTTTTAAACATGTCCTAGTTACCTCCTCTGTGCAACGGTTTTGCACTGTGCGCTCCTAATCACCTCTTCTCGGGTCCCCCGCCGGCGCTCCTGGCTCCTCCACCCTGCTGAGGGCCCCCATAACAAGCCGCTTGCTTAGGGTGACACTCATGTGGGATTGCTCACGGCTGCACTCCGTGTGTCCATTAAAACACAGACCGTGGTTTGGCCCCATCTCCCACTCTCTCCTCACAGGCTGTGGTTGACAGCAGTAGGAGCCAATGGCTCCTGCTGCTATCCGTGAGCCTATGAGGAGAGGAAGAGCAGGGAGAGCCACTGCACATCATGCACAGAGCTGGATCGAGATCGGGCTCAGGTTAGTATTGGGGGGGGGGGCTGGGGAAGGAGCTTCACACGTTACACAGTGGGTAAGTTTGAATAAAGACACTAGTAGTCCATCCAGTTCAACCTGTGTGGGTGTGTGTGTTCATGTTGATAATCATTTCCCATATCCCAGTATATATAAGTTAAAAAAAGCTTTACAACCACATTATTATTATAATTTTTTTAGTTTCTTTTTATAATTTATTAAATACTCATATACCTTGCTTGCCAGTGCATTGATCTACCACTGGTTGGATTAACTGTATATCCGTTAATACCCAACACAATCTGCAGTGTGAATGAATGGGCAGATTTGCCCATAATACTTCTGTGTTACTAAGCTAGTAACAGTGGGAATTAAATAAATGCCAAAGCTATTTTTAAAGCATCAAAAATAAAAATTGTATGTATTGCAATAGCAACCAAAAAAATTTTTTTATTTGATTGTAGTGCATTTTTTCCTGTAATACAGCTTTAATGAGGCAAGCGGAGTATACTGTACTATATGAGTTATACATTATAAAAATAGATTAATAATTAATAATCACCTGAATTACATATGCATATAGTATATGATGGTACATCTATGTATGAATTAAGGGTATACAAATAAAGCACTAACTTTCTGGGGTTGATTTAATAAAAGAGTGTTCACTTATGCCCTGTACACACGATCGGATTTCCGATGGAATAAAATCCGATGGATTTTTCCATCGGAAATCCGATGAAGCTGACTTCCATCAGTCTTGCCTACACACCATCAGTCAAAAATCTGTGACGTAAAACACTCCGACGAGCCGAGAAAAATTAGGTTCAATGCTTCTGAGCATGCGTCGACTTGATTCTGAGCATGCGTGGGTTTTTTCTCCAATGGAGTTCCCCACAGACGATCGGAATTTGCTATAATTTTTTTTCCATCGGTAAAATATAAAACATGTTCTATTTTTTTTCACCAATGGAAATAAGTCCAATGAGGCCCACACGATCGGTTTGTCCGATGAAAACAGTCCATCGGACTGTTTTCATCTGTAAAACCGATCGTGTGTACAGGGCTTAAAGGATACCTTTGAAGTAGGGCTGTGGAAATTAACTATTAATCCTCGATTAATCAATACATTTTTTTTGAACGATCAAAATTGTTTTGATCGGTACTCACCTCTTCGCCGGCTTCCGGGTCTTCAGGGAGTTCTGTCGGAGATCTATTTTTTTATACCGATGGAAAAAAGACCGATGGGGCCCACACACGATCGGTTTGTCCGATGGAAAAAGTCCATCGGTCTTTTTTCATCAGAAAAACCGATTGTGTGTACGCGGCATAAGCTTAGTGAATAAAGTGAAGCTGTTTTCAATGTAATCTTCTGTATTGCAATCCTGTTTTTTTTAATTGCCCAGCTCATGATTGTAAACACAGCTTCACTCTAGGCAAAATTATAATCAAAAAGAGAAAAATATAAAACAATAAAAAAAAACAAAGGCTTAACAAAAGAAGCAAAATTAACATATGATTTACATCATTTACAAATATATACAAAAATATAATAACCTATTACCTTATTGATCCACTATTACCCTTCCCAATCTTAGCAATATACCATAACAATTAAATACAAATAAATACATAAAAATTTAACCTATATCCTCCCCCCAAACAAGGCAAGGTGCTTTCCCCTGGAGAGCAAAAAATTAAATATTTACTTTTAAAAATAGCAACTGTAATTTTGGTGAATATGTTTGTATTGGAATATTGTGCTGGCATTTTACTTGATATTTCTTAGTCCCTATATTTGCATGACCTTAGTATGGCTTCGGGTTTGGTGTTACCTGAAGGGTGGTAAGTCAAGTTTATGTGAGCATTTTCAAAAAAAAATGTAATCTTACCATTATACTGCATTAAAATTAGAAATTAGTAAACTGGTTTGTGTGAGTCAGAACTCTTGGCGGACAAATGTTGGCGGACAAGAAAACGTTTCAGTCTCAGGGAGTTTAAGAGGACATGGGGCCACTTGATGAGACTGGAAGAGAAGCGGTTTACCGTTTAACCCTAAGTTGCATAGCAGGTTTTTCACTGTCAGGGCAGTAAGGATGTGGAACTCTCTTCCACAATTGGGGGAGTATTAATACTAGGAGTATTGATACTTTTAAAACTGTCGGACGTTCATCTTAGTGAATACAACATACAGGGATATGGGAAATGATTATCGAAACTGACACACATACACCTAAACAGGTTGAATTGGATGGACTATTGTCTTTATACCTACTATGAAACTATAAAACAGTTGTTTACTCCAAACACAAGCCAATGTATACGTGGCACAGGCCAGATCTTTTTGTGAGCTGCTAAAATAGTCCATTGGACTACCATTGACAAGAGGGTCTCCTAACCTCAAAACAAGATGCTTCTGCTCTCTCTGGATGACCTCCAGTTCTTTGTTCTCAGAAAGTCATTGAGCATGCTTTTTCCAGTAATTACGCAATTCACATCCTTATAAACACTTAACAAACAGGTATGCCTGCCTTGATGATATTAGCATTTTCTTACATTATGGATTTAAAGGAATACATAAAAAAACAAACAAAAAAAAAACAGCTGTAGCAAAAACATTTAAAGCCATTTAAATATGTGGCTTAATCAGGCACAAGTTTCACGTGTTCTATAGGTGATCCACATTTATAGGCTTATTTACTAAAGATGAAATTGCTACTGTTAGGGCAGTGGACCTGATTTCACTGCACACACCCAATTATGCACATGGTTGTATTAAAACAAAAAATGTATCCTTGCAAACAACTCTTTAAATAAAGCCCATATCACTAGCCTAAGTGAAAAAAAAATACTTTAATTTCCATTCTTATGTTTTAGAAGAAAATAAAGTCTCTTGTATGGATGTGCTAGAGCACTTGACCACTGTGCAGAGAGCTATGTGTATTAAGGCTCTCTCATGCAAATTTTGCTATTGGGACTTCTGCATCTGCTCCCACTTATCTGGGTGAGAACCTATATTTAATCTGGGTGTAGGTCTATGTCTTTCTAGTTCAATTGTTCTGTTACTGTATATAAGAAAAATATATGGATTAACAAAATATGTATAATTCTGTTCAGCCATTCTTCTATTTTTCTATAGTCACTGTATAGTCAGAGGAGGACACTTCATTTACAGCAAGCAGTTCTGCCCTTGCCTGCCTGTAATATTCTCTGTGATCTATGGACAGCATCATCTGTGCTTTCCCCCTCCTGTAAGCCTGTCTAAACAACTACCAACCTCCATAGTGTATAATATGTTAATATGAAACTGGCAGTATCTAATTGGTAAGCACTTTAAGGTAGACCATAGACGGTGCAAATTTCTTTCCTGCAACTACAGGTTGCAGGCAGTGGTGGCCGCTCCACTAGGGACGCAGGGGTGCCACCCCCCTTATCCATGCGCACAGCCCCTAATCTACATGCAAGGCGCCGGACACATGGATTTCAATGTTTTTTTTTTTTCTTTTTCTTTAAAGCATGCGATTAGAGCCTGAGGCTTTAATTGGAATCAAAAAAGGGTGGACCTGAACAAATGAATGGGGGGTCGGGTGGTTTGTTAGCTGCCCCCCAAAAAGAGAGCACCAGCCGCCACTGGTTGCAGGAAAGAAATTTGCATGATTCCCCCATCAACACAGACAGGGCTGACAGGAGAATCCATCCTGCCCAACAATTGTCTTCTCCCGACGGGGGGGGGGGTGGCATGAGCGGGCGAGGGAAGCCATTCTTGCCGGGAGAAGACAGTGATTATCGCTAGCGGCTATAGCAAGTGAATTCAGTAGGCTGGTTGTACCAAAGTTGATCGATCAATCAACTTGGTACATTAAGCCTGCCCATTAATGGTTCAAAACCATGTATGGCCGGTCTTAAGCTAGCCATACACATTTAGATTTCTCTTGTTCAGCCAAACAAGCTTAACAAGTCACTTGACTTCCCCATCCACATTAAGGAATCTTCCCCGCCGGCTATTGTATTTAGACAGCTGTGGCTTTCTGAATATCTGAACTGTGACTGTATCTGATAAGAGGCAGTCACTGTTTGACTAACAATGTTTCACCTGGCTTCTTCTTTTTTATTCGACTTGTGTGAAGCCAGGTGGTGGCAACAGGGCCACCTATGGTTTAAATTTCATCTGATTCCTGCGGTATCAGTAAAATTCAAGCAGTGTATAGCCAGCATATCACCTAAATAAATAGGCCTTGCAAAAAAAATTTTTTTTAAAGTGCATTACTTTATTAAAGTTACATAAAAAGGAAACTGAAAATAGCATTATGACACTCACAATGTGCTTGATGTACTGACAAAATATATTGTGGGCTAGGTAATTGAAAACACAAAACAAAAAATAAATATAGATTTCACCTAACAGTCACAGTTTAGCCACTCAAGAAACTGGCTTAAAGTACATCTAAAGCCCATTTTTTTTTCTCATTGAGTAGATAAGGGGAGGGTTAAAATCGCTGTCAGTTTTTTTTGTTTGTTTTTTTGTCATCTGTGTCCCACATTAGGGAGAATTCTCTTCACTTCCTGTCCTGTAGGATTGACAGGAAGTAAGAAAATATCTTTCCAATATGAGGAAAATCACCTCCAGTTACCACGGGAACAAGGATTTCCCTTCTATCCTGTTCTGGTGGCAACTCACAAATTTCGAATTTACGCTCTTTTTTTATTCCTGTTGACATTGGTGATCAGGATAACTATGGTGAGTAAATCTCCCTATCGGGGAGAGAGAGTGCAATAAAGACCTGAGCATAGGTGTGCGCAGCCTATTGCATTAGGGTGTGCACCCCAAAGATCAAACAACATAGTACCGATCACTCACGATGAATGGGAGGGGGCGGTAAGTTACATATTTACCGGGCCCCTCCCCCACTCATTCTAAAACATCCCCGCAGCAACAGCTGGAGGGAGAGGAGAGTAGGGAAGCCGGAAGCTCTGCGGGGGGGAAGGTGGGAGGGACAGGGCAGTAGGGGAAACTGTGCTGCACAGGGTGTGTCCGGGCACACCTGGCACACCCTGTGCACACGCCTATGGACCTGAGAGAGGTTGCAACCCCTCAACACTTTATCCAATCTAAAAAAAAAAATGGTATTTTGAAAATAAATTTTGTTAGAAGCCTTGAAGGCACGCTAAAAAGAAAGGGGAGATTAAAAACTGTGTTAGTGGAAGAATTCTAAAATTTATACCTGAAAATAGAATGTTGAAGTCTGTCTGGGTGCTGTGAGCAACACCTTACTGATTATTTTTCTCCAGTGTCCACACCACCCTCACACCCATTTAAGCTAGCCATACATAGTTAGTCTTCTCTTGTTCAGCCTTGCAAGCTGAATAAAAGAAATCCATTGATTCCCCCATCCATGCTACACAGCGTAGATGGAAAAATCTCCCTAGTTAGCTATTGTATCTAAGCAGCTGCAATACCCGTGGCTGTCTGAATACATTGATAGGATGCAGCCACTGCTCGTTCAATCATTTTCCACCCCGATAGTTCAATTGATTCAGCTGGTGTCAGCTAAAATTTGAACCATGTATGAGCTAGTAAAATCTGAGCCAGCATTTCTTTTAGCTACCTTATCTCAGGGGTGGCAAGAGGAATAGCTTCACACGCATTTATCAAAGAATATTTGCTTATAAAAAAAAATTGCACTCAATTGCATATTTTTTTCTACAAAGCTTGGAACTGTGCTTTCACATTTCACTTGTAATGCCACATGTTTGATTCAAAATAAAAGTTTTTTCATTCACATAAAAATTATACTTTACAAGTCCAACCTAAATATGCTGTTAAAAATCAAAAGGGAATTTACATTAGATGAAATGTACAAACTTTATTTATTGATTTATTGATTTTGAAACCCACAGACCTTTTCAGGTTAACACAGTTGCAACATGTAATCTATCTGCATGATGTGGACCAAACTCTTCTATATATTAATTGCAAGTGCAGAATATAGGGGAAAAAAATCTCTCTGTAGTTGTGTCTCCACTTAGTTTCAAAATGAAAGGTTGACTGCCAAGCCTACAGTCTCTATTGCCAGATCTTGCAGCCGGCATAGCACAGTTTAAGGCTGTTTTACAATACCTCTGGGGACTAGACCTGAAGTTAGACTTGATTATCGCACCAGATTACTTTCCCAATGAAATAAAGAACCAAACTAAAGACAAGAAGGATAAAAAGAAAAGAAAAAAACATTCTCTGTGACTTTTCTTAAAAGAAACTTAAGGTAAATCGAACCAGGCAACAGACAAGCAGATGTTAAAGCATACTACATTTACTGATTAAAAAAAAAAAACAGCTCCTACAAACACGTGTATCCTTATAGACTCGGAGCAGACTGTCTCTTACAGAAACATTAAGTACTTCTCTTTATTATTGAAGAAGAATTTATAGAAGCAGGCTCTCATTTTCACTCACCTACTCTAAAAAGTAAACATTACATTTTTTTTTTGCTGTCGTTAATAGATTTAATGTTCATTTGTCGGTAGCCTAAGGGCAGAAACGCGTGACATTTAAAATAATTGTTGTTTCAGGAGTATCCTCTAGAGTAAAATGCTGCAAAAGTGCGAAGAAGATTTAAGTAAATTACTGTGTCAGCTTCTGTTTATTCCCTACGCGATTGCCAGAGGCAGGGCTGGAAGATAACCATTACAATCCTAGCCATAAAATAGGCAACCAGAATTTAAAAAGGCCACAGAGAGATTAGGGAAAACTTACTGTGCGGCATAGAGAATAATGTCCAAGGGAAGAAGATAAAAAGGGCACATTTATGTGGGAAAATAAATGAGAATTCTGCAAAAGCCTTGACACTCTAAACAGGATAATAGTACAACATAACACAAAAGCAGTTAATTAAATTACAATGTTAGCAGTTGAACATAACATGCTCTTTTTACATCAACATATTCTGAGAGCTAAACATACGAAGGGGTATTAAGTTGCTGGAATTATGGAAAAGCTGACAGAATTTTTTTTTTATCTCTCCTGACGCTTTGAGGTGTCAGTTATTTATGGAGAGTGTCAAATTATTTATGGATTAAGAAAATATTGTCAAACTCTCAAAGAATTATTTTCCAAGAATGTATTTTTTGCTAATTCATTTTTCTCTAGGTCTAATAATTGAAAGCCCAGCATAAATAAAATCATTTTTCACTACTGTATGTATTATTCCCAGTGGTGATCATTTAGTTTCTAATATGTTTTGCATAGGTATGTTTTATTTGTAATATGGGTTGGTGATGGGCTTAACACTGATCTCCATGTTTCATTTACCTTTAAATAGTTCGTTTGGACCAACCGACAGACAGCAAGCAGGAAGGGGGGGGTGCCCCCGGCCACCCGGGGGGGGGGGGTGGTTGCTTGCAATCCCCCTTAAAAAGTCAGCCGCCACTGGCTGAGGCTACAAACACTATATGCAGCCCACACAATCACTGCAACTGTTAGTGAAGTAAATAGTTTGTGTGAAGTTAGTGAGGTTAGTGAAGTAAATAGTTTGCTTGGACCAGCATGGTCCAAATTACCTATTTAAAGTTAAATGAAACATTGAGATCAGCTTCAAGGGCTGAACAAGTTATGGTCCATGTATGATAGTTTAAGCTTCTTTGATTAAAGGATAATTGTTCTTTAAATTATTCTTAAATGTAGTTACCCAACAAACCCTCCAAGTCTGCCACTTACCTTTTCATGATCTATGAAGATCTTGGCTGCAGGGATGAGGGGTGCCACATATCCTCTTCACAGAAAATCTTCAGGCCTTGTATATTTAGTATATTGGCCATTTATTACGATGAGAAGGCCACTGATCATTGATGACAACATTATTTCATCAGATGCCTGAGTGACAAGGTGACAGCATGGGATCATAACTGGCACGCGGGGACAGAGCAGTGTCACCCTATAACAGGACATGTCTACACAATGACCTTCATGGCAGGATCACTATTATCACAATATTATTATATCATTAAAACAGCAAATTGAAAGTGATACTATAGTCTTGTTTTATTTTAGTTTAAAAATAACAAACATGTTATACTTACCTGCTCTGTGCAATGGTTTTGCACATAGCAGCCACCGATCCTCCTCTTCTCGGTTCCCTTGCCGACACTCTGGGCCCAACCCTCCTGCAAAAAGCTTGCTAGGGGGGCAAACGAGCCGAGCCACTGCTCTGTGTGTCCATTCAGACATGAAGCGCAGCTCGGCCCTGCCCCCTCTCTCTCCTCATTGGCTCACTAACTCTGATTGACAGCAGCAGGAGCCAATGGCGCCCAATGCTGTGTCTCAGCCAATCAGAAGGGAGAGTCCCGGGCAGCTAAGGTTCTCATGCAACATGACTGGATTGAGATGGGGCTCAGGTAAGTATTAGGGGGGCTGAGGGGGGCTGCAGCACACAGAAGTTGTTTTATCCTAATGCATAGGATGCATTGGGATAAAAAAACTTCTGCCTTTAGAACCACTTAAAAAATATTGAGAATTACATTTAAAATCACTTTAACATGTTAATATGAGATATTTATGACTGGGTGTAACTATAGTTTAACTGCTTCCCACCTGCCCACTGCACATAAACAGCGGGACGTGAGGATTGACATGCCCGTACATCACACCGCATCGGAGGCTTGTGCACGGCTCACAGAGTGCGCACCAACGAGCCCAGTGATCGGTGTGTTCCCCGGACACAGCGGATAACATTACCGCTGTGTTCAGGTGATCACATGGTCTTGTACCATGTGATTGCTGTGCCCAATCACAGCAATGACATGGTAAACAATAGAAACAGAAAGTAAAGTTTGGTTCTCTCTGCTCTCACACAGAACAGTTGTGAGAGCAGAGAGAACCGTTGCTGCAGCCTGTTAAAGTGCAGCAGCCTGTCACAGTGCATGTACACTGACAGACTGCAGTTCCAGCGTGCCCCAGTGTCCCTTATCACTGCCCTAATATAATACTTATAAAGAGTGCAGCTAGCCTCATGTCACCTGTCCCAATATCACCAGTACTCACGGTAACACCGCCATACATCATACCAACGTCCTGATCCCCCCCATTCCAGCATCCTGATCACCATCCTACCCTAAACCAGCATCCTAATCACTGCCATATGCCATACCAGCATCCTGATCACTGCCATACACCATACAAGTACTTTAATCATTGCCATACCCCATACCAGCATCCTGATCACAGCCATGCCCCAGAACATCTTCCTGATCACCGCCATTCACCGTACCATCACCCTGATCACGGCTATGCACTATATCAGTGTCCTGATCACCACCACAACTACCAGAATCCTTATCACCATCATACACCAGCATCCTAATAACTGCCATTATTAACATTATTATTATTATTATACACGATTTATATAGCGCCAACAGTTTACGCAGCGCTTTACAGCACAATTACAGTACAGTTCAATACAGAAGGTACAGGAGGGCCCTGCTCGTAGAGCTTACATTCTAAAGGGAGGGGGGTGGTACAAAAGGTAATAGCTGCAGAGAATGATTTGATGGGGTTGGCTCTGGGACAGTTGTTAGGTGGGTGTGGGATAGGCTTCCCTGAATAAATTAGTTTTCAGGGACCTCCTAAAGGTGGAGAGGGTAGGGGCTGATCGGACATACTGGGGCAGGGAGTCCCAGAGGATGGGAGAGGCTCTGGAGAAGTCCTGAAGGCGAGCATGGGGGGAAGTAACAAGGGAGCTAGATAGCAGGGGGTCCTGGGATAATAGACTGAACGGGGGATAGCCTGCGCAAGGGTAGGCAATTAAGGACAGAGTTGCAGTAGTAAAGGCAGGAAATAATCAAGGAGTAAATAAGTTGCTTTGTGGTGTCATTAGTCAGGAAGGGTCAAATTCTGGAGATGTTGCGGAGATTAAGGCGGCAGGATTTAGCCAGTGATTGGATGTGGGTGCTGAAGGAGAGGTCAGAGTCAAGGATTACACCCAGCACCCTGGCATGTGTGGAGGGACCAATGGTTGTGTTGTTGATATTAACTGTAAGGTCATGGAGGTTTTAGAAAGATTGAGTTTGAGAAAGTGGTGTGACATCCATACCGATATGTCCTTCAGTAAGTTTGAGATCTGTGAGGAGATCGAGGGGGTGAGTTGAGGAGTGGAGAGATAGATCTGGGTGTCGTCGGAAGAAGAGTGGAGGAGCTGGAGTTGTAAGTGACACTGAAAGTGCACTGAGATAGGTAGGAGGAGAACCAGGATAAAGCAGAATCACAGAGGCCAAGGGAGTATAGTTTTCTGAGGAGGAGCAGGTGGTCAACTGTGTCAAAGGCAGCAGAGAGGTCTTATGCCTTGTACACACGATAGGAATTTCCGATGAAAAAAGTCAGACAGAGTTTTTTCATCGGAGATTCCGACCGTGTGTGGGCCACATCGGAGAAATTCCGATGAATTCCATCGGAATTTAAATATAGAACCCGTTCTATTTTTTCCGATGGAATTACGATGGGAGTTTGGTTGGAAAAAGGTCTGATCGTGTGTATGCGGCATAAGAATATGAGTATGGAGTAATGGCCATTGGTTTTAGCAGTTAGTAGGTCATTGGTGAGTTTTAGTAGGGCAGTTTCAGTAGAATGTTGTGGGCGGAAGCCGGACTGTAGGGGGTCGAGAAGTTTGTTGTCTGTGAGGTAGCGACTCATACGGTCATGGACAAGGCGTTCGATGAGCTTGGAGGCAAACGGGAGCAGGGAGATGGGTCTTAAGTTATTCAAACAGGTGGGGTCTAGTGAGGGTTTTTTAAGTATGGGGGTAACCAGTGCATGTTTGAGTGGGGAAGGAAAGGTGCCGGAGGAGAGGGAGAGGTTGAAGATGTGGGTTAGGGAGTTGAGGATAGAGCGGGAAGGTGGTCGCAGTAATTGAGAGGGGACAGGGTCCAGGGGAAAGGTAGTGAGGTGGGCCATGGAGAGGAGTTTATCAACTTCATCGGTGGTAACTGGGCAGAAGGAGGAGAGTATTGAGTGTGGTGTTACGCCATACCAGCACCCTGATCACTGCCATACACAATACCAGCCTCCTGATCAGTTCCATACACCATACCAGCGTCCTGATCACTGTCATATCCCATACGACCATCCTAAACACTGCCATGTGCGATACCAGCATTTTGATCACCGCCATAGCCTATACCAGCATCCTGATCACCGCCATATGCAATACCAGCATCCTGATCTCCACCGTAACCCATTCTAGTGTGCTGATCCTCTCCATATGCCATACCAGCGCTCTGATCACCGCCATACCCCATACCTGTGTCCTGTTTACAGCTATACCTTATACCAATGTGCTGATCACTGCCTTACCCCATTGCAACATCCTGATCACTGGCATACACCATACCAGCATCCTGATCCCTGCCATACCCCATACCAGCATCCTGATCACCACCATACCCCATACCAGCGTCCTTATCACCACCATACCCTATACCAGCATCCTGATACCATATATGAGCATCCTTATCACAGACATACCCCATACCAGTGTCCAGATCATTGCCATACCAGTGTCCTGATCATCACCATATCAGTACCAGTGTCAACAGAGCCAGGGTTTCCGATTGTTTCCACTGTGGTTTTCCAGGCCCTCCAAAAATATGCTAGACAATCCGTAAATCAGCAAAAATGTGATAGATAATCAGCAAATTAGATGCATATTTTTTTCCCCTAGAACACCTTAACAGCTTCCCGCCCAGCAACATGCCAGTATTCCAAAACCAGTAAAAGTAATCCGAGCAGCTAAAGAGTTGCTGGATCACTGTTGCAGACAGCAGAAGGGGGTGTCCCCCCTCCCACCGCCATCTTTACAGGGCATTCCCCTGTCGATCACAGAGCCCGGTATAGATGCAACCGCTGCCATTTGGCTTTAAGCACACAGTGAGAGGAACAGATGTTGTTCCTCCAACTGTGTGATGTCAGAAACCGAAGTGGGGATTTTGTCACTTCCGGTTTCGGTTCTTTGTTTACCTGGATGTTACTGGCCAGAGAAGCAGCTGATCAGATCAATCTGCGTCTGACTGGCTGCATTGGAAGCCAGAGGAGAGCTCTGGGGTCTAATAGACCCCATAAAGAGGAGAGATCCATCATCTTTTATATTTTACTAAAATAAATCGGTATTATATTGTGATTGTGTGAAATAAAATTCATTAAAGCATTAGTAGTATGTTGAAGGAAAAAAAATTCTCCCCGCAGGGCCAAGACATTGCATACTAGCATATTATAAAAGAGACTTACCTTCAAAGCCCTCCAGTGCTGCACTGTCACCGCTGCATAGGCTTCCATCTTCACCCAGCATTCCTTCCGGGGTCACTGGCAGCGGCCGCTTGAAAGGCTGAGCCGCGAGGATGTCATTCCCACGCATGCATGCGAGATTCACGGCCATAGCACAAAGCTCTGAAGGAACAGCATGGTATGTCGTTTCCTCAGAGCACAAGCGCTGGTGACATCACCAGCTGCTTCTCACTAGAATTTCCCCTAAACCAGGGATCCTCAAACTACGGTCCTCCAGCTGTTGCGGAACTACAAATCCCATTAGGCATTGCAAAACTCTGACATTCACAGACATGACTAGGCATTATGGGAATTGTAGTTCCTAAACACCTGGAGGGTCGTAGTTTGAAGACCCCTGCCCTAAACGGTGCATATTCAGAACATATTCATTTAACCTAGAGGTAAGCTTTATTATAGGCTTAACTGCACATTAAAATACTTTTTTTTTAGAGTTTACTGCCACTTCAAAGTGTATTTTTTTCCAAAGAACCGCTGCGCAAATACCATGTGACATAAAAATAAGCAATACCCACCATTTTATTCTCGGGGGCCTCTTCTTAAAAATATATATATAATTTGGTGGTGTTCAAAGTCGTTTTCTAGCAAAAAAAATATGTTTTATACATGTAGGCGAGCAATGTCAGAATTGGCCTAGACTGAAAGTGGTTAAGGTGCTTCTTGGGTGTCGATTCCCTCTGTGTGGCTAGGCTGTGAAAAAAGCCTGACACATGTGATATCCCCTTACTCAGGAGAAGTAGCAGAATGTGTTTTGGGGTATAATTCTAAGTATGCCCATGCTGTGTGTAAGATATATCTTATTAATTTGACAACTTTGTGTAAAAAATATATATTTTCAGTTTTTCCTTATTTTCCAAAGTCTTGTGGCAAAAAAAGACTCCCCATGCCTCCTAAAAATAAATTGGGATTTCTACTCTCCAAAATGGGATCATTTTGTGGGTGTTTCTACTGTTCTGGTGCTCCAGCTCCTCCAAAAATGTGATAGGTAGTAAGGAAATTAGATGTCTAATTTATGCCCCTAGAAAGCCTGATGATGCTCTTTGGATTTTGGGTCCCTCTGTATGACTAGGCTGTGAAAAAGTCTCACACATGTGGGAGAAATAGCAGAATGTGTTTTGGGGTGTATTTCTAAGTATGTCTATGCTAATTGTTAGAAACATCTTATTAATTGACAATTTTGTGTAAAAAAATGTATTTTCATTTTCTTTCCTACGTTTTCCAAAAACGTGGGGGGAAAAAATTGCATTTTCAAAAGACTCATTATGCCTTTCAGAAAACATCTTTGGAGTGTTTGCTTTCCAAAATGGGGTTATTTTGTAGGTATTTCCACTGTCTTGGTGCTCCAGGGCCTCCAAAAATGTGATAGGTAGGGATGAGACCAACACCCCCCAGTTCGGTTCGCACCAGAACTTGCAAACAGGCAATAAATTTGTTCAAACATCCGAACACCGTTTAAGTCTATGGGACTCGAACATGAAAAATCTAAAGTGCTACATTTGGTTGTCTGCAAGTTGGTCGGTAAGTAGGCTTGAGTTTTTCTTGGGCATTCTCCAGGCTTTGTTGTTACCTGTTTCAGCCTTCCAATGCTGCTTACTGCGATGGCCAGCTATAGATGGGGGTGGTGGCGAGTTTTTGCTTTTCATATCATGCAGGATAATATGCCTACAGAATCAAACATGGTGAAGAACCAGTGAACTGATCCAGCTCATGGGAAAGTAAGAAAAAACTGCGCTAAACCAAATTTTACAACAAAGCTGCTAGCACTCAAACAAACAAAGTATAAACAGATAAAGGAAAAATAGTGCAGCGCTTAAACTCAAGAGTTGCTGGAAGCAGCTCTGAAAAGTGAATAATAAACCACTCTAGGTTAGTGATAAATAAATTCATATATAGTCCATTCCAATGGATGTTTTCCCATATGAGATGACTTCCATGAGGACTAGGGAACGTGACACCTTGTAAGTTGAATAAGTGAATTCAAAAAAGTCCAAACAGCATGTATGTGATGAAAGTGAATGTCTTGTTCATGGACAACACTGCCACAGCATAAATCGACTAGAAGACCTCAAAGTATCAGATGAGAGTTATTAGTAAGGCACAAAAGGTAAGGTTGGATACTCTTACCGGACGTGGTGGACCCACCTGTCATATGACAGTGGGTCAAACGAGCTTGATGGTCACCGTGACCAAGAGTGAAGAGAACTCGATATCCAGGATACCTCAGACCGACTTCCACGGGATAGCAGATGACCAACTCACACGATGGAATTTCCTCCGGTCATACAGGCTCCAAATCCATCCAAGATAGACACAAGGGAAAAAAAGAAAGAAAAACTCCAGATGGTGCAGGTCAATATAACCATGAACGGTTTATTGAATAGGAATTGTCTTATATGAATACAGACAAAAAATAAAAAGTGATCACAAGATAAAACAATAAAAGCAATGTGGGGTGCAGCATAAGCTTTTTATTTTTTTGTCTGTATTCATATAAGACAATTCCTATTCAGTTTTTCTTTCTTTTTTTCCCTTGTGCCTATCTTGGATGGATTTGGAGCCTGTATGACCGGAGGAAATTCCATCGTGTGAGTTGGTCATCTGCTATCCCGTGGAAGTCGGTCTGAGGTATCCTGGATATCGAGTTCTCTTCACTCTTGGTCACGGTGACCATCAAGCTCGTTTGACCCACTGTCATATGACAGGTGGGTCCACCACGTCCGGTAAGAGTATCCAACCTTACCTTTTGTGCCTTACTAATAACTCTCATCTGATACTTTGAGGTCTTCTAGTCGATTTATGCTGTGGCAGTGTTGTCCATGAACAAGACATTCACTTTCATCACATACATGCTGTTTGGACTTTTTTGAATTCACTTATTCAACTTACAAGGTGTCACGTTCCCTAGTCCTCATGGAAGTCATCTCATATGGGAAAACATCCATTGGAATGGACTATATATGAATTTATTTATCACTAACCTAGAGTGGTTTATTATTCACTTTTCAGAGCTGCTTCCAGCAACTCTTGAGTTTAAGCGCTGCACTATTTTTCCTTGATCCAGCTCATGGCCTGGGCAGTCCTACATTAACACATATGTGTCCAAAACACTATAATTTTGTTATTGTATTTTTATAAACTATTCACAAATTTACTTTTTTTAATTTATTTTATAGTTATTTATTTTTCTTACCTGTAAGGAAGGCCACCCTTGTATTGGTTAAGCAAACATGGGCAAGGACGGCAATGCAAACTGGTTAAAATAATAGCAGCTGGAAAGGGAGGCCAAATTGGAATTTGCAGGGCCACCGCATTTAGTTAGAAATTGATTTCAATACCCTCTTGTACCTGTCTGCAGGAAAGCAAACAATTCTATTGCCATTGACTGGTTACCCTTCCTCAGAATGAAGCAGATGTTACTAATAAAATCCTTACATTAATTTTATATATATTTAGGAAAATACTGAACACATTTTTGGTACATGGGGGTATGACAGGGAGTTGCAGAGAACCTGTGGTGAGGGTGCATAAAAAGGGCACGTAAGCGAACGCAATGTCATTCAAATTATTATTGATTTCATCCCTGGGAAAATGTTGCTGTTGTACCAATTTGTGCCCTCGTCAATTTGACTTGATGATATCTTAATGCTAGGGAAACCATTTTTTTCCCCTGCATGCTTCTCAATGTAGAGTTGAAAAGGGAATCAAGCTCTCCAAAAGTGAAATGCCACGTTTACTTTGAGATTTTCCATTATTCTACATTACAAAATTACATTAATGTGATATTTAAATCAATCAGCAGACCTGATTATATTTTGTGGCAAATATATGGGGGGTGGGGTTGTAAATTATATAATCATTGAGCTGGGAAAAATTACAGGAAATGCATTTTTTTATAATTCCTATAAAAAAACAATGAAATAAAAAAATATGTATCCAAATTTGCATTGGGGTTGACTAACAAATGCTAAAACGTATAATATGCAGAACTGAGATATAGCCAAAATGAAAAAATGATCTGGGACTTTGGGGAGTTAGGAAGAAAAAGGCCCAAGAACTGTGTTAAAGTGTATACATACACTTTATACATATATACCCAATGAAGTGACTAGCCTCATGTGATACACAGAAATGAAACAAATCATCCTACATATGTTGTACCTGTTTATCTGCAGTTTCTCTTCTCCACATCCATTTAAAGTGCAGAATTCATAAATCTTGTCTGAGTGTTCAGAAAAAAGGGGGCGAAGAGCTGAAATTACACACTGCAGCGCTCAGTAAGGAGAGCTCTGAGAGATGATTGGAGGGAAGATACACACCCCCCTTCACACACACAGAACTGAAGCTGTCAATCAGTTGGAGGTCCCTCCCCTTTCACCATTTTTCACTTGGTGACAGAAAAACTTGCCAGGAGTGATTCTCACTAATAGCAGAAGATTGAAGCAGCAGATGGAAATGACACTTAGTTCTCTTACAAAGACGAGTACACACTATAGGGGGATATGCTTTGATTATATTTCATGCCTGAGGTTTAGAACCACTTTAATTACACCTATCAATATTCATGGTTTTACACTCAGACCACACAAATAATACACGTGGGGAACTTATTTCTACAACACAGTCAATGCGCATGCACAGTAAGCATGTTCTGTGCTTTGATAACCAGCTATTGCTAGCAGGGATCTTTTGAGTGACCATGTAGTAAAGGTGATTGCCATTGTGCATACATGCTGGCAAATGTGTGCACATGCTCTATTCGAAAAGTACACACTATTATTATTTATAAAAGGACCAGTTCATAATATTGTCCTTCTAAAGCCCATGTGAATGAAGTTTAGGAGATTACTAACACATAATAAAAGCTCTAAGAGAAAATGGCTGAGTTTTTGTACTAATGGGAATTATGCCGCAGACTTTTTATATTAAGTGATTTGAAACACTAATTAACTAAACGCAATATGTTTTAAGGACACAGTCATATGGCATCCAAAACTTTATGTGGCATCTATAAAAAATGTTAACAGTGAACCCTTAATTAAAAATTTGCGGTCTGCAAATACATTTCATTTTTATAGTTTGTAGAAAATTTGCAGCACATGTTTTAATGAATCTTTAGCATACCTTAATGTTTCCTAAAGTCATAGCATCTCACCCAGAATGCAGTATTTCTATCTCTATTCCTCTCTGGCCCTATCAGATACCAACTGCCTACAAGTACATCCTTCCTTGGGCATTGACAGGCAGCTGCACAACTTTGACCAAATGCTCTAGATCCCTGGTTTACTACGGGAGCATGAATATTGTAGCTGGGCCCCTGGGCATCAAATAGGTCCTAGACAGAGGCATATCTAGTGAAAATGGCACCTATGGCAAGCACTTTAATCTTTCAATAAACAAATTATGGATTGGCGCTGATGAGCTGCACTAATGGGCAGGGTCGATCCTAGGGTCACAGACGCCTGGGTGCAGAAATATTTCTGGCGCCCCCACGTGGGTGTGGTCATCCTACAAACTCCTCCCATTTACACATGTTTCTATGGCAACGATTCAAACACAGAGATGCTCCCCTAAGAAGTCGTCGTTACTCTAGGATCCTCCCACGATCCTTTAACAATAAAGAAAATACAGGAAGAGCGTACACTAATGAGACCTGGAGAGGAGTCTCTCTGATGCACACAGAGAGGGCTTCTGTTAGAGAGTCTGTTAGGAAGAGCCCCCAGACATAGTACA
Organism: Rana muscosa; assembly: GCA_029206835.1. Classification (NCBI taxonomy): domain Eukaryota; kingdom Metazoa; phylum Chordata; class Amphibia; order Anura; family Ranidae; genus Rana; species Rana muscosa. The sequence goes on along the minus strand of CM055123.1, from coordinate 119,205,205 downwards.
AGAGATGGTCAGAGAGTGCAGACATATTACAGGTGACCGTCAGAGAGTGCAGACATGACACAAGAGACTGTCAGAGACTGCAGACATATTACAGGAGATGGTCAGAGAGTGCAGACATAGTACAGGAGACAGAGAGTGCAGACATAGCACAGGAGATGGTCAGAGATTGCAGATATAAAACAGGAAATTATCAGAGACTGCAGACATAATACAGGAGATGATCAGAGAGTGCAGACATATTACAGGAGACGGTCAGAGACTGCAGATATGATACAGGAGATGGTCAGAGACTGCAGACATAATATAGGAGATAATGGCTCTCACCTGACCCAGCGATACAGCAACAATGGTTCCTCTGATCAGGAGTCAACTCACTCTGAATTGCCCGTAGTGACTCCACCGAGTCCAGATCTGTATTAAGTATAGACTCCCGACTCCCCTATAGACTCCCTACTAAGTATAAACCCCTCCCTCAATACAGACCCCCTCCATTAGTACAGACCCCCAGGACAAACCCCCCCTCCATCAGTACAGACCCCCCCAGGACAAACAACCCCCCTCCATTAGTACAGACCCCCCCACAACCCCCCCCATTAGTACAGACCACCCCCCCTCCATTAGTAGAGACCCCCCACAAACCACCCCCCCCATTAGTACAAACCCCCCACAAACCACCCCCCTCCATTAGTAAAGACCACCCCACAAACCATCCTCCCTCCATTAGTACAGACCCCCCTCAGGACAAACCACCCCCTTCATTAGTACAGACCCCCCAAACCACCCCCCCTCCATTAGTACAGACCCCCCTCAGGACAAACCACCCCCCTCCATTAGGACAGACCCCCCCACAAACCACCCCCCATTAGTACAGACCCTCCCACAAACCCCCCCATTAGTACAGACCCCCCACAAACCACCCCCCCATTAGGACAGACCACCCCCCTCCATTAGTAGAGATCCCCCCACAAACCCCCCCATTAGTACAGACCACCTCCCATTAGTACAGAACACCCCCTTCTATTAGTAGAGACCCCCACAAACCACCCCCACCCTCAATTAGTACAGACCCCCCTCGGGACAAAGCACCCCCCCATTAGTACAGACTCCCCCACAAACCACCCCCCATTAGTACAGACCACCCCCTCCATTAGTAGAGACCCCCCCACAAACCACCCGCCATTAGTACAGACCCCCCACAAACCATGCCCCCATTAGTACAGACCCCCTCACAAACCACCCCCCATTAGGACAGACCACCCCCCTCCATTAGTAGAGACCCCTCCATTAGTAGAGACCCCCCCACAAACCCCCCCATTAGTACAGAACACCCCCCTCTATTAGTAGAGATCCCCACAAACCACCCCCCTCAATTAGTACAGACCCCCCATTAGTACAGACCCCCCACAAACCACCCCCCAATAGTACAGACCACCCCCCTCCATTAGTAGAGACCCCCCCACAAACCACCCGCCCATTAGTACAGACCCCCCACAAACCATCCCCACTCCATTAGTACAGACCCCCTTCTGGCCCCCACAAACCATCCCCCCTCCATTAGTACAGACCCCCCACAAACCAGCCCCCCTCCATTAGTACAGACCCCCAACAAACCAGCCCCCCTCCATTAGTACAGACCCCCCTGGCCCCCACAAACCACCCCCTTCCATTAGTACAGACCCCCCACAAACCATCCCCCCTCCATTAGTACAGATCCCCCCTGGCCCCCACAAACAATCCCCCCTCCATTAGTACAGACCCCCCTGGCCCCCACAAACCACCCCCTTCCATTAGCACAGACCCCCACAAACTATCCCCCCTTCATTAGTACAGACCCCCCCGGCCCCCACAAACCATCCCTCCTCCATTAGTACAGACCCCCCTGGCCCCCACAAACCATCCCCCCTCCATTAGTACAGACCCCCCCTGGCCCCCACACACCACCCCCCCTCCATTAGTACAGACCCCCCTGGCACCCACAAACCACCCCCTTCCATTAGTACAGACCCCCCTGGCCCCCACACACCAGACCCCCCTGGCCCCCACAAACCATCCCCCCTCCATTAGTACAGACCCCCCTGGCACCCACAAACCACCCCCTTCCATTAGTACAGACCCCCCTGGCCCCACACACCAGACCCCCTCCATAAGTACAGACCCCCCACAAATTATCCACCCTTCATTAGTACAGTCTACAGACCCCCCCTCTGGACAAATGCAAACCCCACCCGGGTGGCAGCTGGAGAGGACAGTGTGCAGCCGCGCCGCCCAGGTGGAGAGGATCGTGACAGTTAGAACAAATGTCACGCTGATGCACTGCATTCATTGCACTGCACCACACGGACCGGACCACTACGTCACCGCGGGTCTCTCTCCCAGCCACTCCAATCTCTGATCTCCTCTGCCTGGAGGATGGAGGAGGGAGCAGGGGGGAGCAGGAAACAGCAGCGCCGCAGCGGCGATGATCGGCGGCAGTGAGCGGCGGAGACTGAGAGCGGCCTCACTCTGTATACCAATAAGGAGGAGGGAGGGGAACACTCTGGTGCTTGAGCGCCCCCACCTCTGTGGTGCCTGGCTGAACTGCACCCCTCGCACCCTGTCTAGGACCGGCCCTGCTAATGGGCACTGATAGACAGCACTGATGAGCTGCACTGATAGGCAGCACTGATGGGCACTGATAGGCAGCACTGATGAGCTGCATTAATGGGCACTGATAGGCAGCACTGATGAGCTGCACTGATAGGCAGAACTGATGGGCACTGATAGGCAGCATCAATGAGCTTCGCTGATAGGCAGCACTGATAGGCAGCACTGATGGGCACTGATTTGCGGCATTTTTGGGCACTGATAAGGCAGCACTGATGAGGCAGCACTAACACTGATAGGTGACACTGATGAGCTGCACTGATGGGCACTAATAGGTGACACTGGCACTGACAGGTGGCACTGATGAGCTGCACTGATAGGTGGCACTGATAGGTAACACTGTCACTGATAGGTTGCACTGATAGGTGACACTGGCACTGACAGTTGACACTGATGAGCTGCACTGATAGGTGACACTGGCACTGATAGGTGACACTGGCACTGACAGGTGGCACTGATGAGCTGCACTGATCGGTGGCACTTATAGGTGACACTGGCACTGATAGGTGGCACTGATGAGCTGCACTGATAGGTGACACTGGCACTGATAGGTGGCACTGATGAGCTACACTGATAGGTGGCACTGATAGGTTACACTGGCACTGATAGGTGACATGGGCACTGACAGGTGGCACTGATAAACTGCACTGATAGGTGGCACTGAATGGTGACACTGGCACTGATAGGTGGCACTGATGAGCTGCACTGATAGGTGGCACTGATAGGTGACATTGGCACTGATAGGTGGCACAGATAGGTGACACTGGCACTGTTAGGTGGCACTGATGAGCTGCACTGATAGGTGGCACTGATAGGTGGCACTGATGAGCTGCACTGATAGGTGACACTGGTACTGATAGGTGGCACTGGCTCTGATGAGCTGCACTAATGAGCACTGGTAGTGATAGACCTAGGAGGCACTGACAGCCCCCAACCCGCCCTCCCTCCCAAACAGTTAACCCACTTCAGCCAGAGCCAGTACACTGAGCTGCACTTATCTACCCAACTTCCCCAGCCCCATGCAGAGGCAGAGCTTACCTGTTTTTGTACTTGTACAGCGCTTCCTACTCCTTGCTTGCAGCGGCGCCAGCGCCGCCCACACTCCTTTCCCACCAGCCTCTCGGGCCGGCCTCTGGATGATGTCATGCCACCCAGGACATCAAGGGGAGGAGCACGCTCAGCCTCAGCGCACTAGTACAGAGGCTATGCAGTGCAGCGTTCTCTGCAAGGCAATGTATGTAGCACTTGCCATATGGGCCATACCCTGGATTTGCCACTGGTCCTAGACTCCTTCATAGGTTACCTTGTAGATGATCCAGCGTGATAGGTAGGCTTGTGTTTGGGTTCCGGGTTGGCGGATGATTTATGGTTGGACTCGGTCATCCTCGTGGCTGTCTGCTGACTGCTGGATTAACTTCAAGTCTCCAGGAACGTTCGGCTTGTTGGCCATCGGAGGTGTTGGGAAGATCAAAGGCCCTGGCTGAGTATTAGCCACAAGCTCAGACAGCTTGTGCAGCTGGTAAGCTTGCACTCCATGTGGTGGTGGATTCACGCTTTTTCTTAAGTCACTGAAAATCTTATCACATGGTGTTCCAACAAACATTCTCCTCTTTGGAAGTTTTTAAGGGACTATAATTTTTTGCTAATTAACATTAGTGCTCATTTATTCATTGGTTCAGTTTGTTGATTTGTTTATAATTCAATCAGATTTATTTGATTGATCCTATTCAATTTCACTTGTTTTTATTTGTCAATTTATGTATAAGCGCAGCTCCTTATGTTTTTTGTATTTGTGCATATTTCACTTTGAGTTGCAGCTTGTGTGAAGTGTGTAAACAGTGCAGTTTTTTCTTTTAACATAAAAATATTATTGCCACACCCAAAATACATTTAAATACATTTATGATATATTAACCAAACTGTTTTGAGTAATTTCAAAAATTGTCTAAAAACCCACAAGTCTGTACATAAGCATGTACTGTACTTATCTGTTGCAATCTTTGGGAGGCAAAACAATGGCATTTTGGGAATTAGCCAAAAGATGGATATGCACAGTGGAAGTGAAGGTACATACAGTATATAAGTTTGTGGAGATCTGAATTAAAATTAACCTGTTGCTTTGCTCTGTATGTATTTACTTTAAAGGCTGTGGTTTAAAAAGTGAGCCACCTTTCTGCTGGTTGATTTACTAAAACCGGAGAGTGCAAAATCTGGTGCAGTACTGCATAGAGACCAATCAGCTTCCAGATTTTTTTTTCAAAGATTAACTGAACAAGCTGAAGTTAGAAGCTGATTGGTTATCATGCACATCTGCGCCAGATTTAGCATTCTCTCGTTTTAGCAATCATCCCCACTGTATAAACCAAAAATAGCAACATACTGTTTTGTGAGTAGGCTGTATTTGATAGAAAATTATATAAACTCTCCAAAATAAAATAATGAGCTCCACTTATCCTTGCAAAAAACTTGAGACTAATATTCTGTTTTGTTTAGTCAAATCTTAAATCCCTTATCCATGGATTAGCAGAATGTGCTCCAAAAAAAAACATTTTTTAAGGAGGGAGCTTATACAGAACAAAAAGCCAATGGCAAAAGTATTTGTACCTTTTTTTTTTTTAAAGTAAATAATAAGGACTATTTAAGCAGCTAATACAACAAACAGTGAATGCATAAGGATAAGGCTGGGTTCACATTGCCACACGGTCCAGTGCGTCCCTGTTCACCGCTCCAGCTCCAATTTCAGAATTTTTGGCTGAATTCTGAATTGAAATGGGCCAGAAGATGCACAGGACTCCTGTTCAATTCGCGCCGCAGCCGTCCCGGAGCTCTGTGAGCCGGCTCCGTTGAGAGGCGGTCACAACCTGACATGCGAATCGGATGCGGGGAAAAACCTGCATCCAATTCGCAATAGTGTGAACCCAGCCTAAATCACAACGCATTTAGTAAAGGTGAATTAGTAATGGAAAATCCACTCTTTTGGTGATTTGGGGTAGTTAAATTGATTATTTGCTCTACTGATCCAAAATCCAATGGGGTCTAGTGCAGTTCACTCTTTATGTGGATTGGCAGGGAGGCCCCTTTCCATAGTTTCATGAATTTGTGTTTAGAAAAAATGTACCAGCCCTACCATGCATTATCAGTCTAGTATACCATGTACAGTATATTACACTACATGAAACAAATCCAAACTAATCTAAACTGTTCTTTGCAAATAATAACTCAACAACCACGATAAAGCACAAAAAAGGTAATGATAACAAAATATGCCCAGCAAGATCTTTTGGCTGCACTGAAATCTTACTCACTATAGGTGAAGGTTAGGTCAGCATTTGCTTCTTTTCTGCAGATCCTGATATTAGAATATGGCTCAGAAGTTTCCTTTTATGCCTCTATTGGCCAATGTGAAGAGTGGTTGCCTTACAGACAGAAAGAAAAATCACTGGTGTCAGTGTTTACTTACCTGAAAGACAAGCGGCTCCAGTGGTCTCACTCAATGTCAGTGATGTGCGTACAGTAGAGTTGCATGATTAATCGCTAAAAAATCGCGATCTCAATTCAACCACCCTCACAATCCTAATCCAGCATTTCCACAATTCATGTGAACAGTGCAGAGAAGTTCTCCCTCTCACAGCCAAAAAAATAAGCAGCAGCTGAAAGATAGATGAAAAGAAACACTGTATCCTGTTCTTTTAGAGATCAAAGAGATGAATTTCGGTCTGTAAATGAGATAATTTGAACCACTTAAAGAGTTAAAATCAGTATTTTTTGCTAGAAAGTTGCTTAGAACCCCCATACATTATATATATATATGTAGCGGGTATATGCTTTTCTATTATGTTTAAATTTGGTGGGGGATCTGTGATGTGTGGTTCCCTGGGGCCCAGCAGGTGGCGCTGTCACTTTGGGCCCGGGGTGAGCCATCGTTGCAGTGGCATACCCTTTTTGGCCTCTCGCAGCATGAGTACAGTGGGTCGGGGGCTCCGCTGGGCTTGCTGGGGGAGGGTATAAAGGGGTCGGACATTTTGGTCACGGGGTCGTCGAGTCCCAGGCACCTTCAGCCTGAGGGCTGTGGTTTGTGGTCGGGGTCCAGGCGGCCTAGGCCTGGACACCCGGAGCTCGTGTTCCACCCCAGGCACCTTCAGCCTGGGGTGAGGTACTCGGTTGGAGGCCTGGGGCCCAGTGTCCTCCGCTGGGCTCCGCGAGGGAAGAATTTCCTAGGGGACCCCGGGAGTGGGGTACCCGAATCCAGAGGCGTAAGGGACCGGAGGAGCTACTCACCCGAAGACCTGGTGCAGCAGATTGCCGGTGCCGGGTGAGCCTAAGGAGATCGCCCGGAGGGGTACCTTCCCAAACAGGGGCCGAGTGCAGTCAGGAGGAAGGTTCACCGTTCATCCGGTCGGTGGCAGCGACCAAGATTCTCAACAGGTGGCATAGATCATGTGCCAAACCTATTCGCTGATAGAGGAATAGGAGAGTTCATTGTGCCTGGGCCTACTCGTATCCACACCCCGTCTGTTCGTTGAGGGAGTCCAACTGATCGTGTTTCATCCTGACATTGGAAAATAAAGGAGTGTTGGACTTTTATTGGTGTGGAGCTCATTTACTGGCAGGCACGGTTCCACAGAAGAGGCAGAGGCTCCAAACTCAGAACACCAACCCGAAGGTAAAGGAACTTTGCTTACACCACACAAACATCTGCGGTGAAGGCTTGGCGTGGTGACCCCGCACTCTCTCCTCCAAGGTACCCCTAGACAAGCAGAAACCAGCCAACAGCGGAGTGAGAGAGTGGAGGCCGCTACATATATTTTTAGCAGAGACCATAGTGATTAAAATGGCGGTTGTTGCAATATTTTATGTCACACTGTACTTGCACTGTACTTTTAAACGCACTTAATTTTTTTTTTTTTAATGAAACAGTAAAGTTAGCGCAATTTTTTTGTATAATGTGAAAGATGATGTTATGCCCGAGAATCGTGAGCGAATCGTGATCTTTATTCTAAGCAAAACAATTGTGATTCTCATTTTATCCAGAATCGTGCAGCTCTAGTGTACAGTGATGTAAGTGCCAGAACCCTGCAGGCATCATTAGGTGGGAGATTATTCTGCCACTGTTTATAGCTCAGAAACCCCTGACAATCTCTGGAGGAGCATTATGGGTTCCATGGAACCTTGGTTAAGGAAGGCTGCCCTAGAGAAACACTACATAACCCAATTCTTGTTTGATGGTCACAACCAATTCTCAACTCAAGCACAGGCACGTAAAAAGATTTCATTAGTTCATTATACAGCTCATTATACTCTTATATATTGCTCCTATATTTCTAAGTGAGCTCATTTTACTGGGACAATGGATCCTGCTGAGCCAAACATGTTACAAACATAAGGCAATAGCTATTTCTGCAACTGCTTATTTTACTACTCATTACCTGTTAAACTTTGCTTCATTTATTAAGTGACAGTGAAGAGACTTCTGCCAGATAATTGTATATGGCCAATATCATTGTCTGCCCACTCAGCCTAATAAGTAACAGGATGATTTTAATTCTAAAGAATCACCTGGAAGGCTTTATGGTTAAATCATTTCTAACTCTCAACCTACCCAATATTTCTTGGCTAATAGACTTCACGTTTAATTGAAGGATCTCCTCTGGACTCTGTCTGCACTGCAGCAACATTCAGTTTCCCTCACCTAGAACTGAGAGCCATGCACACTCCAATCCATTAAAGGGTCTTCATTAGTTTCAGCACCAGTCAGCCAACCAAGCGGCAAAGGTCAAACACAGTCACCTGTCACAACAGGGCAGTAAAACTCCTAATTGTATGGGAACAAATGAGATAAAAAGATGGTAGCATTACCCATTTGATTTATTTTTTTCTAAAGACTCATTTAAGTCTAATTTACTATGGTAATATAATGAAGTACTGAGCAGATAAACATACATATAGCTCAGCTAGGTGTTTCTAAGGGAAAGGCTAAAAAAAATGTTTAACTAGAAATGTGTAATAAAAAGAAATTTGTTGTATTGCTGGCATAAGATCATAAATATATATGATTTATTCATTGTGTCAGAGGTAGAAAAGACAGCTCTGCTGAACGACCCATTAAAGATTTTTACCTAACTGGAGAAAGATAATAGAAAAATTTAGAGTTAATGCTATGCATTTCATTGGCTTATTCTCAGAACCCGATGGTCAAATAAATACCCATACTAGTACTGCCAATGATAATTAAGATAAAATTAAAACACCTTCCTTGTTTTTTCAGGGCCGATACCGATTTTTCGGCTGCCTTTAAGGCCGATGGCTGATAGCCGATATCAGGTGCCGATATTCTGTAGATTTAAAGTCTTTATTTTTACACTGTCCTTTTACTTTATTTTTTGTCACTTTTATTGCTGTCACAAGGAATGTAAACATCCCTTGTGACGGTAATACGCAGTGAAAGGTACTCTTTATGAAGGTATCTGGGGTCTATAAGACCCCAAAACCCTCCACTGCACTTAAAAGTATTCCAAATGCCAAGATCTGCATTTTTGAATACTTTCTATTTTTTAAAACTGGCGCCTTTAGGATGAGAGTAATCCGGAAGGGATATCATGACATCCCTTCCGGGTTACTAGATCTGAGACCTGAACAAAGCAATCGACTTTGTTCAGGTCTCTGGCCAGCTGGCGGACGTGCCGGCTGGTCACTCGGGCCTCCCGGTGGGACGGGAGACCAGGACTGAGCGGCAGAAGGCAAAGGAAGGTGATGGGAGGGGGCGACCCCTCATGCTACTTGTAACAATGGCCGAGCGGCTGTTTAGCCCCATCAGTTGTTATTACAAGAAAGCCGACCGTCCGCTCTAAATAATGGTACAGGGTGATGCCTGCACAGCATCACCCCGGTACAACCACTTGGAGCAATATGGTAACATCGGTAAGTTTGTTATCGATACTGATTCTTCAAAAAAAGTGGATATCGGCCACACCGATAATCGGTCAATCCCCCTTGGGGAGATTTACCCCCTCTATTTGTTCTGTTTACCATTATCATTGAAAATTAAAGTAAAAGAAAAACCCAAAATTTGGGTTGTCCCTAAAAAAGTAATACAGAAAAAATCTTCCTATGGGGACACTAGTTCCGGTGACCTGGGGGTCCCCAAGGAATTCCCTTATTTTGCAGGGATTTCCTCTCACTTCCTGTTTTGGCTATGGGACAGGAAGTGAAGGGAAATCTCCCCAATGGGACACAGATGGCAAAAAATAAACTGACTGGGGTTATGACCCTCTCTTACTCTATCCAAAATGAAAAAAAATTGCCTATCGTTCAACTTTAAATTGATATTTCTGTTTACTGTGGATGCTGGAGAATAGATTCATCTGCTGGTTTATTTTTAGATTCTTTGGGGACCCTTGAATCTCACTATCTTTGCTCCTGTTCTATTCCTTTGCCATGGTAATTATTATAGATTTCATATTTATTATGATGAACAGTGATGGTGTCACCATGTATAGCTTTGCAATGGCTGCAAGTGGTGAGCATAGCAGATAACTCTATTCCTAGGAGGTATAAGACACTAGCGAATGATGTTGTATACGAGGGTCCACCCATAGCTGACATATCACTTTTATGTGGGACAATACCTTATAGTATAAGTTCAACCTTACATTCTATTTTACACTATAATATATTAATTGTGTGTTCTTCAATTTAATCTACTTTAATCTACACACGACCGTTTTTAATGTCATTGAAAAAAAAATGCATTTTTCTCGACTTGATTCTTCTCAAGCCTGCCTTGCCTACACACTATTTAGCTATGAGTAAGCACTAATACCTGTAGTGTGAAATGCGTCAGCTGATCCCTGTCTTGCTGTGACCTGTGGTGCATTTGTTCATCGATTTTTACAATAAAAGCAACCGAAAAGGTTTTTGGAGTGCGGCTGTCCATTTCTCCATTTGCTGTTCTCAGTCTGCCTTGTGCATTGCCAGCACCCACGGCTTCTTGATTGTTGAAGGATTAATAGAACTTACTCACCTGGAGTGGTAATCTCTTCTTCCCACTTGCCTACACACTATCGTGGAAAAAAATGCTCGAGTAAAGCGCGGTGACGTACAACACGTACAACGGCACTATAAAGGGGAAGTACCATTCGGATGGCGCCACCCTTCATGTTAGTAAAGTTTGTTGAGAGACAATTTGCGCTTTTCAGCCTCGTGCTTTTCAGTCCGTTACAGCGTGATGAATGTGCTATCTCCATTACGAACGCTAGTTTTTACCAGAACGAGCGCTCCCGTCTCATACTTGATTCTGAGCATGCCCATTTTTTTCACGTCGTTAAAGCCTACACACGGCCGTTTTTCATGATGAGAAAAACGACGATGTGAAAAACGACGAGAAAAATTAGAGCATGTTCCAATTTTTTCATGGCCATTTTTCACGTTGTGAAAAATGCTCTGAAGCCCACACACGATCATTTTTAATGACCATTTAAAAAAATTGCATTTTTCTCGTCATTAAAAACGGTCGTGTGTACGCGGCATAACTTATGACTTATTTTGATGTTTTTCACCCCCTCCTACACTTTTTAAGGTTTTGTGTATGTATAGATAACAATTACAAAATAGCTTCAAGGTAATCGTAACCTGTTAGTACGTCCACAGTGTACCACAGTCACAGCGAAAATCAATACATGCAGGGAATTTGTCATTACTTTAGGCTAGTAGAAATGAAAAAGAAAAAAAGAAAATTGTTAGCAGCAAAGCATGTAAAATATGGAATTATAAAATAGATGTTAAAATAAATATATCTATGACTTTAGCCTAAGATGAATTCCAGGTATGACAATTGTTACATATTTACACTGGTCGGGCTTGGACCAATGTAAGTATGTATGTGCCATACCTGTGGGATCTGCTGCTACAGTGATCCCCACTAGTTTCTGGGCACGGTGCTGAGCGGCTGCACTGTTGCATTGTAAACATGAGAGGTCACTTGCTCGGCATTGGGAACCATCAGGGAACACTTTGCATTTTTTCATTGGACAAGGTGGACAGGTGGGCCAGTAATGTTATGATCTCCACTTCATCCATCCATCAAATGTGTAAATGTAACTATGTAAAAAATTGCCATAGATAAACTTCAGCTGCAAAGTAGAATTCCAGTTTAACCTTAACTTAACTGTCCCCTCCCCCCTCCTAACACCTATGTTAACTAGCCTGTGTAATAAAGATGTATATACTTGCCTATTTTTAGCCTGCTCTGGTCTGCTCTTGTAATGTGATCCAGTTTTCGTGTTTCAGAAACCCTGCTTCAGGGGAGAGGGGGGAACATTGACATTGGAAGGGCCATTGAAACCTATGAGTGACATCATTGCTCCAAGCTTTACTAGCCAATGTTGGAGCGCTCTCTGACAGATGACTGGACCAGGGTGAGCTGAAAATAGGTAAGTATATACATCTTTCTTACACAGGTTAGTAAGCGTAAGTGTTAGGAGAGGGAGGGTACAATTTGGAGAAGGGCTATGCATTAAGGTGAAAAAACTTCTTGCAGTCACCCCCCAGCCCCTCGTTTTACTTACCTGAGCCCAGTTATCTTCTTCTCTGGGACGAGCACACCATGGCTGGTGTCTCGTGTCCTGATTGGATAGATTGATTGCAGCGCAGCCATTGGCTCCCACTGCTGTCAATCAATTCCAATGACGTGGGGGGCGGGGCCGAGTCTCACATTCGGCGGCTATGGACGCCTAATAAATGACTCGCAAAGTAACCCCCTCGGGAGAGCGCTTCACCCAGGGGGTTATCTAATGCAGGGAGGAGCCGCGAGACCCTCGAGGGACCCCAGAACAGGTGAATCTAGGCCACTCTGTGCAAAACTAGCTGCACAGTGGAGGTAAGTATTACATGTTTGTTATCTTTTTATTTTTTTATCCTTTACAATCACTTTAAGCTTGAATCAAGTGAGCTGCAAAGGGTAACATACATTTTAAAGCCAAGTTGACATTTTTTTTTGTTTGGATAAAGTGAGTAGGATTTAAATTACCAGTCCGATTAAAATGTTGTCGGCGCCCCTGATGGGCAAACTTCCCTCACTTTCTGCCCCTACTAATGGGATTGAGACAACAACAGCAAGAGAGGAGAAGTGAAAGAAATTCTGTCAGGTTTTTATTCTTCCTTGAGTCTCCACTGGGGATATTTCCCCTCATTCTCTGTATCGATCACACTGAGTCATGTCCTGGCACAGAGACAGGAATTGAGGGGAAATCTCCCAAGTAGAGACACAGACTTTCAGCTAAAAACAGATTACAGGAGTATGGAATGAACTGCACTTCTGTGATCCATAGGAGAAGTACAGCCAAAAAGGCTTTGGCCATACATCTCCTTTAATTATATGGACCTTATTATTAAGCAGTTCTTACTGATCATACTGCTGTTGTGATGTTTTTACTTAAATTATGTCTACACTTAAGTTCATGTGCAATCTGATTATTGTGGATATTTCAGTAAGGTAAGCAGAGACTAGATGCTGACATTGAGCTGTAGCTGAGCCAGTCTAACACAGGGCAGTATGTGCAGAAATTCCCCCCCCTTCTAAGTCACTTTGTGTCTCCCCTTTCTACCCACCTCTGAGCACCGACCTTGGTTCTACCCCCTACCCAGCTCCCAGTATGGCCCCTTTTAGAGAATATAGAGCCAAGTATCACTTTGTAATGCTAAGTAATTTGTATGGAATTAGGTAATAATAACAAAAAAAGCAATAAAATAGATTCCCCGCAGCCAGCAACAATAGATCCCCCCCAGCAACAAAAGAGCCCAGCAGCCACAACAGATCTCCCAGCAGCCAACATTAATACTCTCCAGCAGCCAGCAACAGTAGACACCTCCCTGAACAGTAGATCCCTTCCAGTAACCCCCAGTAATAAAAGATCCTCCACCAGCAACAATAGATTGCCACGCAAAAATAGATCCCCTCTAGCAACAATAGGCACCCCAGCAGCCAGCATCAGTAAACCCTCTATCACACCCCAGCACCCCTTGCTGTTGCATAAATTCAGCGCTGGAGGTGCCGGGACTGCGTTTTTCCATGTTTCCGCTGATAAAAACCCCTGACAATATGTATGTATTGGCGCCATCACTAATTGGGCAACTACAGACTGTGAAGAAGATCATTATTTGTTTTGTAGTTAAACAAATGTAAACTTTCTATAAAACTGGACAAAGTGACACTAAGCAATTCACAGCAGCTCTCACGGTTATGGATGAGAACCTTCAACCAAGGTTGAAGGTTCGCAGTGAATCCCTTGGATCACTGAATTCATGAATTTTTGGCTTGAAGCTTTGCAGGTTTGCTGCCTAAAAAAAAAAAAACACATTGCAGTGCATAACCTGTCCCAGGTCATCTCAATCACAACAGCTAATCTAACGAAATAGAAAACTCAACCTCTTCACTATAGAAGGTTGCTCCTACAGCAGCCATATTGTCGGTATGCATTGTTGTTCTAAGGGAGAGTTGATAATTGTGTTTAGGGAGACATACTGGGGTTGATTTACTAGAGTAGAGTACACAATCTGGTGCAGCTCTGCATAGAAACCAACCAGTTTCCAGCTTTTTTTTTCAAAGCTTAATTGAACAAGCTGAAGTTGTAAGCTGATTGGCTACCATGCACAGCTGCACCAGATTTTGCACTCTCCAGTTTTAGTAAATCCACCTCACTGTGCTACACTGTGTTTTTAATTTTGACATTGGCACATGTCCTCCATGGCAGTGCTCAGCTTCCCATGCCTATTGCTTGACAAAAGCTTATTGCTTATTAGCTCTACAAATTGCCAGAATTGAAAAACAAGATTCACACCCAATAGACTTCAGTTGGGTTCACTGCAAAGTTCACAAACTTTGAACAAGATTCACAAAACTTTCTGTGAACTTATCCCAGATATCCTCACATCTCAAATATGCTTATCCCTACTCACAGCCAATCTTATACTTCTGGGAAGAATTAAAAACTGTAAAAATCCTCCATTGAAGTGGGGCTATGACCACACCACAAGGGTTAAATGTTTATTTTGATCTAGGGGAACAAGAAAAGCTCTTTCACTTACCCAATCCTCAGCTCCCACAGGCACTCTCTGTGCTGCCAGTCTGGTACCGCAGCCTATTCTCCCCAATGTCCCTTTGGTTGAAGGTTCTCTGGCATCATCATGACCAATGTAGAATCCATAGCTATGCATTGGATGTGAGGACACCAAGAAACAATCCCCCGCTGAAGCATAGGGGAAAAAGGAAAGTGCTATCTGCTGCGAGATCAGAGAATCAGGTAAGCAAAACTGCTTTTCCTGTCCCCTAGGCTTAAAGGGGTTGTAAAGGTTCCTTTTTTATTTTCTAAATAGGATACTTTAAGCTAGTGCATTGTTGGTTCCCTTTCCTTTTCCTTCTAAATATTTTTTTTCTTTGTTTTCTTTGTCTGAATTTGTCACTTCCTGTTCCTCCTCAGTAAGCTGTTCTGGCTGACTACTCGGATGATGGTGTGAAGTTTAGTGAGGAGAAACAGGAAGTGAGAAATTCAGACAAAGAAAAAAAACATTTAGAAGGAAAATCGAAGGAAAAGGAAAGTGAACCAACAATGCACTAGCTCAGTGGTTCTCAACTCCAGTCCTCGGGACCCACTAACAGGCCGGATTTTAAGTATTACTTTGGGGAGATGCAGACTAGAAAACTGCAATCACTGAGCAGCAAATGATATCACCTGTGATGTATTTCAGTTATCTTGCAAACCTGGCCTGTTAGTGGGCCCTGAGGACAGGAGTTGAGAACCACTGCACTAGCTTAAAGGAACCTATTTAAAAAATAAAAAACAAACCTTTACAACCCCTTTAAATGAGCATTACATTCTTGGAAGCCTACCTGAAAGGGAGGGTTTTTATTTTCCCTGGTGTTGGGCTTTAAAGGTAATGCCAAATGTTAGCATATGCAGACAATAAAGGCTACATGTATTAGAATTTGGCTGAGGGAATCTCAATACATGAACCAAAACTGGAATACTACCAATGCACTTGTTAATTTCCTAAGCAAAACATCTACTAAGCTTGTTACAATGACAATGCTGCTGTTTTACAAAATGTAAGAATGGGACTGGAAAGTTACATCATTTAGGACCAATACCCTACAATCAGAATGGTTCAAGAACCATTAAAGTGGTTGTATCCTTTGCTTTGTGATATTTACCAACAGGTAAGCCTATAATAAGGCTTACCTGTAGGTAAGATGAATATGTCCTAAACCTGTACGGTTTAGGAGATATTCGCCCTGCATGCAGGCGCTGATGTCAGTGGCGCATGTGCTCTGAAGATCGTGCTGGAAATTCAGAGCTCCTTGCTGGAACGGAGGACTCCCATGAATGCGCGGGAGTGACGTCATCGTAACTCCGGCCACTCACAGTGCCAGAGCCATGAATCCGGAAGAAACACAGAGGGAGCATGTCAGCTCGCTCCCTCAGCGGTGACCGTGAGGCGGTACGTGCGCATCCTTCGTTCTAAGGTAAGTATTTCATAATGATGCATACGAGTTCATTATGCCTTTGGCTTTACAGGTTTTTTTTTTTGTAAGGGCATACAACCGCTTTATGTTTCATCAGAAAAGGTGAAATTTTCACCAGTCTTCTACCATAAAGTGCTTCTCTGATTACTGTAGCCTCAGTTATGCCAATTTATGTATAATTTACTAAAAATATAATATAACATTTAACAAGTTATAGAGTTTAAGGTGTAGTAATATCCAAACATATTGGGCCTGTCTGCAAAGACATTGCCTATTGGTAAAGGGCTGGCTGTCATATCCATGTCCATATACCTTTTTTGTACACTGCTCGCCGCTGTAGGCGACATATGAACAGACAAGTTTATTGTTCTGTTTATACACATAAAGAACTACATTTCCCAGTTTGCACCATTCTCTGTGTGGTGTGTGACGCATGGACAAGCGTCGCTTCCCATTGGGTGAGTTCACACAGATTTATTTCAGTGTTGGTTGCTGTATTTTCATCCACACACAATTACTACACTTCCCAGCATACAACGGTCTCTGCGGGGCCCGAGACGTACTGACGCAGGTCATCCCCTAGGATAGGCTGGGTAAACGTATCCGGCGATTCTGAGCTTTATGGCATATTGCGGGACTACATATCCCAGCTCACCTTGCGAACAGACGAGAGGGTCACGTGGGTTCATGGTGCGATGCCCTTTCCACACCTTTGGTATGTATTCAGCCAATCCCTATTATCAGAGAGTGCCTCCCTGGTGAGGATTTTTCCTGTAGCGTATTCCTATTGGATATTTACTACATGTGACTATGGTCAATATGATTCTGCCCCTTGGATAGGACACAGTGATCCCGGAAGTGGGAAGTGCAATGGGAGACACACATGTCAACAATTATTGATTATTACTTTCTTTTTATAAGCGTGGTGGCTAGCAAGCTGAAGTGTACCCCAGCTGAAGTCTGTTTGAGACGAAACCGGTCAGGTTAATACGCCAGCTCCAGCTGCCCTTACCACGCTTTTTTCGAATTTTATGGATGTTTATTTGTTTGAACTTTTTATGGATTTATAAATAAATCTCTCGGATTTACGCTATGTGGAGGACCTCTCTTCTTTTTATTTTTATTACATACTGAGGGGTTACCTGTGGATACCGGTATCCCCTTGTTCCTGAGCTTTCATACACGGACGATTGGTGCTGTTAGCACAAGAGTGGAGGTGCGTTGCAGATCCTTAATGTTCCCTGGGTCCATAGAGTGGACAAAGCCTTATCGACCCACCGCTATATGGTGAGCTGGGTCCACTCTGTCTGGTAAGAGCATTCATTTCTCCCCCATTGGCCCAAGGTGAAGGCACTCCCGGGTGATATTATATATCTCACATATCTGCACAGAGCATCAGACACATCCACTTTTCCGTGTTTATCCATTGTTGATGCAAGCTCCATGTTGGATATCGCCTTATGAACTTTGTTTATGATTTATGTTCGTTTAAGACTTGATACTCACCTGTGAAGTCCCATAAGCATTGGTTTTCACTCATTTATCCATCTACACTGGACTCTATGCTAAAACATTTCTTTGGGTCACGATTAGTTTATTTTGATTGTTTTTTGTTTTAGTGCACTCTAAGATACACAGACTTCATTGTCGTTGTGTTTTCTTAAGATTATCACTGCTTCATCACATCATTTGTTGATACAGATATAATATCAACTAGTTTTCAAGATTTTTTTTGATGTTATTTACGTTTATTATATCACTATTATATGGTATATACAAAGTGGGACTCTCCACTTTTTTCACAGCGCCACACTGTATTTATTTATATCCAAAACGTTGTTTATTTTTAGAGTGGCTAAAGGTTAGAACTTCTCTTTGTTTACATTTGTTGGGTTACAGAACAGGAAGTAAAGGGAAATCTCCCCAACAAAACAACGGGAGCAAAAAAAAAAAAACGTTGCCTTTTTATACCCTGTATCCATACCTCCCGACTTTTTAATGGGTGATGGGTGATTGGTGCTGCTAAAAAAAAAGGGGGGGGGTGCTACCGTGGGGCACCGAAGAACAAATTCCAGGTGACATTACTTTAAAGTTGTTGAGCGGGACAACAACAGATCTGTCTTCCCGTAAGAGTAGTTGAGCGGGGGGGGATCTACTTCCTTCCTCCTCCCATGCTGCAGTGTTGAGGAGCGTGGGGGGAACTCTTCCTCGGACCTCCTCTTCATTAACGTTATGCGGGAAAATATCCTCTGCTGGAATGCGGAAAATGTTGTCATTGTGGGAAATCCGTGCCAGTTGTGAGGAATGTGTGTCTCACAGAAGCTTTAGCATGTCACTTTTAAAACTTTTTTTAAATCTGGATGTTTAACTAAAATACCCAGTGATCCTGAATGGTAGGGCATGGTCCTTGTGTAGCCACTTTCTGCTTTAGGGTGACAACACCCTCTCAGTTGTGTTCTTGTATTGTCACTTTGTCCCATGGGTTTCTGATGGAGTCTACAAGTTGTTGGCTGCTTTATCGCACATTGCATAGGCATGGCCTACTACTGTTACCAATCATTCGGAAACAAGTCGAGAAATGTCATGTAACTATCACTGGAGTGTCTTCATGTCAACAGAAAGTGGCTGTAAAAAGGCTGCATGCAATCAGCAGGACTGGGAAGCAATAAAGGATGAAAAAATGGTGACGACTACTATTTTATTTTAAAATATTTAAATTGTTTATAACACATGAGGGTCGATTTACTAAATCTGGAGAGTGCAAAATCTGGTGCATCTCTTCATAGAAACCAATCAGCTTCCAGGTTTTATTGTCAAAGCTTAATTGAACAAGCTGAAGTTAGAAGCTGATTGGTTACTATTCACAGCTGCACCAGATTTTGCACTCTCCAGTTTTAGTAAATCAACCCCATAGTGCTTTAGCAAGCTAAATGTAATTCCTTTGAGTTTACATCTCACTCATATTAAAAGTTATTTTAGTAATGGTATATTTATAGATTTATTATCTGCCGTCTATGAAATAAAATTATAGACATTTACAGTACAAAGCCGGAAACTCCAGTATTTCCCTGTAAGCTTAGTGTGATGGCACTTTCAGTGAAATGTTTTCTTTGAGGCTATACTTTTTACCATTGTCTCCTGTGCTGTGATCCTAGTGATCTGAACTGACTCATACATTCGTATGTCTGGGAATGATATTTCCGTAACACGGATGGCCCCAAGTCTTGTTCACTCTTTCCATTTCACATTCAGCATTTTAACTGAGTAATTGCAGCATCCCTGCAACTCCAGTGTAGGGATTGATTTCTTTTCATGAGAACAGAACATTTGCTAATAAAGCAGGAAAGGCCATTGTAAGGGTTAGTTATCCCATACTGCTAGAATTAGACCTTCGCTAATATATTAACAGCGAACTGTCATCAATCCTACCTTTCCCATTAGCCTGTAACTGAGTTCAGAAGCCTCACTTCTTTCAATTAAAGCACCTTCCATTTTCTATCATGAAGGGCAAATGTTCCGAAGAAGTATCTCTTGACTCCAGCAACGGCTTTTTGCTCAGCTTTAAATTAGTACTTTTTTTCTTTAATTTAGAAAAAAACACGAAAGGAGAAAGATTACCCTTATTTACTACAATATACTTCTGTTTAGTAATGGTAAATCTGCATTAATGGTGGCCTAGAATATGTTTTTTAGATGAAAACAATAAATTAAGTGCAACAAAGCCTGCTGTGCTATTACTTAAAGCCCAACTGATGTCTCACACATGTTTAATTAGTTATAGTGGTGTTCCCCAACATGTGAATGATTTTGTTTTTAGTAAATTTAGCTTGGAAATGTCCTTAAATATTATTTTCTCTTTATAAAAATGCAGTCTTCTGTTCCCACTTTGCAATGTCCTGTGCTGGCAAAGCTGAGTAACAAACCACACCCCTTAGCACACAGATTTGCCATGCAGAAAAGGGGAGAGGGCGTGTCAGACCACTTCCGTGACAATGATCGCCTCTGTCTTTCTTTTATGGATAGGTTTCCTTTAAAGCCCAGTTAAAGTCACAGATATAGATATGCAATCAGATAACAATCTACTAACAACCTCCATTTTCACAGTCCCCATGTCTACTTACCATATGGCTGTGCAATCCAATAGGAACCAACGTTAGTGCTCTCAGTAATGAACTCTCATGCCGCGTACACACGACTGTTTTTTATGACGTGAAAACTGCAATTTTTTAAATTGGTCATTTAAAACGATCGTGTGTAGGCTCCAGAGCATTTTTAACGACGCTCCTTCTGGTAAAACGAATGTTCGTAATGGAGATAGCACATTCATCACGCTGTAACGGACTGAAGAGCATGAGGCTGAAAAGCGCAAATCGGCTCTCACCAAACTTTACTAATACGAGGATCAGCAAAAGCGGCCCAAAGGGTGGTGCCATCCGAATAGAACTTCCCCTTTATAGTGCCGTCGTACGTGTTGTACGTCACCGCGCTTTGCTCAAGCATTTTTTTTCACAATAGTGTGTAGGCAAGGCAGGCTTGAGAGGAAACACGAAAAATCACGTCGAGAAAAACATTGTTTTTTTCAATGACATTAAAAACGCCTGTGTGTACGCATCATTAAGCTTCATACACACTATTCGATTTTCTGCAGATTTTTGTCTTCAGATTTACCAAAACCACGAAAATATGAGGTCAAACCTTAAGTCTCAATTTGTATGCAATCAGGCAGGCCCTTGTACTACAGGGTTTTGGTAAATCTGCAGAAAATCTAATAGTGTGTATGAGGCTTAAGAGTTCATTATTGAGAGCACTAACGTTGATTCCTATTGGATTGCACAGCCATATAAAGACAGCCTGTACAACTGCTGTAACAGGAAAGTAGACATGGGGACTGTGAAAAAGGAGGTTGTTAGTAGATTTTTATCTGATTGCATATTTATATCTGTGACTTTAACTGGGCTTTAAAGGAAACCTATCCATGAAAGAAAGACAGAGGCGATCATTGTCAACCTGCTTCTTTAACTGCTAGTTGCCTGGCTGTCATACTTAAAACATGTAGGCAAATTAGTATATGCAAATAATTTTTTTTCATTTGCTGTGTGTGTCCGCACATATAGATCAATAAAAAAATCAAGTTAAAAAAACTCAAAGGGCTGACAATGTTAATATACGGTCATGGTTGTTATGTACAAATATCTTTATTCTCAACGCGTTTAAAAATTTCTCCTAAGGGGAGAAGAGAATTTTTCACAGATCCAACATTCCCAGTCCATGATGCTAGCATTTGTGTGCCTTTCCCATGCCTGGTGCACCTGGGGCATATCAGCGACCCTCCTTGGTTGGTGGTGTCAGTGGTGTCCTGGATTATGGCTCCCGAGGTGGTTGTATCTGGGTTGTCCACTTGCCCAGGGTATTGAGCTGGGGACAATGACTTAGGTGAGTATGCCCACAGCTCTTCCCCCTAGTCTTGGTTTGGATTTCCCGGACTTTCCTCCATCAGCATTGCCGCCCTGGTGTCTTCACTTCCTTGCCATGGTGCAGATGCATCCCCTTTGCTTGGGTTGCCTATTGTGCTGGCACCTCTGTACGTCTCTGACATCATACTCCCACGTCACAGTGGGAACCTGGATGTACAGGTGCCATCCAGGTGCCATCTTTGTTTTTCCTTACCCTATAGGTTTTTGTGTGGCTTTCCAGTACCTCACATTTTTTTGTATTTACAACCAGGTTCACCATATTAACACCAATTTAGCTTCTCTCTGTAACCATATAAATACCCTGCATTATAGATGGGGGATCTCTTTGGTGCAACACCCCTGCATGTCATTATATAAGCTTTTTGGCCTTTTGATATTCACACGTGAAGATATGTGTTAGCCTTCTCTTACGGATATGTGTATAGCTTCTCTTGATTGTATGGGGTGTGTGTATTTATATATATATATATATATATATATATATATATATATATATATATAAATATATATATATATATATATATATATACATATATTTGATCTTTTTTACATCTGGACTCTTTGACTACATCAGTTTTCTCTTTTTAAGAGCAATAATGCATGCATTACACCTGCTTTACCAATACCTACACCTATACCTATATGGGACATAATTAGGAGTGAGACTTATTTGAAGAGGTATGACCCTTAGGTATATTGGTATGAGGGCTATATATGTAGTGATGCATTGTGGACACTTATGAAGGGAATTGGAGGGCCATGTTCAGGTGGGGTTGTTATACTTTTTATGTAGGTACTATGTACAGGGTTAAGTGATTTTCTTACCCCATCTATAATTTACATACTTTGTTACTTGAATTGGTGCCCACAGGTTCTCATAATGGAGAGGACTCCAGGGCTCACTGAGAGAACTACACCATAACCTTTTAACATAGAAGCTGTTTTTATTGGTTGGCATATACATACATTCATATGAGTGTAGTAAGTTTACTGTGAAATATAAATGTTTGTTACATTATGTTGTATGCTTTTTAGTGAACAAATTATTTTCTCCCCTAAGGAAGAAAGACATTTTGAAAGGTGTCGAAAATAAAGAGAGTTGTACACAACTATGACCGTGTATTCACATTGTCAGCATTGCCTTGCAACTTGCATGTGGTAGTAGTTTTAAAGCATTCGTAATAAAAATGTTTTTTTTATTGATCTATATGTATGGAGATTTTGAATGCCTAGGATGTCCCATCCAGACATGGTTATTGTTGTAGTTCACTTAGGGATGTTGGCATTTGCTTTTTTATGGCTAAAACCACTCCTAAACATGATTTATATTTGCTGTGTATGTATTCCAGGTTAGTAACTTTAGAAGTAAAATCTTAAGGTACGCTTTCACTTATAACAGGTTACTGTACCGGTGAGGATTTCTATCTAAGGCTTGATAATGAATAGAGTTGAGCGGGTAGCTGGATATTCGGGTCCGGCGGGTTCGGCCGAACTTCGGAAAAAAGTTCGGATTCGGGACCGAACTTTAACCCGAACCCGGACCCGGACCCCATTGAAGTCAATGGGGACCCGGACTTCTGACGACTAAAAAGGCTCTAAAAAAGTAATGGAAAGGGCTAGAGGGCTGCAAATGGCAGCAAAATGTTGTTAAGAACATGGCAAGTGCTCTGCAAACAAATGTGGATAGGAAATAACTTAAAAGAACATAAAAAAAAAAAAAAAAAAAAAAATATGCTGGAGGCCCGATTTTCAGCAGAAGAGGTACAGGAAGTCATTAAGAACCTCAGAAACTCAACGGCACGATGCGACACATATGGTGGGAATGCCCCAGAATACGCCCTTTCTGGAATAAATTATTTAATTTAATGGATAAGCTAGTGGGAAAATAAAATACTTTGAAATAAAAATGTAGCGGGGTGCTAAATTTAAGGAAAGTGTTTGAGTGGTAAATAGGCTCAAATACCCTAATTCTGTAGGATTCATGGACCATTTTGTCCTCGGGGGACAGTATTGGTGTGCAGTTCCCTGCAGCCTACAGGTGGCGCCTTTTGTGTCCCCTCTTGGCAGTAGTACAGCGGGGCGGGGAACCTGCTGTGCATGCCAGGAGAGCATATAAAAGGGGCAGACCTTTGGCCTGGGGGCTGATGTCCAGTGGGGTCCGCGCCCAGGTGCCTTCGGCCTGGGTGCATGTGTTCCTGTTCCATCTCGGGCACCTTTAGCCCGGGGTGAGGTACTATCCTGGAGTTCTTGCTGCCCTGGGTATGGAGGCCTAGGGGCGGGAGTAAAGCCTGGAGTCCAGAGCCGCCTCGTGTAGGGGACCCTGTTCCAGGGAAGGGAGGATCATTCTGATGGACCGATGCGGGAGTCACGGTGAAGGAATGGTCTGTTGACTCCCTGGAGAGATGTCTTCCCCTTGATATGGGCTAGGTTCGTAGAAGGAGAAGCTCAAGGTCACCTTGACTGTATCAGAGGCCTTATTCAACCGGCCCGTGGCAGGGGCCTTATACACCCTGGTCTGTGGCTGAGACCAAAGTTCTCCAGGCCCGTGGCAGGGGCCTTATACACCCTAGTCTGTGGCAGAGACCAAAGTTCTCCAGGTCTGTGGCAGGGGCCTTGTACACCCGGTCTGTGGCAGAGACCAACCTCAATGTCTGTGGCAGAGACCGTGCGCCAAAAACTGTTTGAGAAACCTAAGCAGTGAAGTGAATGTGCTACGTTTGTGCCTGGACCTCCTCCACACCTTAAGCTGTCCTGTTTCTTTGCTCTAACCTTTTCTATCTGAGTACAGTTTATTTTGCCATGAGAGAATAAGAGTTGGAGTTTCAGCTGGTGTGGACATTGACTTTACTGGCAATTAAAGGACTTGCCTCTACCTACAGTAGAGGTGAGAATCATCCTCTGGAGGAGTTTTGACTCCGGCTGTGGACACGGCCCGTCAAGTACACCGCTCAACCTCTTTATATAGGAGGATACGGGCTGGTAGTGTGGTGTGCCTTTCTCCCTCCTGCGAAGAGCCAACAACATAAAGGCAGGTAAGGGGGAAAGGATCTGTGCGCTACAAAAAAATAAAATAAAAATTTTAATCTTGGCCTAGCAGGACGAGGTCCATATGGAGTAGGAGGTTGAGGTGGCGGTGGATGTGGCTGTGTAGGTGGAAGCGGCGGTGGAGGAGGACGAGGTAGCCAACACTGGTTCAAAAATACAACAATGGCTGGGTAAGGCCGGTGATGTGTCGAATTCTGTCCCCTGTCGAATAGTGTCCGCCCTGTACTGCGCTTGCTGAGTATGTAGGACAAGGGGATTTCAAAAATCTCCCAAGACTAACGGCGCCTGCGTGTTGAGTTCAGGTGAAGGCCACACCATCCGTGGTTCAAGCCGAGCCAAGCAAGGCCGCGATCGAAGCGAGCCCGTGAGGGGCCCTGTTACTATGTGCTACCGTATGTCCTCTTGGATGGTGGGGCTTGAACCTGCACTCACAGCGCAGGTGCCGTTCATCTTCGGAGATTTTGTGAATCTCCTTGTCCTCTGTACTGCGCAAGTGCTGCGCCTGCGCAGTACGGGCCGGGCACAATCCGATGGCCGGACAGTTTGTCACAACACCGGTATACATGTCTATTCTGCACAAGGTACGGACAAGTCCTGTGGGATCCATGCCTGGTTCATTTTAATGAACGTGAGCTTGTCCACATTGGCTCTGGACAGGCGGCTGCTCTTGTCTGTGATAACGCCCCCTGCCGTGCTAAATACACGTTCAGATAATACACTGGCTGCAGGGCAGGCCAGCACCTCCAAGGCATAAACGGCAAGCTCAGGCCATGTGCCCAATTTGGAGACCCAGAAGTTAAAGGGGGCAGACCCGTCATCCAGTACGTGTAGGCCTGTGGACACATACTGCTCAACCATGTTGGTGAAATGCTGCCTCCTGCTAAGACGTTCCATCTCAGCTGGTGGTGCTGGTTGTTGTGGCGTGCTGACAAAGCTTTTCCACATTTCGGCCATGCTAACCCTGCCTTCTGAGGTGCTGCCGGTGCCCCGGCTGCGTTGGCGACCTCTTCCTCCTCCTCTGCCTTCGCCTTGTGCTTCCACCGTACGCCCGCTGTCAGGTGGGAATGCCACCAGCAGCGCGTCTACCAGCGTGCGCTTGTACTCGCGCATCTTACGATCCCGCTCCAGTGAGGGAATTAAGGACGGTACGTTGTCCTTGTAACGGGGATCCAGCAGGGTGGCCACCCAGTAATCAGCACCAGTTAAAATGTGGGCAACTCGGCTGTCGTTGCGGAAACACTGCAGCATGTAATCGCTCATGTGTGCCAGGCTGCCCAGAGGCAAAGAAAAGCTGTCCTCTGTGGGAGGTGTATCGTCTGTGTCCTCTGTATCCCCCCAGCCACGCACCAGTAATGGCCACGAGCTGGTCTGAGTGCCACCCTGCTGTGAACATGGCTCCTCCTCCTCCTCCTCCTCCTCCTCCTCCTCCATCTCCTCCTCCACCTCGTCATCCTCCAGAACTGTGCCCTTTCTGCCGGACAATTGTGTACCTGGCGTTTGTTGGTGCAGGAACCCACCCTCGTAGCCACTTGTGAAAGACTGCCCTGAAAGCCTTTGAAATGATCCCGCTTCCTCCTCCTCCTCCTCCTCATCCTCCTGTGCCACATCCTCTTCCATCATCGCACAAAGCGTTTTTTCAAGGAGGCATAGAACTGGGATAGTAACGCTGAGAACGGCGTCATTGGCACTGGCCATGTTGGTGGAGTACTCGAAACAGCGCAACAAGGCACACAGGTCTCGCATGGAGGCCCAGTTATTGGTGGTGAAGTGGTGCTGTTCCGCAGAGCGACTCACGCGTGATTGCTGCAGCTGAAACTCCACTATTGCCTGCTGCTGCTCGCACAGTCTGGCCAGCAGGTGCAAGGTGGAGTTCCACCTTGTGGGCACGTCACATATGAGGCGGTGAGCGGGAAGGCCGAAGTTACGCTGCAGCGCTGACAGGCGAGCAGCAGCAGGGTGAGAACGCCGAAAGTGCGCACAGACAGCCCGCACTTTCTGCAGCAGCTCTGGCATATTGGGGTAATTTTTAAGGAACCTCTGGACCACCAAGTTCAGCACATGCGCCAGGCAAGGGATGTGCGTCAAACCGGCTAGACCCAGAGCTGCTACGAGATTTCGCCCATTATCGCACACCACCAGGCCGGGCTTGAGGCTCACTGACAGCAACCACTCATCGGTCTGTTGTTCCATGTCCCTCCACAACTCCTGCGCGGTGTGGGGATTTTCCCCCAAACAGGAAAGTTTTAAAACTGCCTGCTGTCGTTTACCCCTGGCTGTGCTGAAGTTGGTGGTGAAGGTGTTACGCTGAATGGATGAGGAGGCGGTAGAGGATGAGGAAGCGGAGAAGGAGGAGTTAGCAACAGGAGGCAAACTGAAGCGCCCTGCAATCCTTGGTGGTGGAAGGACATGCGCCAAACCGCTATCTGCCTCAGGCCCAGCCGCCACTGCATTTACCCAGTGTGCTGTTAGGGAGATATAACGTCCCTGACCGTGCTTACTGGTCCACGCATCCGTAGTTAGGTGGACCTTGCCACAGATGGCGTTGCGCAGTGCACACCTGATTTTGTCCCCCACCTGGTTGTGCAGGGAAGGGATGGCTCGCCTGGAAAAGTAGTGGCGGCTGGGCACGACGTACTGCGGGACAGCCAATGCCATCAGGCTTTTAAAACTCTGCGTCTCCACCAGACGGAATGACAGCATTTCAAAGGCCAGGAATTTTGAAATGCTGGCATTCAGGGCCAGGGATCGCGGGTGGCTAGGGGGGTACTTCCTCTTCCGCTCCAATGTTTGGGAGATAGAGAGCTGAACGCTTCCATGGGACATTGTGGAGATGGTTGGTGACCCAGGTGGTAGTGTTGCTGGCAGATCCTCTGTTTGCGGGGTGACAGGTGCCACTGTCACTACAGAGGTGGATGAAGAGGCCGAGACTGCAGCAGAAGAGGAAGCAGGAGGAGCCAGAGACCTTTCTTGGTTTTTGAGGTGTCTACTCCACTGCAGCTCGTGCTTTGCACTTAGATGCCTGGTCATGCAGCTTGTGCTCAGGTTGAGAACGTTTATGCCTCGCTTCAGGCTCTGATTGCACAGCGTGCAAACCACTCGTGTCTTGTCATCAACACACTGTGTGAAGAACTGCCACGCTAGGGAAGTCCTTGGACCTGGCTTTGGTGTGCTCGGTCCCTTGCTGCGTTGGGCAGTAGCAGATGTACTGTCTAGGGGACGAATGCTCCGTTTTTGCACCCTGCTCCCTCTTCTGCTGTGCTGGTGGCTCTGTGCGACCACCGCCTCTTCCTCCGAACTACACTGGTCACCTGCATAACGTTGATTACATGTGGGGTCGAGGACCTCATCGTCCTCCACATCATCTTCCACCCAGTCTTCACCCCTGCCCTCCATGTCTGTCTGCACAATTGCGAAAGCAGCAGCAGTTGGCACCTGTGTTTCGTCATCATCCGAGACGTGCTGCGATGGTCCTCCCATGTACCCATCATGAAACATAAGTGGTTGGGCATCGGTGCACTCAATCTCTTCCACTTCTGGGGCAGGGCTAGGTGGATGGCCCTGGGAAACCCTGCTAACAGAGTCATCGAAAAGCAGAAGAGACTGCTGCATGATTTGGGGCTCAGACTGCTTGGCTGATTTGCAAGGGGGTGAGGTGAAAGACTGATGGACATGGGCTTCAGGTGCCAACTCTGATCTTTCATCAGAAGAGTGGGTGGGAGACAATGTGAAGGAACCCGAGGCACTGTCAGCAACCCAATCTACTATCGCCTGTACTTGTCCTGGCCTAAACATTGGTACAGCCTCATTAGGCGCGACAAAATACCGCCGCAGGCTCGGTCGCCTACTCGCACCTGAGGAAGGTGTTTCACTTGTGCGTGTAGCTGGCACAGATCCACCACGTCCTCTCCCTGCAACAGGAGCTCCACCAGCAGCACCACGACCGGGGCCACCACGTCCCTTTGACCTTCCCCTCATATTTTCCAAATTTAGGATCTTGCCCTAAATGGCATTTTTTGGAAGACCACAACACACCCACAGTATTTAACCGCTGAAACGCACAGCTACAGAACTGCAGAAAATGCTATTAAAAAAAAAAAGGTTGTTTTTTTTAGTATAGCACAGTACAAGGAAAATATATAGAAATTGTTTATTTCACACACCTCCACATGTGTATTTCACACTGCAAAATATTTTCTGTGGCCCTAAATGGCGTTTTTTGCCAGACCACAACACACCCACAGCACGTAACCGCTGAATCGCACAGCTACAGAAAATGCTATTCAAAAAAAAAGTTTTTTTTTTTTTTAGTATAGCACTGTACAAGAAGAATATATAGAAATTGTTTATTTTACACACCTCCAAGATGTGTATTTCACACTGCAAAATATTTTCTGTGGCCCTAAATGGCATTTTTTGGAAGAGCACAACACAACCACAGTATTTAACCACTGAATCGCACAGCTATAGAAGTGCAGAGAATGCTATTCAAAAAAATGTTGTTTTTTTTAGTATAGCACTGTACAATATATAGAAATTGTTTATTTTACACACCTCCAGATGTGTATTTCACACTGCAAAATATTTTCTGTGGCCCTAAATGGCGTTTTTTGGAAGAGCACAACACAACCACAGTATTTAACCACTGAATCGCACAGCTATAGAAGTGCAGAGAATGCTATTCAAAAAAATGTTGTTTTTTTTAGTATAGCACTGTACAATATATAGAAATTGTTTATTTTACACACCTCCAGATGTGTATTTCACACTGCAAAATATTTTCTGTGGCCCTAAATGGCGTTTTTTGGAAGAGCACAACACAACCACAGTATTTAACCACTGAATCGCACAGCTATAGAAGTGTAGAGAATGCTATTCAAAAAAATGTTGTTTTTTTTAGTATAGCACTGTACAATATATAGAAATTGTTTATTTTACACACCTCCACATGTGTATTTCACACTGCAAAATATTTTCTGTGGCCCTAAATGGCGTTTTTTGCCAGACCACAACACACCCACAGCACGTAACCGCTGAATCGCACAGCTACAGAAAATGCTATTAAAAAAAAAAGGTTTTTTTTTTTAGTATAGCACTGTACAAGAAGAATATATAGAAATTGTATATTTTACACACCTCCAAGATGTGTATTTCACACTGCAAAATATTTTCTGTGGCCCTAAATGGCGTTTTTTGGAAGAGCACAACACAACCACAGTATTTAACCACTGAATCACACAGCTATAGAAGTGCAGAGAATGCTATTCAAAAAAAATGTTGTTTTTTTTAGTATAGCACTGTACAATATATAGAAATTGTTTATTTTACACACCTCCAGATGTGTATTTCACACTGCAAAATATTTTCTGTGGCCCTAAATGGCGTTTTTTGGAAGAGCACAACACAACCACAGTATTTAACCACTGAATCGCACAGCTATAGAAGTGCAGAGAATGCTATTCAAAAAAAATGTTTTTTTTTTTAGTATAGCACTGTACAATATATAGAAATTGTTTATTTCACACACCTCCAGATGTGTATTTCACACTGCAAAATATTTTCTGTGGCCCTAAATGGCGTTTTTTGGAAGAGCACAACACAACCACAGTATTTAACCACTGAATCGCACAGCTATAGAAGTGCAGAGAATGCTATTCAAAAAAAATGTTTTTTTTTTTAGTATAGCACTGTACAATATATAGAAATTGTTTATTTCACACACCTCCAGATGTGTATTTCACACTGCAAAATATTTTCTGTGGCCCTAAATGGCGTTTTTTGCAAGAGCACAACAACCCCAACAGTATATAACCGCTGAATCGCACAGCTGCAGAGGCCAGAGAATGCTTTTTAAAAATAATGTTGTTTTTTCACACACCTCCAGATGTGTATTTCACACTGCAAAATATTTTCTGTGGCCCTAAATGGCGTTTTTTGGAAGAGCACAACACAACCACAGTATTTAACCACTGAATCGCACAGCTATAGAAGTGCAGAGAATGCTATTCAAAAAAAATGTTTTTTTTTTTAGTATAGCACTGTACAATATATAGAAATTGTTTATTTCACACACCTCCAGATGTGTATTTCACACTGCAAAATATTTTCTGTGGCCCTAAATGGCGTTTTTTGGAAGAGCACAACACAACCACAGTATTTAACCACTGAATCGCACAGCTATAGAAGTGCAGAGAATGCTATTCAAAAAAATGTTGTTTTTTTAGTATAGCACTGTACAATATATAGAAATTGTTTATTTTACACACCTCCAGATGTGTATTTCACACTTTTGAAAATATTTTCTGTGGCCCTAAATGGCGTTTTTTGGAAGAGCACAACACAACCACAGTATTTAACCACTGAATCGCACAGCTATAGAAGTGCAGAGAATGCTATTCAAAAAAATGTTGTTTTTTTTAGTATAGCACTGTACAATATATAGAAATTGTTTATTTTACACACCTCCACATGTGTATTTCACACTGCAAAATATTTTCTGTGGCCCTAAATGGCGTTTTTTGCCAGACCACAACACACCCACAGCACGTAACCGCTGAATCGCACAGCTACAGAAAATGCTATTAAAAAAAAAAGGTTGTTTTTTTTAGTATAGCACTGTACAAGAAGAATATATAGAAATTGTATATTTTACACACCTCCAAGATGTGTATTTCACACTGCAAAATATTTTCTGTGGCCCTAAATGGCGTTTTTTGGAAGAGCACAACACAACCACAGTATTTAACCACTGAATCGCACAGCTATAGAAGTGCAGAGAATGCTATTCAAAAAAAATGTTGTTTTTTTTAGTATAGCACTGTACAATATATAGAAATTGTTTATTTTACACACCTCCAGATGTGTATTTCACACTGCAAAATATTTTCTGTGGCCCTAAATGGCGTTTTTTGGAAGAGCACAACACAACCACAGTATTTAACCACTGAATCGCACAGCTATAGAAGTGCAGAGAATGCTATTCAAAAAAAATGTTGTTTTTTTAGTATAGCACTGTACAATATATAGAAATTGTTTATTTCACACACCTCCAGATGTGTATTTCACACTGCAAAATATTTTCTGTGGCCCTAAATGGCGTTTTTTGGAAGAGCACAACACAACCACAGTATTTAACCACTGAATCGCACAGCTATAGAAGTGCAGAGAATGCTATTCAAAAAAAATGTTGTTTTTTTTAGTATAGCACTGTACAATATATAGAAATTGTTTATTTCACACACCTCCAGATGTGTATTTCACACTGCAAAATATTTTCTGTGGCCCTAAATGGCGTTTTTTGCAAGAGCACAACAACCCCAACAGTATATAACCGCTGAATCGCACAGCTGCAGAGGCCAGAGAATGCTTTTTAAAAATAATGTTGTTTTTTTCACACACCTCCAGATGTGTATTTCACACTGCAAAAT
This sequence comes from Rana muscosa, assembly GCA_029206835.1. Classification (NCBI taxonomy): domain Eukaryota; kingdom Metazoa; phylum Chordata; class Amphibia; order Anura; family Ranidae; genus Rana; species Rana muscosa. The sequence goes on along the minus strand of CM055123.1, from coordinate 119,173,103 downwards.
ATTTTCTGTGGCCCTAAATGGCGTTTTTTGGAAGAGCACAACACAACCACAGTATTTAACCACTGAATCGCACAGCTATAGAAGTGCAGAGAATGCTATTCAAAAAAAATGTTGTTTTTTTTAGTATAGCACTGTACAATATATAGAAATTGTTTATTTCACACACCTCCAGATGTGTATTTCACACTGCAAAATATTTTCTGTGGCCCTAAATGGCGTTTTTTGGAAGAGCACAACACAACCACAGTATTTAACCACTGAATCGCACAGCTATAGAAGTGCAGAGAATGCTATTCAAAAAAAATGTTTTTTTTTTTTAGTATAGCACTGTACAATATATAGAAATTGTTTATTTCACACACCTCCAGATGTGTATTTCACACTGCAAAATATTTTCTGTGGCCCTAAATGGCGTTTTTTGCAAGAGCACAACAACCCCAACAGTATATAACCGCTGAATCGCACAGCTGCAGAGGCCAGAGAATGCTTTTTAAAAATAATGTTGTTTTTTCACACACCTCCAGATGTGTATTTCACACTGCAAAATATTTTCTGTGGCCCTAAATGGCGTTTTTTGGAAGAGCACAACACAACCACAGTATTTAACCACTGAATCGCACAGCTATAGAAGTGCAGAGAATGCTATTCAAAAAAAATGTTGTTTTTTTTAGTATAGCACTGTACAATATATAGAAATTGTTTATTTTACACACCTCCACATGTGTATTTCACACTGCAATTTATTTTCTGTGGCCCTAAATGGCGTTTTTTTGAAGAGCACAACAACCCCAACAGTATATAACCGCTGAATCGCACAGCTGCAGAGGCCAGAGAATGCTATTCAAAAATAATGTTGTTTTTTCACACACCTCCAGATGTGTATTTCACACTGCAAAATATTTTCTGTGGCCCTAAATGGCGTTTTTTGGAAGAGCACAACACACCCACAGTATATAACCGCTGAATCGCACAGCTGCAGAGAATGCTATTCAAAAAAAAGTTTTTTTTTTTTTTTTAGTATAGCATAGTTAAAGAAAAATATATAGAAATTGGTTATTTCACACAACTAGAGATATACACTGCAAAATATTTTTTTGGCCCAAAAATAGGTCTTTTTTGCGCACAACAAAGTGCCTTTTTTTTTTTTGCAACAGCACAATAAAGTGCCTTTTTTTTTTTTTTTGGGGGGGCCCAAAAATGGGTCTTTTTAGCAAAAGCACAATAAAGTGCCTTTTTTTTTTTTTGTTTTGTTTTTTTTCTGTCCGAAATGGGTCTTTTAGCAAGAGCACAATACAGCCACTAAATGGAATAGGTGTATCACTCAACGTAATGCAGTGCTGGTGCACTGAGCTTGCAACACAAACAGATAAACCTATGCAGATCGCTGAGCTATTATATCTCTCAATCTGGACTCCTATCTAAATCTCTCTCCCTGAAAGCACAAACAGGATCCTGCCCCTACACTACACTACACTACACTGTCTCTCTATCTTTTCTATCAGTAGATTGCAGAATCAGGACTAACTCCTATCATATAATTCTCTCCCTCACAGCAACAGCAGCCAGGATCCTTTCCCTACACTGTCTAAAAGCAGAGTGACGATCTGTGCTGTGTGCCTCTTGCTTATATAGAAGCTGGTCACATGCTGGGTCACATGTTGCACTGACCAATCACAGCCATGCCATTAGTAGGCATGGCTATGATGGCTTCTAAGGGCACACCAGCTAATCAAATGGTGATTGGCTGGCCCCTGAAGCATTTCTAACTGCGCCATTAAATTCCCGAATCCGGACCCGAACCCGGACTTTAGCGCAAAATCCGGGTCCGGGTCCGGGGTCGGGAAAAAGCCAAAATTCGGTACGGACCCGAACTTTACAGTTCGGGTCCGCTCAACACTAATAATGAACCTTACGGTCATGGGTCAGCATATGACATTGCACAGATGAGGTTAAGCTTTCAACAATTGTAAATACATTTCCCTAAAACAAAAGTCATAGCTTTGCTTTTTGACCAAAGTGACTTGAAGGTTTTGTCAAATTTTTCCTTGAACACAGTAGTCGAACAATGCCTGTTATATCTGGCTCCTTATATGCCTTGGGATGATTCTGCCCACCTATGCATGTTCCAGAAATACCTGTTGCATAAAGTAAAATAAATTCAAAACCCAACAGGAAGAGTGGGATCCACTCTTAACAGCCAAAGCTGTGCAAATCCATCATCACAAGTTCTCACCAATAGAGTTTTAATAAGGTTAAAATAACTATCCAGTATTTTAACTCTTACCAAAAGCTGAAATGTAAGTTCTGGATACTAAAAACTGTTTTTAAAAAAAAAAAACCTTCTTGTAAATAACCCTTTGACTAAAGTGATATGGACCTAGATAGTTACAAAACAATCACATATAGTGGCTATTTATAGTGACCAATAAAGTTTATCTTTCATCCCCTGCAAAAAAGAAACAAGTGATCTGATTTGTGACTATAGGTAACAACTCACTTTTGTTTCCCATTAGTTTTTACAGTTTTTTTTTCTTGTCAAGCATCTTATCTTTCATACCAATTAATATAGTAATTTTATTGTTGATTAATACACATGCATTGGAAAGAGGAGGTGTCACGCTCAGATAAAATTGTTACAACTGCCATTTTTCTAGTGAAGATTTGAAAATGATAGCAGACTATTAATTGGTTTCTACTCTTTTCATCAGTTTTTTTTGTTAAAAAGCTCATATTTGTTGTTTGTGTGTTTTAATCGGATTGATTACAGTATTAAAAAATTATTTGTAGGAATAGTGAAATATGTCATACCAATATTTTAATGGTCCTTCCAAGTTTTACCTTTGTTTGGTTACTAGCATTATAACTTATGCCTAGACTGAAATTCAGCACCCTGGACAGAGCCAAAGAAGATATTTTAAACTAAATGGAATAGAAGAGTAAGTTAAATTTAACAACACATGAGCATTATTACCATTATATATAAATGTGTGTTAATGCCAGTCAATGACCTATTAATTTGCGCTATGGATTGAAAAGATCTATATCATTAAACAGCCATAAAAACTGTTCCAAAAACATCATTGTGTTATTGCTGCAGAAATACTAATCTGTTTACTCATTTGTATAGTGTTATAAATTGGGGGAATTGTAATATTGATTTTATGTTAAAATATATACAATTAAAGGCACATGGAGCTCCTGAAAGAAGAAAACATGCAAAGATTGAACATTTGGAGCTATAAACGTCAAGAGGTAAGGGGATAAATCCACAGCATAGCAAACACTGGTAGAGGAATTATTTAAAGCAATCAATAGCTGCACATTAAATACTGTGTGATAGAACAGATAAACAAAATCTCCTAAAAATGGGACTCAGAGAGGTTTATTGCTTAACATCTACAAACCTGAGGATGAATATAAATATTTCTGTAAAGTATGCAATTAATCTTAAGAAATTTGGAAGTAGGGCTATGGTACAATTTCATAACATCTTGTTTTGTATAGTCATAAGGGGTTACTTTGTACTCCACCCCTTTCATTTCCAGATATGTTTGTTTAAATTAATCTATTATTTTTGCAACAAATACAGTTTAATTATAAATGGCATGTAAAATATTCATGAACTCTGGGATTATTTTAAAAAGCTGTGCATATGTTGTGCAAAGCAACCGGTCAACTTTTGACTTCCATATTTGCAATATGAAACCATATTAAAACATTAACATTAGGAACCTCTAAACACCCCATAGAGTTGATTTATTAATGCTGCACTGCTACTCTTCCAGCACCATTTAACCTACTTCTATACGCTAAGAGCTAAAGGTCTACCACCTCCTCCCCTGGACTCACATGAAAATGCTGCAAAAAGCAGTGGCACATAATTATGTGGTGCTTCTCTATGCAGTATTTAGGGTCCACCACCAGAAGAAGAAGACAAGATAGGTTACGTACAGATTTTTAGTTTGAAAGGGTGCAAGGCTGGTAAGGAAGCAGTGGGTGCTGCACCCACTTCATCCTTAGAAACCAGTGACATCACCCAGCCCAATTTCGTTGCTGGCCAGTAATCACCGGCAATATTGAGAAGGGGGCAGGAATAGTGCCTGATATCATTGCCTCAATATGGCCATGTGGACACTGACCAAACTTAGCTATGACCATATTTTATCAAGGATGCCATCCATTATCCCCATCCATTGTTTATATTCCAGATGCTAGCTCAGGGAACTGTAGTTGACATGTTATAGATAGTGGGCGTGGACATGTAGTTAATGAGTAGGGTTATATCAACATACTGAGAAAGTTCCTTGGCAGGGTGGTCCTCCTTGGCAAGGTACCCTCACCATTTTGATTGCATGTGGTGTGGTATGGTTGTGGCCTCTTTGAGGGGTTCTACATACCCTGTGCAAAATTAATAATTGTGTAGATTTCTGTGAGGAGAAGAGGGATTTTAAAGGTAAATCCGTAATAATTTCAGACCCTGCTTCTACGAAAGAGCTCCTTTAACCTTCCCACAATGACCTTTAAAATACAAAGCAAAGTTCACGAAACAATTAGATATTAAAGTGTTATATATCTTAGTTATAAGTCCTCTCTTGGATTGTGTCTGTGCAATAAAGTGTATTAGTGGGCAGAATGCAGGCACAAATGAGTACGTTTTTGTTGAGCAGTTAGGGCATGTTGTAACTAGGGATGAGCTTCAAGTTCGAGTGGAACTCATGTTCCACTCGAACATTGCCTGTTCGCCCATTCGCCGAACAGCGAACAAATTCGAAAAGCCGCGGAACACCCTGTAAAAGTCTATGGGAGAAATCTAAAGTGCTAATTTTAAAGGCTTATGTGCAAGTTATTGTCATAAAAAGTGTTTGGGGACCCGGGTCCTGCCCCAGGGGACATGTATCAATGCAATTTTTTTTTTTAAAACGGCCGTTTTTCCGGGAGCAGTGATTTTAATAATGCTTAAAGTGAAACAATAAAAGTGAAATATTCCTTTAAATTTCGTACCTGGGGGGGGGGGGTGTATAGTATGCCTGTAAAGTAGCGCTTGTTTCCCGTGCTTAGAACTGTCCCTGCACAAAATGTAATTTCTGAAAGAAAAAAAGTAATTTAAAAGTACTCGCGGCTGTGATGAATTGTCGGCTCCCGGCAATACAGAGAAAAGTCATTGATAAAAATAAAAAAAAAACACCACTGCACAAAGAAAGGTCCATAAAGACATGGATGAGCGAGTTTGAGGTGGAGGAACTTGGCCTGCACAGAGTTCTGACCTCAACCCAATAGAACACCTTTGGGATGAATTAGGACAGAGACTGTGAGCCAGGCCGTCTTGTCCAACATCAGTGCCTGACCTCACAAATGCACTTCTGGGAGAATGGTCAAACATTCCCATAGACATACTCCTAAACCTTGTGGACAGCCTTCCCAGAAGAGTTGAAAAGGGTTTGGCCAACTCAATATTGAACCCTATGGACTAAGACTGGGATGCCATTAAAGTTCATGTGTGTGTAAAGGCAGGCGTCCCAATACTTTTAGGAATATAGTATTTATTTCAGGTACTTATATAGCTCTGGCAATGTATGCAGCACTTTACATATACATTGTAAATTCACATCAGTCCCTGCCCTCAATGAGCTTACAATCTAAGGTCCAGGGATGGACTGGCCATCGGGACTACCGGGAGATTCCCGGTGGGCCGATGGCTCAGTGTGGGCCGGTTTGAGTGACAGCCTGTCAAAGTAATCGCTGCGCGGGTTGAGCAGCCATTACTTTGAGCAGTGGCGGAATTACCAGGGTTGCACGGCACCAGTCGCACTTGCACTTGTGAATGACACTGGTCATTCACGGCGAGTCCCCGCCCGCAACCGCGGGCACACTGTGACTGCAGTCCCCGCCTGCTCCGCCCATCCTCTCCTCCCGCACTTACTGGCAGTCTCTCCCCGCTCCGCCAATCCTCTCTGCCCGCTCTGCCCATCCTCCCCTCCTGCAAACACGGGCACAATCTACGCCTGCTCCGTCTATCCGCTCCGCCCATCCTCCCCTCCTGCACTCACGGGCACA